>JADLSH010000181.1:0-249271 GCA_016169945.1 Trachythela sp. YZ-2020 | reverse complement strand
GAATTGACATGGAAGGAGAAAAGTGGAGGGATTAAGTATAGCAAGATCGACCAGCTATCATGTCTTAGAGGGTTGCCATATTCATTTGAATATATACGTATCAATTTCCAGCCTTTACTCTCTCATATTATCGCCAGAGTAAACGTGAAAAGAAATGGCATATAATATTTCGAAATGAAGTTGATGTCATTTTTTCCAAACCTCCTAATGTGAATATATTTTGCTAAGGTAGTAAATAATTTTTTCTTAATTATTTCGTTTTTCTTTGCGTTGTGAAAACACATATTTAAAAAACATAAAAATATTCCAAAATTGCACATACCGTCAGTGAAGCGTTCAGGGGCGTCCCTGGTAACAGACGAGTTTGTTAACATTTTCAATTTAACAGATTTTACACCTTGTGGATAACTGAATGTCGTTTGTTTTGGAATTATAATAGAGAGCTTAAGATTGACATTTTTACGCAAATTCTCCTGCGTTAGACTCGATGAGAGTTGGCGGTCAAATGCGAGCGACAGTTGCCACTCTCTTTGACTCTCATGATCTCATCAACTCTCATCCTCGTTTGAGCTGGGCTTAGTAGAAATAAAATGTTTGACGTCTTTTGCTAACAATAGCCCAACTTGATGTTTGCCGTTTTGTATTCACTAGTACAGTTCATGCATGTTTGAACGGCAAGAATTTTACTTCAATCTACAGTGTAGGCGTAAAATTGATATAGACCCCTCACCTCTAATAGAAAATGCAAACTTCAAGCCAATGTTTAAAGAGTAGGTTTATAGAATATTTGTCTTAATCGCGACGTGTATGTATGTTGAACAAATGGAAATTTGTTTAATACATATTTTCTTAAATTCCTGACCTATATTTGAGAATTCAAAATTAATGTTGAAATAGGTTTAACTTCACACACAAAATCAAAGACCTGAATTTGGAAGCGCAATTAGCGGTTTGGCAAAACGTCAATGCTAATGTGTCTAGAATATTGGGCAGATTTTCTGTTTCTTAATCCCCATTTTATATTGATACAGCGAGAAGTTAATTAAAGATTTAAATAAAGCAGTTTCCTTTACGAAAAATGCAACTCTAAGTCCTCCGACAGGAATTGAATCTGCGACCCTGCGATTCCGGTGCAGCGCTCTGACCACTGAGCTACAGAGTCCAGTTGTCAAGCGTTAACCGCAAGTTCATGTATATATATAGATGCGGGTACTGCGGGTTGTGATAAGGTAAACCGCTACAAGATGTTTTTCTGCATCTCACTCGATTGACATTAAGGTAGAATGTTTAGGTGGATGGACGGTGAAATTAAGGTAGAAGGTTTAGGTCCATCCACCTAAACCTTCTATTTTATAACCGGCGATTCCAAACGTGTGTTACAGTCGACTAAAGTAAATACCAATATCGGAATTACGTATTCCTGTTTTGTGCTTGCAATTTCATTGCTTACCAACGGTATATAATGTTACAAGTATACTAGACTTAACCAGTGATTAGGTTAACCAATGATTAAGTAGTTGGTCATGAAGTGAGGCGGGGGTTAATCCCATTTTCCCAGCCAAAATGTTACTTAATCCCAGTCACCAAACACACTAATTTGCCAAATCCCATTCCCAGTGGTGTAAATCAGTAGTATCTATAACTCCCATTTTCTCAGTGGAAAATTAATAGGCAAATCCCAGCTCCCATTTTACCTCTTGACGACCCCCTAAGCATTGTATTTAAATAGATTATCACGACATTATTAGTGTAAAGAGTAATAACAGCAGTATTAAACATTGTGGTTTAGTGTATATATAGGCGTATATACACTAAACTTGGTTTGTGTCTGAGCGACTGCACCTATTAGAAAAATACTCTTCCAGACTTCTTCCATGCATGTTTCAAGGCCCTTGTTCGATAGAAACGAAGTTTCGGTATCAGGGATTCCAACCAGAAACCACAGTAGCATATTAAAATTGTCGTTATATACATTATGTAATAATTATGCCATGGCGCCCTAATGTTCATTACAAATGAACTTTACAATATTCATCATCCTAATGATCTTTACAATATTCATCAGCGGATATATTTTCTGTAAAATTTGCAGATTCACAACAAAATGTGTAGTCGGTAGATATATTTATTTTATGCGATAAAAGTGCAAGCCAGAACGTTTTAGAATATTCAATATTTTACCATAAATTCTAAAATAGATGGGAATACGACAGCGAACCATAAGTTTACAATCTAACCTATAGAGCCAACTAAACTAAAACTAAGAAACTAAACTTACCCTGCAGGAGAGCATTATTATTTAACGCTGTATATAGATCCGCGCTGCCAGAAAAATGGATATAATTAGATGCATAATTTCAGGGTTGGAGCTGGTTTGATAACTATAGTTTTATACAAGATAGTGTTTTCCAAGAAATATTACAAGCCCATGCATGCATGCATGCAAGCATGCATCAGTATTATCACGTGAAAGTCAGTGTTCATATGCATGCATGTTAATCTGCTTGCCAGTGTACTATTTATAGGCCGTCTAATTTCCAAGTAATTATCTGGGTGTTGGATTCCAGTGCAGGTATAGCGATATACAATATTCACAACTTTGTAGAATTAAGGTTCTATAACACCTGAAAAATATAAAAAAGTATTTCGACGTCTCGAGCGAAGGTCCGGAAATTAGTGCTAAGAACCACGGAATTTGTGTGGAATTGGTGTTTCGTAATACTCCAAAAATCCTGCATTCAGGGGCATGGCGAATGAATCAGCATTCGGGAGACGCCATATTATAGTGACCAAGGCATAGTGTTTTATAATAACTTGCCCGTTGTGGCGTTTTTTATTTGGTCCTTTTTGCCCGGCTCCTGCCGACATTATATAATAATTATATAACTAAACTAAACTATAATCTATGCTAAACTAAACTAAATGTAAACTAAACTAAATGAATCTTTACGAATCTAATACAAACTAAACTGAACTAAACTAAACTAAACTGAATTAAACGTTTAGTTAAACTAAACTAATAACACTAAATTACTCTGAAACGAATCTAACTCAAACTATACTAAGTTACTACACTAAACAAACTAAACTATATAAATTGACCCAAATTAAGCCAAACAAAGCTTAACTCGTACCAAGATGGCTGGACCGACCATTCATAACCTAAACCGGCGCCTTTACTAGATAACTCTATATCAGGTCGATCTATATTAAAATATATCATGATTTGTACATTTTTAAGCTCACTGTCCTTCGCTGCTACTGTATCCCAACTTCTTGTTTTGGTTAATTGAGATTTTTTAAATTACTTCACTCGCCTGATAATAAATTCACTCACTTGCCGATAGCTATATATTGCATAATTATCTATACAGTATAGCGGCTAATTGGTTTATTTATTTGCGTATTCTAAATAATATAAAGTAAAAAGTCTAATCAAATCTTGCTATTTTTAATTAAAAGCACTGACAATGGTATTTCCATGCTTATAATCGAAAAGTTTATGAGAACGTTAAAAATTGTACAAAGGACAATATTAGTCACAAACAGTTTCTTAGAAAAGTCATAGAAGATAATCGGCAATATATGCTTACCACTACTCTCCTGGATGGCGAGCCCAGCCAAAATTGCGATGTTGATTAGGAACTTCAACATTTCGTTGTGCTTTGCTCGTCCTGTGAGATGTAATAACAATATGTTTGAGAATAAGCGCCTCCCGTGATATAAGTGCAAGCTATTTCAAACAATATGCAGAATGCTGTAAACAATTTGTCATTCGCCTACAGTCTAAGCTGTGAAAGCGTAGGTGGTACATAATAATTTCAAAGAACCATGTACTATATACATGTTATATAGATCATAAAAAATGGCAATCAATGATGTTTGCAAGCAATCTTTAGAATTAAATGCAATTTCATGTTATATAACTTGTCAATTCTGGGCTAATGCAGTATATGGTTGTAAGTTTTATAGAATATTTTATAATTACATTAAACGTATAGAGTTAAAGGTTCACCCTTATGCAAGCACATATATTCCACAACTTCGCGAGGTAACGTCCTTTTAAAGACAGACAATAACGATATACGATCGATAATATTTATGTAGTGAAATGTCTAGTCAATAATTATCAGGTCTGGTCATACTCCAACTGACTACGAGCAATCATTCTTTTTACAGAAACCTTTTGACATCCAGGTTTGTAGGCACCCAGCATTTCCTGCTTGCTTAATCCACGCAATTTAATTCAATTTTAAACATTGAAACACATCGGCCTTGATCATATACAAAGCCGCTTCAAGATATACTTTTGTGTCATGTTTTTGGATGCAGAAAACTGCTATCGTTATTAACTTTATGTATACGCCTGCAAAAATCCTAACTTTCATGCAGTCAGAATAACGTCTTTATCGTATATGATTTGATCAAACCCTTACATACAATTGTCATTCAAACATCGACGGCCATATACTGTGATAATTTGATCAGTTTAGTTTAAGTAGGAAAGCAATATGACGAATCGGGCCAGAGTTTAGCCCAGACTTCTGGTGACAAGCAAATGAAAGTGACCACACCCCTTGTATAGTATCAGTTATCCATTGCAGGTTAGCCAACACCAAAGGCTGGTATTCCGGCATTAGTTTATCAGCCAAGTAAGTAAACGATGCATGAACGAATCATGCAGGACTTCACTCTCTTACAAAAGGGTGAGCAATAATGTAGTATGATTTATGGTGTGTAAGTATGTAAGTATAAGTAAGTAAGTAAGTGGTGTGTGCTAATCACCCTATAACTTGCAGCTAAGAGCTGAGCTGAATTACGAAGGACGTAGCTCGACTTGGTCGAGTCAAAGACTTATTAAAGGCGCCTCTGGCTGCCACCGTATGACGCATGTCTGATCAGGGAGCTCAGTTACGATCGAATCGAAGGCCGAAGGGTTAGTTTGGGGGTTATCCAAACCAACCCTGTCTGAACATTCCCCGTGGGAGGAAACCGGAGTACCCGGAGAAACCCCACGACTTTCGGTAGAGCGTTGACTGACTCCTTTCACACAAGTATCATGAGTCCGTAGCGAGAATCAAACCCACGATCTCAGAGGTGAAAGGCGCTTGCTCTAATGACTGCGTTACCGAAGCCCCATATGGCATCTCAACGAGGTGATTAATCCTGTCCACGCGCGCATGACCATCATACACCTAACTTACTGCCGTTCGCTAATCTCATGCTTCATTTTCCCCAAGATTGCTTGCAAATCCAGAAGGTGTACACAAAATTAATGAACATGCAGGGTAAGATATTAAAGTTCTTCATTGAGACGTATATCACGCCCTTATACTTAGGGCTATGATCCCAGGTATATGATTCATAAACGAGAGCGATATCAAATTTTAAGGACATGAATTTTTTGCTATTTGAACTGCGAGGAGTAAAATGAGATCACGAGTTCTCCAACCCTAGCTAAAAACGCATTGTGCACTCTTTTACTTTAAAGGGATTTAAACCTACGCAACAGGGATTAACCTTTCGTTAAGGCACAGCTATCTAATCACATAAAGATTTAATGTATCATTATATATAAGCGTTGAATTAGTTTAAAATATGATCAGACACTTACCCGTGAAACAACTTTCGATAATAGAAACTGGTCTGTTTTCAAATATTCGCGTTTCTTTCTCAAGCTTATATACCTTGGCTGTCCAACACGGAGTTCCGAGGACAAATGGTGATTACTGATATTGGCTGTTTGTTTAAATAGACACGCTTTGGTTCATGTTTAATTTCACTTAATGCAAAAAAACTAATAATAAGTAAAACTGATTGAAAATATTTTAATTTGTACACAATTTTGTGACATGTTTACCTTTGTGGGGAATTGTAGAAAAGGGTATTCAGTTTATGTACTTAAATAATTCCTTAAGAAAGTTCTGATACTGCGGGCACGTTTCAATCTATGGAAAAGTTGAATCAAACTTGGTTACACAAAAATGCCTAGAACAACTCTGCGTAAATTCCCATGGAACAATTCATTAATGCGCATGGATTAATGGATATAATGTATCATCATTAGAGATGCATGACAGAATACTGCAGCTGCGAATATTCCACAATCTATATATATTGTCCTTTTATGACAAATTGGCGAAAACTGAATACTAGTGAAATAATATAAAGTTGTCAAAAAGTAATTAAGAATTCTCTTTTCATCATAGACAATAGCAATAACTTTCTTCTAATAATTAAGTTATCATAAGCAAACGTTGAAATTGTACATAATTGTGTATGTACCGTAATCCAGTTTCACCCCTTAACGTGCCGAGATTTAATAAAATATCCACTATTAAAAACGCCACAGAGTCTCATTTTATACACCGATCGATTAGCAGGAAACTTTTAGATTGATTGAAATCGTAGCAAGTGACAGTTTATAGGAAACCTCAGTTCCATTTTAGCTTTTACCGCAGCGATATTCATGGTTAGCAACACTTAAGGCTTAGCGCCCCACACATTTGAGACGGGTTGCCATCTCTCTCCCTCTCTTTTTGGCGTTTTTTAAATATTCGGATTTACTGTAATCCCTGAACTCGGCAGGTCTTCAGAGACTTGTGCTATATATATAATGTTATTTTAATGATTCGAATCACGGTGGTTCAAAATTGCGTTTACAATATTACTTTTATTAAGCTTTCAACGGTCGGCATGAAACAGAATAATAGAGTATTGGCAGTATTGGTTCAATTCCTGTCGGAGGACTTAAGAGTTGCATTTTCTCGTTCAGGTATTGAAAATATTGTATATATTATTTCACTCGAAATATCCATCCACCTAAACCTTATACCTTAATTTCAATCGAGTGAGTTGCCGAAAAAAAAAAAAAAAAAAAATTGTAGTTTACCTTATCACAACCCGCAGTACCCGCATGTATATAATATATACATGAACTTGCGGTTAACGCTTGGCACTGGACTCTGTATTGTAGCTCAGTGGTCAGAGCACTGCACTGGAATGGCAGGGTCGCAGATTCAATTCGTGTCGGAGGACTTAGAGTTGCATTTTTCGCAGCCGTTCCCATTCAGGTCTAAAATGTTGTACATATTATTTCACCTAAACCTTCTACCTTATCGGCAGTTACTTAAACAGATTGAATTCGTGCATGCTACATGCATGCGTGCACCCGTTTGCCTGTTGCTATTCTGCAGATATGCAGACAATTATATTTAACATATCATGGCTTTGTTACAGTAGTTGCTTCGATCTTTGTGCATGAATCGAGATTGTCTTCTACTGCTGGATAAAATGGACTGCAACAATTTAGGTGAATTATTTAACGTAAAGCCCAGGTCAAACGAGGATGGGAGTTGATGAGACTGAGAGTTGACGGTCAAACGCGAGCGAGAATTACGACTCTCGATGGGAGTCACGAACATTCATCCTCGTTTGATCGGGGCTTTAGGGGTCTATATACGGGTCCTTTTGTGTGTTTAGTACGAGTTACGTTTAGAACACGTCATTTTTAAAGGTCGTTATGGGATGAAGAATTTATACTTTCTTGTTTCATTGTTAGGTTTAAAATACTCTTTAATTTCATTGCTGTTGCGACATTTAATAAGACAGTAGGAAATATTTCGAGAACATTTTAAATCATTAGACATGCACAAATCTATTTATTTAATATATTATCCAAAGTAGCATTCCAAAATTGAATGATTCAAACTAGCATTCCGACCTCGGTATGTCAGCCTATAGGTTCACATTAAAGCGTAAAGTAAAGAATTTCATGCAAGTTTAATTACGTGGTGCCTGCGCGTAAACTGGATTAATACAGCTTGATAGCTTTATCAATTCTAAACTAGCTCTCTTCCTATAGATTCAGATGGGGCTTTTCGCGTTTTTCTCTACTTATAGTGTTCTGTGTAACAACAGGAAAAAATAGGTACGCTGTAGCGTACATGGCGTCTACTGAGTCAGAAACAAAGAAAGACGCTTAATGCAGTTAAAATGTATGAAATGACCATTTTATTAGAATAAAGACAGTCTGTTACATATCACACAAACATACAGTTTCCAAATTCTTTAATTAGCGAATACTTTAATTTCATAGCAAATCTGACGCGTCAATCAGTCCTGGGAAGTTGTTATAATATATAATTGAAAAATGTTCATATTGATATTTTGCAATATAATTTGTAAGCAAAAAAGTTTATTAACAGTATGTGATATCTCTTCGACGATTTCTTTGTGTTCCCCACTGGTCCAATAAACAAGATTTCTTTGTGTTTCCCACTGGTCCAATGACGGAACAAGATTTCTTTGTGTTCCCCACTGGAGCAATTGTGCAGCGTGTTTAAGCACACTCTGCTAGTAGGGTAATCCAGCATTATCATGTGAGCAAAGTAAAGTTTCGCTAATTTCCTCATGAATTATTAATGATATTGGATATGTCAGCTTTATAAAGAAAGTGAGGCGATTTGTCAGAAAATTTATCAGATGTTATAAATAACCGTAATTTGTCAAGCTTTATAGATAGCCACCTCCTGCAACCCTTACTGTCGTTCCAATTGAAGTGTTCCTAAAATATTGCATCAATTCATTACCTAAGTTGACATCAATATATTTGCTCAAAAATTGCTCAACTTCCTGTTTACTAGCATACTTGTTCCCAATTGGCCAATCAGTCACTGAAATGAGACGCCATTGGTCGATTCACACACACATACACAGGAAGTTGATCAATTTTCAACGAATGAATTGATAAACTCCAGGTAATGAATTGATGCAATATTTTAGGAACACTTCAATTGGAACGACAGTAAAGTTAAAGTCAATGGCATGTTTCGTTTTTAAAATGCACATTTATACATTAAAACCATTTCAATTTATTTCCTTTCTAGGATATATTAAATTCAGAAATTGATGAAATAAATGTAAAATCACTTTAATTAATTTCCTTTATAGGATATAAATCAGAAAATTATTGATGAAATAGTCTGACTAATTGCATAATTTAATCGTCATCGAAGCTTCAAAAATAAACGAGATTTATAGCCTTTATCGAGGCCTTAATAAACAATAAATAGTCTCACTGATTGAACACACGCTATATGTCGGTAAAATACAATAAATTACGTTGCAATCTCGTCAAATTTTGCCAAATTTTTATAGCAAATAATGCAAATAATAAATGCATGCTGCAACATACAGTATCTGATATCAACGAACATTTCGATCATATATTTGTAATTTAAACTGATAAATTCGAAACAAGATCCTGTATTTTATACTTTACTGAAAATGTGAGACTGTGTATACTCTACAATTCAAAACAGCTTACCTCAATACTGAAGAAACTATTCTTTGGAGCTCAAAATTTGTAGATTTTTTGCGAGTCTTTTCACTAAATTCTAATGCCAACAAATCTCGAGAAGTGCGTGCCACGCTGAGTGATAAAATGAATCTCCGATGCACTTGTTGTCATATGATAAACCATTTATAGGCATTGGCAAGGCATTGGCGTAAACAGTTCGGAAACCTCCGCAGATGCGGGCTTAACCTATGCAAAGAGCCTGTTCGCAGGAAGAGTGAAAATCGGATCTGATCCGGATATGTCCACGTTGCTGACATAGGCAACTACTGTTCCAGTAGATGCCAAAAACGGAGTATCGCGAAAAAACCCTGCGTGAGATGGGTGCATGCATTGGCATCCCCAGCGCGAAAGAAGTGGGATGGGGGGCATGCACTCCCTGTACCTGAAATGCCATTTCCTCTATTTTAGGGCAAGATAATTATTACATTTAAATTCTCAAATACACCAGGGTTGGTAGGCTTCAGCGAATGCTCGAAGCCAAATACCATTTGAAAAAGTGGCCAAAATCGACCAACGGAGGCCAAACATCTTTCTGTCGAAAAGAAGGCAAAAAGAAGTCAAATTAGGACCTCTGTGAACGCAATGCTATGCTGAATTATGATTGGTTATGGTTTATCAACCTTACAATCGGCAGAATTTTGTCAATCCTGATTGGCTAGAATTGTAATTGCAACCAGGTTCTTTCTGACAATGACATTACTTGAAAATGCTATCGATTTTCGTAAAGTCAATGTTTTGTAATAAGAATGAACAAAATTTTCGCAAAATTCTTGTAAACGGTGAAGAGGCCAAAAAGAACCAAACTTTTTTTCGAGGCCGAAAGAAAAATAATTAAAGAAGCCAAATTCGAGTTATTTGGCCTTCAAGAGGCCAATCTACCAACCCTGATATACAGTGTTGCGTGTTCCCATGGTTACAGTGATCGACTAAGTACATGTTACAATAACTTTTGGGGAGTAAAATTCGAATGGGCGAGGGAATTCTGCGTGTATGTATTTCTAATATATAAAGAATAACTATATGTAAAGACTGTACTTATATACTATGTACTTATCATCATTAGATCTAGTATCTTCTGTCTTAATTCCCCATCCTTAGCTGGAAGTAGATTATGGAGTCGATGCCCGTCAGACCACATTTTCCTTATAAGTCTCACGCAGTGTTTTTCGAACCTTTCGTTTAACGTTGACATCCGGAAGTGGAACACGGCTTCATTATAATGTATTTTAGGGGAAATTATCCTAAATACTCTTTTTTGTATCCTTTCTATGTCCTTACTTTCTGCGTTGGTTAAGCCATCGTACCACAGTACATCACCATACTCTAATATCGATCTAATAATGCTGCAATAGAACTGTAGCATATCATGTGCAGGTGCGCCATACTTCTTTAAACAACGCATAGAGGCAAGAAAGAACTCAATTTTCTCAAAATAAGACAAATCGAACGCACATCGGTAAGATTACTACTATAGTTTAAACTAATATTAATAGAAATGCTCTGCAACTATATGCAATAACATTCCCTTGTATGATTAATATATAATTAACTATTAATAAAATAGCGTTTTGTGCGTTTCTGTATGTTAAAATAGCGTTTTGTTACATGTGTTATGATTCAACTGCAATTTTATCCCGACGCAGAACGCATCATTTGGATGCGCAGTCGAAACTCCTCACTGCCTTATATATTGCAGGAATAACAATCCTGCCATTCCGCATTTACCGAAGTTGGGAAAGTGTAGCCTCTTATAGAATAGAATAGCATTTCAAATCAAATCAAACGAAGAAAATCCAAATAGACTGTAAATTTCTGTTTTATAGTTGAAACTAAAATGCGCAAGCAGGCAAAGGTCGTTTTCACCGATCACGTAGCAAATATTAAAGTCTGAACTACTAAAGCAACAACGCTGGCTGTATCAAATTCTGAATCACCATTACGACTAGCTGCTCAGCAAAAAGTCGACGTCAATGCAACTATTTTTCCTTGAGTTACGGAGTTGAGGGTACGTCAGCTTTTTTTAAGGTTGTTAAAACTATCAAAAGTATGTTACAGTCGAACCCGTATTAAGCGGAAACGTTCGGGTTTTCGACTAGGTGTCCGCCTAAAAGGGGTGTCTGCTTAACAGGAGTCTACAGAAAACGCAACAGGAGAAAAATGTGTGCGTGTAACTTGAGTATCAAAACAGTTTACAATAATTTATAATGCAAAGGCAAAGCTCAAACGTACGTGAGATCTGCCTGCCAGATTACAAACGAATACAATGAAATTCTACATTCAAGGCTATCATCTTATATGTCGTATGTTTTACTCATTTACTTTTACGGGTTTATTTGACTTTTCTATTAACGTTTTATTTCAATAAAAGTATTACAAACATAAAGTAGCCGTCAAGTGTAATAACCACGAGGCCTCTCCCTCTTCCACTTTTTTCATACAACGTTTTCTTTTTGTGACGTAATTAACATGAAAACATATATCTAACAGCCCCACTTGATTTTATGAACTTAAGTTATTTACATTTTTTTTGACAAGCCTAACGAAATCTAAATAGTAAATAATGCTGTACACAGATGTCCCTCTACCCACTATCCCAACAAGACACTAATTACATGAATTAAATCTAAATTTTTTAAGGTGGCTCCCTACAGTAATGCATGAGATCATCGCGGGACGTGAGTCAAAAACGAGTGGAAAGTACGTGGACTTTCCCACGCAAATTCGACGCTCAAAACAAGACAAAGATATTTCGGCCGGTTTTTTAAAATAATTTTTACCATTCTGAAAGATTTGTAATGAAAAAACTTTGAATAATCCTTATTTTTATGTGACAAAGCACCAGTAACACCGACGAGTGATTTTAACTATGATACAAATATAGCTTGGATAAAAAAATCTTGACAGTAATATAAAAGTGAGTTTTTCAAAAACATTTTAGATATAATGTTCACTAATAAGAGTTTATTAAACATTTATTAACTATTGTATAAAAACTGTTGAAGGTTATAAAAGTCGTTTAGTGATACTTGCATATTTTTTACAAGTTAAACAGTAAAAATATCACAGTTCTATAGCAAAATACCGACTTCTTCATCTTCAGCAAAATTACAAAACTAGGCAAAAATATGTCCAGCTGTACGGCTGTTGAAGCTCGCGAACTGAGTAAATGGCAGGATTCAACTGGACTTAAATCGATCTAACCCTTCACAGTATTTCTTGGTTGTCCATGGCTCTCAAATATATTGAATAAACGTCAAAATCAAAAGATAAAAACATTTGCCACTCGTTTTTGCACGATGAAAGCCATATTGCGCCCGCAATCTATCATTCACTAGTCTGCAGCGACGCTTTTATATAAGGGAAATTTCGTGAAGCTGTTGACCCAATTTTTTACCTTTATATGCGTTTTACTCTTTAATTTCATCGGTAACCTATCTTCAAATTTTGACCGCAAATTTTAATTTTGATAAATTTTATATATTTCAATTTTAAAAAAAATCGCCAGTGTAGAAATCTTTATATAAAATTTTCGAGTTTATAAAAATTGTACACTGGTGATTTTGATTAAACTTTCACAATAGTTTCAGAACATCGCTTAAAACTTATATGAAATAAAAAAGATGGGTCGCCGACTTTGTTTTTTAGGCTTACGTCTTGTTACCATGGCAACGTTGACACTACCTGTACCGGGTTTTAAATATTCCATAGATGATGATATTACCCTCGAGAATAAAAAACTTCGTCATCTGCGTTAATACTCTTTTAAAAACGATTTATTATAAAGCTAAAATGACTGTAGGGAGCCACCTTAATTCTTGTAGCTGGATTGTAAGGATGTCAGCTACCATATGTTCAGTTTGACAATATAAAATGTCTATCTTACCACGATTTATTATAAAGCTAAAATGACTGTAGGGAGCCACCTTAATTCTTGTAGCTGGATTGTAAGGATGTCAGCTACCATATGTTCAGTTTGACAATATAAAATGTCTATCTTACCGCCTCGTAAGAAATGATATTTAATGTCTATATGTTTACATCTTTGTCTGTTTACCGGACTTTTGTTTAGGGCTATTGCCCCCTGATTATCCTCATATATATTTTCTTATTATCCATACTATTAGTAACTGCATCAAATACAAACTTTCCCTACGTAGTTGTTGCTAAACTAACATACTCTGCCTCACAGGTGGAAAGAGCGATCGTGGGTTGTCTCTTAGATTTCCACGATATGGGAGGTTAAGCTAAAACAGTAACCTGTGGTATCTAACCTGTGTGCGTCTATCGTCCAATGACGATGCCCAGTATCCATAAGCGTAAGCTATAATATTCAGTTCACTGTCACACTTCCTAAAGCATAATTCATTTTCCATGCATGGTGCCTTTTAAAGGAAAATTAGGTTTTGCAGTTATGAAGATTGACGTTTGGAGCTTTTCCATATCCCACTTCGTTCTTGAGATATTAAGATGTGTTTGATATGTAAATAACATCACACAAACTAATTAAATATTCATTTATATTTTAATTATTTTTTTAATATTATTTTTTTAGATCAATGGATAGCTCTTGAAAATCTTGTTCGAAGGGATATATTTAAATTCCATACGACATAAACTAGCCATTTTATGACAATTCTCGTGAAAATGCCGTCTTTGTTGTGAAAGCCGGTATTGTCGGCGCACGCTCGGGTTGCTCGGACAATTTCGGAACCTAAAATCTCCGCGACTTTGCGCCCTAGCGTATTGAAAGTACCGGCAATCGATTCCTCGTGATGTCATTGCCTAGATGGCGGATTTCCATTGGTTTATAGCAAGCAACACTGACCTTATATGGCATTTCGTAATTTATTGCGCGTGCGGGAAACAAATTTCAACGATTTCGGCATTTTGTATGCGACTTTCAAAAAATAAAAATAAATAGTTCTACTTCTTCAAATAATATTCCTTTTTATATGAGCTACAATTTGTGTGGTAACACTTGCTCGAAAATAATAAATCCTGCTCTGGCAATACCAATTTATTTCAACAATAATTGTGAAATTTTTAGATAATTTATGAACATGTATGCAAATTAATTTGGATATGTAATATGAACTGGGCCAAACCAGATATCCCTAAAAAGAGGAATTCACAATGTAACTTCACTCCAAGCGGCAATAAATCGCTTTCTTAACTTAAAGCGCTGCAGCAGTTGACAAATTTCTTACAACTCGAAGTTGAAAACGTCGTCCCCATCAACTTCGCTCACTAAAAATGAAAAAAAAAACACATACGATATACTGTACGTAGAAATGGCTGTGATAAACAATTTAATGTTGAGATCTGTATACAGTGTTATACATAGTATACTATGGTAATATAAATATGTAAAAAATAAGATGCATTTTCCTTAATAAAGATTATGACTGAACTAATATTGCCTATAACTGTTTTGAGCAATTATTATTGGCTTATAAGTTAACTCCTTAATGGTTGACATGATTTGCCACATTATTAATGAGTATTTTAAGAATATTTAAAACAACCTATTGTTATTGGTTAACTAATTATCCGACTTAATAATAATAGGTTATAACAACCCATTAAACTACAATAACCTGTTAGTGAATTTGCATGACCAATGGAATTGGTTAAAATAACCTATTTGTATTAGTTGTGCCCAAATGTTCACAATTAACCAAAAAATAAGTGGTTATTTTAACCTATTTATTTTGGTTATAACCTATTCAATTGGTTAAAACAACCTATTCATATTAGTGACAACCTTTACAAATAGGTTATTTTAACCTATCAGTTTTTACAGTGTAACTGTCGTGAACAAGTCATGTTCGACGATGTGAAATAGTCTGGGTCTATCTCATCTTTTGTCTGCTGTATACGAACCAATCTTCATACTGACTCTACAGATATACCGACATTCTATTAGATCGGTCACCTTGATATGTTCACGACAGTTACGACTAAATGGGAACCAGGCTAAAGGGGCCGAATTGTCCCGGTTAAGCGGGCCATGTAATCGATTTATCCCGGCAAACCGTGCTGAAAAAGAGAAACTGAAAAATTAGCATTGAAATGTTGATTTTGTGTTTCAACAGACGGTTCAACAAATGCGACAATGTAATCACAATGTAATACTGAATGTAATCACAGCAACAAACATCAATCGATACGTGAGAAGCGCTTAAATGTAGCATATAAACAATATTCAATTAATATAGCAACGATTATTCAACAGTCTAAAAAATGAAGGTTGATGAGTTTACTTCATCCCGCTTTACCGGGTAGCCGGACTCGGCTAAACGAGTTGGGCCGGCAAGCAACAACCGCGGTCCTGGTGTCCCAGGAAATTTGGTCCCCTCTTCGGAAATTTGGCCCCTCTTTTAGCAGGACTGTTTCTTATTAGTATTATAAACATTTTGACAAAATCAATATGAAACCTCAGTCTCTGCAGGAAGACAATTATGGCATGATGAACACTAAGTTTTGCAATTTAAAATCTTTGTAATATAAATTTTACTAAACTAGGAGTTACTACCGCAAGGAACGTGCTGCCTTGCTACATAAAGAGATGCAAAATTAACTTGTAGTTATACACATACAAAGACACACTGTATGTATCAATTTATTTTGTGGTCAAAATTGAGATTACAAATACTGTTGTCGACTATTGTCAATACTAAATTTTTGGTACCAACCATAATGCATTACAACAAAGCTTTCAAATGGCATCTGAAGTAAAATAACTTGGAAGTACAGACTGATAAATGTCTTTAAATAATTATGATATCATTGATGTCATTTGTTGACTGTTCTTGTTCACAAGATGTATTATAGTTGCATTTGCTTTTTGGTAAGCAAACATGAAGGGCTGGCATAATTAATTTTAATAGACTTAATTAAAGAAATTAATCAGAAACGAACGCCACAATGTCAAGCATATTACGCAGATCGTATTACACAAGCTGCGGTGAAAAACAATGTCATATGCAATACAACATAATATCGTTCTATATGCAATACAACATAATATCGTTCTACCCCCCTAATTTTTCCAACATACTTGAAGCTTAATTAATCATCCGGAAAAACAGACAGAACGACGCAAGTCGACTTTCTTGACGATACATAGATCGGCGCAAAAGACTGGGTCGAGTGAACTCTGGAGCAACCTTAACACATCAACAACCTTAATACGTGAAGATTAGTGTGCTGCCTCGTTGACGCTCCGCAGCAAATATTTGGCAATTACTAATTAGTGACGAACAAAATTCCTGACGCGTGGGCATGTAGCTTATGGATACTACAGATTTAATACATGAAAGCAAATGTATGACTTAGTTTTTGCGTATAGCTGAAATATTTACTTAAAATCCGGGGGATTAAATCTTGAAATTATACGTCAAGTTTGTGAAGTCGAAGTCGTAATAGATCGATCTACAGGGCAGTGTTTCGATGCTATTAAAAATCTACCATAACGCAATCGCGTGGTAGTTGCATGAAACGTGTTGTCGTAGAACGTCTAGCTAACTAAATAGTCGATCATAAGTGTTTGATATTCGTTCATAAGAGGTCTGACTGGTGCTTCTATTTCTTTCTGAGTCAGAAAATATTGATTACACTTTCGTTTTCATACTATACCTCATGCGTACAGTAAACCCGTTTACTCTGTTTCTAGCAAGGTCGGACAAATTCATTTAAAAACGATCGAAATCGTTTCTACCTAGACGCTTTTTACTTAGACTTAATTCAGTTCATATTCTAGGATTAACATCTTATGGTCACTGTCATATTACTGTATTCATAGTAATTTTCACACACACAGTGATATATGGTCATTATTCACGGTGAAATGACCACAACCATTTAAATTAATTTGAACATATTCTTTGATTATCGTCTTATGGTCACTGTCATTTTACTGTATTGATAGTAATATCGGTACATTTTCACACACAGTG
This sequence comes from Trachythela sp. YZ-2020, assembly GCA_016169945.1. Taxonomy (NCBI): domain Eukaryota; kingdom Metazoa; phylum Cnidaria; class Anthozoa; order Malacalcyonacea; family Clavulariidae; genus Trachythela; species Trachythela sp. YZ-2020. The sequence goes on along the minus strand of JADLSH010000181.1, from coordinate 231,952 downwards.
TAATATGGTCATTATTCAGGGTGAAATGTCAACACCCATGTAAATTTGGACATATTCTTTGGTTATCGTCACAGGATCACTGTCAATTTACTGTGTTGATAGTAACATTGCTACATGTTCACACATGCGGTATAATATGGTCATTATTCAAGGTGAAACGACCACACCCATGTATATTTGGACATTTTCTTTGATTATCGTCACAGGGTCACTGTCATTTTACACTATTTTTAGTAATAATGTTAAATTTTCACACACACAGTATAATATGGTCATTAGTCACGGTCAAATGACCGAACCCAAGCAAATTTGGACATATTCTTTGATTAACGTCTTATGGTCACTCTCATTTCACTGCATTGGTGGTAATATTGGTACATTTTCACACACACAGTGTAATATATATGGTCATTATTCACGGATAAATGACCACACGCATTTAAATTTGGACATATTCTTTGATTATCGTCTTATGGTCACAGTCATTTTACTGTATTGATAGTAATATTGGTACATTTTCACACACAGTGTAATATGGTCATTACTCACGGTGAAATGACCACACCCATGTAAATCTGGACATATTCCTTGCTTATCGTCGCAGGTTCACTGTCATTTTACTGTATTGATAGTAATATTGGCACGTTTTCGCGCACACAGTGTCATAAGGTCATTATTCACGGTGAAATGACCACACCCACGTAAATTTGGACATATTATTTGATTATCGTCACAGAGTCAATGTCATTTTAATGTATTGATAGAAATATGGATACATTTTCACACGCACGGTGTATTATGTTAATTATTCACGGTAAAATGACCACACCCATGTAAATTTGGACATAATCTTTGATTATCGTCTTATGGTCACTGTCATTTTACCGCATTGATTGTAATATCGGTACATTTTCACACACAGTGTAATATATATGGTCATTATTCACGGTGAAATGACCGCACCCATGTAATTTTGGAAATATAATTTGATTATCGTCACAGGTTCACTGTCATTTTACTGTATTGATAGTAATATCGGTATATTTTCACACACACAGTGCAATATGGTCATTACTCACGGTGAAATGACCACACCCATATAAATTTGGACATATTATTTGATGCTAATCACAGGGTGACTGTCATTTTGCTGTATTGATAGTAATATCGGTACATTTCCTCACACAGTATAATATGGTCATTATTCACGGTGAAATGACCACACCCATGTAAATTTAACATATTATTTTATTATCGTCACAAGGTTACTGTCATTTTACTGTATGGATAGTATTATTGGTACATTTTCACACGGGCAGTATAATATATACGGTCATTATTCACGTTAAAATGACCACACCCATGTAAATTTTGGCATATTCTTTGATTATCGTAACAGTATCACTGTCATTTTACTGTATTGATAGTAATATTGCTACATTTTCTCACATGCAGTATAATATGGTCATTATTCACGGTGAAACGACCACACCCATTTAAATTTGGACATATTACTTGATTATCTTCACAGGGTCACTATCATTTTACTCTATTTTTAGTAATAATGGTACATTTTCACACGCACAGTATAATATGTACATTAATCACGGTGAAATGATCACACATATGTAAATTTGGATATATTCCCTGATTATAGTCTTATGGTCACTGTCATTTTACTCTATTGATAGTAATATTGGTACATTTTCACACACACAGTGTAATATGGTCATTATTCACGGTGAAATTATCACACCCATGTACATTTCAACATATTATTTGATTATCGTCACAGGGTCACTATCGTTTTGCTGTATTGAGAGTAATATCGGTACAATTTCATACACACAGTGTAATATGATCATTATTCACGGTAAAATGATCACAACCATGTAAATTTGAACATATTATTTGATTATCGTCAGAGGGTCACTTTCATTTTACTGTATTGATAGTAATATCGGTACATTTTCACACACACAGTGTAATATGTTCATTATTCACGGTGAAATGACCACAGCCATGTGAATTTAAACATATTCTTCGATTATCGTCACAGTGTCACTGTCATTTTACTGTATTGATAGTAATATCGGTACATTTTCACCCACACAGTGTAATATGGTCATTATTCACTGTGAAATGATCACACCCATGCAAATTTGGATATATTCCCTGATTATGGTCTTATGGTCACTGTCATTTTACTCTATTGATAGTAATACTGGTACATTTTCACCCACACAGAGTAATACGGTCATTATTGACGGTGAAGTGATCACGTCCATGTAAATTTGGACATATTATTTGATTATCGTCACCGCATCACTGTCATTTTGCTGTATTGATAGTAATATCGGTACATTTTCATACACACAGTGTAATATATATGGTCATTATTCACGGTGAAATTATCAAAACCATGTAAATTTGAACATATTATTTGATTATCGTCGCAGGTCACTAGCGTTTTGCTGTACTGATAGTAATATCGGTACTTTTTCACACTCACAATGTACTATATATGGTCATTATTTCCGATAAATTTGGGCATATACTTTGATTATCGTAACAGTGTTACTGTCATTTACTGTATTAATAAATCATTCATTCATTCATATTGATAGTAATATTGCTACATTTTCTCACATGCAGTATAATATGGTCAATATTCACGCTGACATGGCCACAGCCATTTAAATTTTAGACATATTCCTTGCTTATCGTCACAGGGTCACTGTCATTTTACTCTATTCTTAGTAATAATGGTACATTTTCACACACACCGTATAATATGCTCATTAATCACGGTGAAATGACAAAACCGAAGCCCATTTGGATATATTCCCTGATTATGGTCTTATGGTCACTGTCATTTTACTCTATTGATAGTAATATTGGTACATTTTCACACACACTGGAGTGTAATATGGTCATTTTCACGGTGAAATTATCACAACCATGTAAATTTGAACATATTATTTGTTATCGTCACAAGGTCACTATCGTTTTGCTGTATTGAGAGTAATATCGGTACATTTTCACACACACAGTGGAATATATATGGTCATTATTCACGGTGAAGTGACCACACCCATGTAAATTTGGACATATTATTGGATTACGTCACAGGGTCAATGTCATTTTAATGTATTGATAGAAATATCGGTACATTTCACACACACAGTGTAATATGTTAATTATTCACGGTGAAATGACAACACCCATGTAAATTTGGAAATATTCTTTCATTATCATCACCGTGTCACGGTCATTTTACTGTATTGATAGTAATATCGGTACATTTCCATACACACAGTGTAATATGATCATTATTCACGGTAAAATGATCACAACCATGTAAATTTGAACATATTATTTGATTATCGTCAGAGGGTCACTTTCATTTTACTGTATTGATAGTAATATCGGTGCATTTTCACACACACAGCATAATATGTTCATTATTCTCGGTGAAATGACCACAGCCATGTAAATTTGAACGTATGCTTTGATTATCGTCACAGTGTCACTGTCATTTTACTGTATTGATAGTAATATCGGTACATTTTCACCCACACAGTGTAATATGGTCATTATTCACAGTAAAATGATCACACTCATGCAAATTTGTATATATTCCCTGATTATCGTCTTATGGTCACTGCCATGCTATTCTATTGATAGTAATATTGGTACATTTTCACCCATACAGAGTAATACGGTCATTATTCACGGTGAAGTGACCACACCCATCTAAATTTGGACATATTATTTGATTATCGCCACAGTGTCACTGTCATTTTACTGTATTGATAGTAATATCGGTACATTTTCATACACACAGTGTAATATATATGGTCATTATTCACGGTGAAATGATCAAAACCATGTAAATTTGAACATAATATTTTATTATCGTCACAGGGTCACTATCGTTCTGCTGTATTGATAGTAATATGGGTACATTTTCACACACACAATGGAATATATATGGTCATTATTCACAGTAAAATGACCACCCCCATTTAAATCTGGGCATATTCTTTGATTATCGTAACAGCGTCACTGTCATTTTACTGTATTGATAGTAATATTGCTAGATTTTCTCACATGCACTATAATATGGTCATTTTTCACCGTGAAACGGCCACACCCATTTAAATTTGGACATATTCCTTGATTATCGTCACAGAGTCACTGTCATTTTACTCTATTCTTAGTAATAATGGTACATTTTCACACACACAGTATAATATGGTCATTAATCACGGTGAAATGACAACACCGAAGCACATTTGGGCATATTCTTTGATTAACGTCTTATGGTCACTGTCATTTTACTGCATTGATAGTAATATTGGTACATTTTCACACGAACAGTGTTATATATATGGACATTATTGACGGTGAAATGACCGCACCCAATTAAATTTGGACATATTCTTTGATTATTGTCTCATGGTCACTGTCATTTTACTGTATTGATAGTAATATCGGTACATTTTCACACACACAGTGTAATAAATGTGGTCATTATTCACGGTGAAATGACCACATCCACTTAAATTTGGACATATTCTTTGATTATCGTCTTATGGTCACTGTCATTTTACTGTATTGATAGTAATATTGGTACATTTTTACACGAACAGTGTAATATATATGGACATTATTGACGGTGAAATGACCGCACCCAATTAAATTTGGACATATTCTTTGATTATTGTCTCATGGTCACTGTCATTTTACTGTATTGATAGTAATATCGGTACATTTTCACACACACAGTGTAATAAATGTGGTCATTATTCACGGTGAAATGACCACATCCACTTAAATTTGGACATATTCTTTGATTATCGTCTTATGGTCACTGTCATTTTACTGTATTGATAGTAATATTGGTACATTTTCACACACAGTGTAATAGGGTCATTATTCACGATGAAATGACAACACCCATGTATATTTGATACTATTGATAGTAAATTTGGACATATTCTTTGATTATCGTCACAGGATCACTGTCATTTTACTGTATTGAAGTCTCAAAGGAGTAGGACGCTAATGACGTGCTCACCCTCATATGCTAATATTCATGCGCCAACTCATATCCTAATGATGTGCGCCAACTCTTCCCGCCTGATCCCTTCTCATACCCCCCTATGTCATATTAATGACGTCTCAAAGGAGTAGGAAGCTAATTATGTGCTCACCCTCATATGGTAATGATGATGCTCCCCCTTGTTCCTCCCCAATGCTAATGATGTTTGAATATTTATTGATGCTCACCCCCTGCTCACCCACAAAGCCCCATGCTCATCCCCAAAAAAGGGGCACGAAAACGACATAAATTACTACTTCTGTTACACAAAAAATTATAATACGTGCCTAATAAGACTTATTTAAAAAGTTAGAGACGAATGTTCAGAGCTCTCAGGAGCACCTTTTTGACAGACTTCGCGTTTTCCTCTTTATCACCCCATTGACTCACAGGTTGAAACTTAAACCTTTACACAGTCCAACATGTGTGTTAATTGTTCAAAGAAAGACAAGTACATATACCTGTAACCCATGGATGGGGATCATGATAAAATGAATATTGTTTTCTTCTTTGGATGAAAACAGCATTTTCGAAAGGAAATTTGGGCCCATTCCCACTACTTTTCTCCACAAACTCATGAAGCCATTGCACATCTTCAAGAGGAAAGAAGAGAGGCCATTCATGACCAATTTCCATCTAGACAATACCTGTCCTTCTCTCTCTGTTAACCAGAGACTGTAAACAGTAAACCTCCTAAAACTTTGTGTTAGTAATAAAATTAAAAAATGATATAACTTATGAACCATCCAGTAGTTATGGATTTTTATTCAGATCAGAGATGAGTACGGCAACGAAGCCGGGAAGTCTTGCAATATTTCACCACAAAATTTTTCATGGTTAGAATGAACAAACGACCAACATGTATAGAGTGACAACGGACTTGAAATGTCATTCCTAACATGTCTTTTACTTCATGCAAAAGTTTCTCTAAGTAAATTCGAGATTTAGTCACGGACACAAATGGTTATTTTCATATTTTACAAGCATAGTAATAATAAATATATGTTACTTTATTTATACATGGTCCTATATTGCGGGGCTTTCAAAACTAATTACATGAAGTATCGGCGACTAATTACTTGATGCAAACCTCTACGAATGAGATAAGGCATTACGTGTTCCGCAAACTACAATCAACTAAAAAGCGGCTAAACGCAAATCAATGTAAAGATTTAGTCGTGTGGTCTGGCATGTTACTGCCATGAGCGCGTTGATTTCCCTCGCACTCGAAGTACAATTATATACACACAAAATATCGTAATACGCGTTTTTACATCTAAGCGCTAAGCTGATAAAGCAAGCGCCATACCGTCGAATTCAATTCGTTCAATTAGAATGATTTAAATTCGATGAAAGTGCAACGTATGAAACAGGCCTAAGGTCCCTTCAGCCGGGCGCACAAGCTACGATTTTAGTCGGCCGATTTATGGTTTGGGTGTATGGTATTTAACCAAGCCAATGCCGAGAGATGAGAATAATGAGCCCAGAGATCATACCACTGACTGTTTCTCGTTTTAACTTGCATCTAAAGCATAAATAGGACGACTAAAATGGTAGGGAGGGGAATGGGGGGTGGCAGAAAGGTGGCCGCAGGCGTAAAATATACAAATTGTCAGAAATTTTGATCTGAAAGACCTTTTGAGTGTAAATGGGGGGAGGGGAGGGATTGTCGGAAATTTAGAACTTTAGTCGAAAATTTAGTAGGAAAGAGTAAATTGTCATCATTGTTTAGTGGAAAATATATTGAAATGGGCCTGTCTGTTTTCTTCGTTTTTTTTTGGCTGTCACAAACTTGCACATCGATATCCACAGTCACCGAAATCCGAACGTTAACTTAAGGTACGTTCGCACGTTGCGATTTGTCTGGCCGATTTCAGATGCACGTTAATGATATTTTAAAAATACGTGGCAAAACGTCATCATCATTAACATTCAGCAAAACCTAAAATCGGTCCGACAAATCGCTGTGTGTGAACGTAACTTTAAGCTTCCTTATATATAGTACATCTATGGATAATTCATAAATATGAGGGTACTTTATGGACAATATGGGTGAAGTTCGCGAGTATGCTTAAAGTATTTAGTATAGGTCAGTGGTGTGCTTCAGTGACCTATATAGTTCAGTCGTGCGGTGCCAGTGTGAGTAGAGTATAGCAAATACGGCGGTTGATTGTTGTGTAAAACTAGCTACCTGAAAAATACAATGAGAACTTCGACGTTTCGAGCGAAGGCCCTTCGTCTGGAAGTTAGTAGAATGGGTCAGGGGAAAACATGTGCTTTTATTGTGAATACAAAAGCGATCAGATGATAAAAAATAAACCAATCAGATGGATTTAATCAAAACAAACTATAAACAAAATATGGAAATCACATCACAAAATATATTAGAATATAAGGAGCAGCGAAAAAAGATAACAAAGCAAGAAAGACAGAAAACAAGGAACGAAATATTAGATAAGGTGAGATGTAGAGTATCTGCTGAAGGCAGACATAAACAGATACACTGTAGGAGTTAAATGTAAGAGAGGCGCTCATTAATGCCGAGAGGATGAATGGTGCCAAGTTGGGAAATGAGACGCATTTCGTGGCTTTTGCGGCTATCATTACTACCAGAAATGGGACACAGAGCTCGAATTTTCATATCTGAAACACTGTGATTGCCAGTGTTGAAATGTCTGGGAACAGGTTGTTTAGCATCATTGTTTACGACAGCACGACGATGCTCACCAAACCTTATCCTTAAATATCTACCAGTTTCACCAATATAGAGCATCCCACATTTACTGCGCAAGAAATACAGTAGATGAGATGAGAGGAGGTGCACGTGAAATGGTGCTTAATGGTGTACTTAAATTTTGGTGCCGAAATTATAATGGAAGAATCTATATATTTACAGGTTTTACACAGCTTTACACCACAAGGAAACGTGGCATTTGGTGACGACGAGTCCTGTGGTAGAGAGCTGTGGACTAGGGTTTCACGGATATTTTTACTATGTCGAAACGAGACAAAATAATTATTGGTGAAAATGGAAGATGTTTCAGGGTCGTTTTTCAAGATATCAAAATTCTTCCTAATGACAGTTTCAGATCGGGGAATATTGGAAGCCTTCGAAAAGACAGTATCTAAGAGAGGGGTTAGATAACCGCGTTGGACAAAAAAGTTTCTCATTTCCTGACTTTTGGTATGGAAGTCCTCATCTTCACTGCAAATGCGGAGAAGGCGAAGGAACTGAGAGAAGGGAATAAACAATGGGAGTCGTGACAAGTCTATTGCCACTGATAGATACAAGTATATCTAAGAACGATACACTGGTCTCACTAATCTCCCACGTAAACGGGAGTGCTGGGTGGAAGTTATTAATAAAGTTAATAGATTTCTCCAACTCTCCGCTAGAACAGGATGCTGTGTCGAGACAGTCATCAATGTACCTACCAAGGTAATCAGGTATGGGATCAGTGTATTGCTCGAAGATCTGCTTTTCCAAAAAACCAACGAATAAATTGGCATAGTTGGGACCCATTTTCGTTCGCATGGCTAATGAAAAATTGTTCAGGGTGAGCACTAATTCAGCCAAACGGGTCAAAACAGTGGTAGACGGTTCCTGCTTGGGGCTCTTATCTAAGAAGAATTTGAGTGCTCTCAAACCATCATGATGGGGAATGACAGTGTACAAGGATTTGACATCCATTTTTATAGTTTGTTTTGATTAAATCCATCTGATTGGTTTATTTTTTATCACGTGATCGCTTTTTATAAAAGCACATGTTTTCCCCCCTACCCATTCTACTAACTTCCAGACGAAGGGCCTTCGCTCGAAACGTCGAAGTTCTCATTGTATTTTTCAGGTAGATTTACACAACAGTCAACCGCCGTATATAGTTCAGTGTGCAATAAGTTTAAACATGGCGGATCCGTGATAAGTGGGGCACATTGAACTAAATAGAACTGAAACGCTACCTCCTACCGGAAATTCGACGCCAAATTTGAAAGACATTCCCAGTCTTTCACGCAAGTGAAGAACTCGGTCAGTCGGTCATGCATTCTTGAAAACCGGCTTAAAATTTGAAAGAATAAACATTTTTACAAGTTCAAAGCTTTTTATTAATACTTTCATTTAGGTAAAACTTCCTAGTAGGCTTTACTGTACTTGTATTTTTGTTCTATTTTTTGTAATGGCTGAATGATATTTTACGATAAAAGTGTACCAAGGAGTGAGAGTTCGTTTGTTGACTTTCGACTTTGATGTTTTGCGGATATTTTCTCGTTTTCCACACTGATTCTACACTCTGCTTATAAAGCCAATCTCACAGAAATAAACTGCTCTATACCAGTACTAAAACATACAACGATTATTGTAGAAAAAAGTGTTGTTTTTTACTAGTTTAGATAATATAGAATATCAGAGACTTACAGTAAAATATTTTGATCGGCCTCGAGGCCAGTTTTTTATCGATCATGCATAGTTTGTATGCACAATAAATTTTATTGCGCTACCAATATAAAAATATCCATGGAATTAGTTTATGTAAACCTGCTAGCTTTGACATGCACTGCAACGTTTTTCAGCAAAACGGCATGCTGACTTTCTCGTCTCCATGCATGCATGAAGTTGTCTCGCGACATAAACACGCGTGTTTTGATCTCCAGACACGCGTGTCTTAGGCGAGTTTCTCTGGAGGTAGCGTTCCAGTTCTATTTAGTTCAATGGTGGGGCTATAATATTTCACACAATTTCGTTATATTTTCACCGAATTGTGCCCTGAATTTACCTGTTTTCTTTTAGTGCAAAAACAACGAAAGTCCGAAATTTGGATCGCTAAGTTGCGTTGAATAAGTTGAAATCATGAAAAGTTGGAGCACTTGAATCTTAACATAATCTGAACAATATACAAGGTACAGGTTTTTGTTAAGTTCCCTAAAGGATCGGTCATATTACATACTTATTGAATATTGTTTTTAAATAGCATTTTTACGCTCTTTTATTGTGGTGTTCCTTGGATCTTTGCATCACGCCACGTTTAGTGGTAAAATATAAATATTATTGCGCTTGTATCAGACTCATCGTAATGACATGAAGTTTTAACATGGCAATCAACCCTAAAAAATCTATCAGTATAAATAATTAACTATTCTATGTCTACAACCCTGGACAACAATAGTTGTAGCCACCCTAGACCCCCTTCCCTCTATTCCACCGCCCCTGCTTTCATCTCGCTAACTTTATAAGAATAATTCTTTCCTTTATAACCATACCAGATGACACCGTCCGACGTCTGAGTGTGAAGACCTCCTAAATACGCACCATTCAAGTGTGCTGTAGAACAATACCCAAACCACCAGGCGCCATGCCGGCTACGAGCACAGTTACTTCTTGAGGTGGTATCATGGTCTACGTCTTGAGTGGTGAACTTCTTCCCATTGTGATAGCTTAAATAATCTCCTGCTGTCCCTGTGAAGTAAATTTTCAACAAAGGGCTAAAATTTTACTGTACTGTTAATAGGTAAAATGTAACCAAAAATTTACGATTTTACTTGTAGCTGCCAAATATGGGTTTGTAGTGTTAAATAGTGCTTAAAATTAAGTGTTTTGAGTGAACCTTTTTGAACGTTTAATGTTATCAAAGTATTTCCGTCCAAATCCTCGTGTAGTGCCTGATATGTATAATTCTCTTAACTTATATATCAGTCCTTAAGTTAGGACTAAACTTCTTGAAGACGTTGAATATTTCGCAGTGCGATTCTATTAATAAGCTGCTCATATGGCAAAATTATTAAATTTTGAAAATTATTTAATTTAAGACAGTCTCAGTCTCTAAACGTACTTCTCATTGATTCAAATCCAGTTTATGTTTGCTCTAAGCTTTACAATTAAATAGCTCTTTAATACTTGCTAATTTGGTTGTGTTTTCTTAAGCAATACCGAGGACACCCTAGGAAATCCCCAGTATTCCGGAGAGCCAAGCCACTCTCGGACAGTGGCGGATATCACGTTTTCCAGTGGGGGGAGGCAACGCCTCCTAAATCTCCGATAAACCCCCATTTACACTCAAAAGAGGCTGTTTTTAGCAATTTTTAGGTCAAAATTTCCGACAAATTGTCAATTCTCCATAAAGGTGGGGGGGGGAGACGGTTTCCGCCACTGCCCTCGGGATTAGCACCTGTCTGATTAACCATTTGGCTGGTGAAATACTTAGACAACTATTTACTATAAGTGTTTTGTCGCTAAGCCAGGATCTTCATCAGTGCTAATACAATTATGTTTCACCATGCAAACATACAAGGAACCTATAAGTATTATACTTTTACCATATGAGCCATATTTCAAGATTTAAGCATCGCTATTATTTCCTAAAATGATTTTTACCTGTGTATGAAGTAGTATTAATGTTTAAGCGATAACGATCGCTTTCGTCTGCTACAGTGAATGATTTATATACTGCGTAAGCTGTCTCATTCTCAAAGGTTTCCAGATCAACTCTCAATACATTCTGCCCGCTGGCTGACAGACGATGGATCTCATGGCTAGAAATCCAATACAGTATGCGGTTTGACCTGCAGGCTCAAATTACATAAATTGTAGATTTAAGCAAGTCCACAAATGTTAGTTCACTTAGTTACTAGGCAGTAATATTCACACGTTGGATGTAGAGGTTCCTTAGTACTACAATGCACTTACAAGCTTTCAGCATTGGATAAGGAATATCTAAAGCCAAAACTATATCCTGTGTACGTTATTAGCATATATATGCTATTAATGAAGGGCTTGCAATTGCTAATTTCCTTTGCAAATAGCAATCCAATGGCGGAATATGAGACATTTTTAATACAACAACTACGCGTAAAGATTATAAAAATATATAAGAAACAATTTATATGTATATTGCCTCTGTATTGATGAATTTCGCAAAGCGCAAAAGTTTATTCCCACAGAAAGTGTGTATTTACCAAGCCAAATCTCAAATTTAACGCGTATTTGGCTATTTTGACTGAGTATTTGCGCCTTAATTTCTGCATCCACGATCAAATAAACATTACAGCGGTAAACACTATGGAAACCATAACAACAGTTCTAAAATGGCGACATGAACGAAGACAAGAAGCAACGTATTGCTTCGATTTTCATGTCGTGTTCAGTGTTTATGTCGGCGCTTGGCCGATCGAATTACAACTACTCGGCAGCACTTAAATCGTACTTTTTTATGGCGTTTGGGAACCTACTTAAAGACGTAGATACGTTCTAAAAAGCTTCGCAAAACAAATAATGAATATTGTCGAGTGTATTCAGACGTGCACATCACAGCTAAACCAACTGATTATTGCCAAATAAAGGCCTACTTTGGCCAATTATTGGGATTTAACACTAATTAACAGACACTTGTATGGGGAATAAGAAGTAAAATCTATCGAGCTAGGGAACTCATTTAGCCTTATCGATTTGTCACGAAATTTGTTCTAGTTAATATTTGTGTTATATACTGACGTTTTAGACGTGCACATATGAGAATTTCTAAGAGTATGAAACAAAAAATCTGAAACATCATTTTTCCTCTATTAGTTCTATACAGAGCCGCCATTTTGAATTAATTTATTTTGCGCTCTGCACGCATGCTTTTCCGCCATACTGTATTGGATTTCTAGCCATGTGTCTAGACCTAACCAGTATTCTCCTGTCAAATTGCCAAACCCCACTTTGTAATCAGCCCACTTTCTGTAAAAGTCAGCTGAACCATCTGCACGACGCTGGAAAATGGTCCAGCCCCTCCCTGGAGTGGACGTCATATCACAACGAACATCAAAAGCTCCCAGGCCGTCCGGGTCGATCGCATAAACGCCTGTGGTTGTTTTGCCTGATTTATACAAATCATCACAACTTTTTGCTGGAGAAAAATATAAATTTATGAAACTTTGCTGACCCCTAGCCTCCTCCACAGGCAACTCTTCGTAAACGCCAGAATTGTGCAATACTTGGCAAAAATTGCGCAATAGCTTGGGAGTCAAAACTTCCGTGAGTTGCCTGCCAAAAATCGACATGTCCGCTCGTGGCCTTGGGCGGCTTTGGGCGGTGACAAAACGCGATTTTCGTGTGGGTGGGTAGGTGGAGATGAAAATATGGCGGATTTTATAGAGTGGGAATTAGATTGGACAAAAGAATTCAGATTTTTACGTGTTTTGAAGACGAGTTTAAACGTAGATATTCAAAGAAATAGATGTGGAAGTTTCCCTAAAACTATCAAAGATGGACAACGATATAATGAATATGTTTCATGGTTGTCTGATGACTGATGGACAAGTTCTGAATTTATTAACAAAAATCATTGTATTTGGCTTTGAATTGTTTCAATTACCTAACAAATTTATTCTGAGCATATTATTATACTACATAAGATCTAATATATAAATATGAGATTGTAGATGTAAATTAATCGGCAAAATATTGTTGGACTTTAATCTTTATATGAAATCAAATGCTGATCAATGTACAATTATTCATGTTGTGATCATGTGATGTTGTCTAAGTTGCCAGACTTGCTATATCAGAGACTTGCTATATCAGACTTCTACAGACTTGTAAATAAATGTTTAAGTTTGTGATACTATTTAAATTATCTTCTTGATATAATGATATTTATTGCTAAAATCTAATCATCTATCTTTTGTTCCAATGCAACTTTACATGTTTTAATTTTGTACAGTATGCTATTTCTTATGGCTTCTCATTTGTATACATAAACGTTGCAATGCACTTCTCAATAAATAATATAACCTGTCCATTCTGTTGTCAAGAGAAACAATATTTTGTCCAAGGTGTAAATTATGACTTATTTATACTAACAACTGGTTATACTGTATTATGCAAAAATTCAATTTACTGGCTACACCTGGATATGTTTTTGTTTCCAATAACAGATGATTTTACTTATCAAGTGGAAGTGGTTGGGCAAATGGATTTACCACATTGTCTTCCCATGTCTATTGTTAACCATATAGACTTGCTACAAGTTGACTCGCATTAAAACTGTCCTAAAGTATAATGACTGGGTTATTTAATAAAATGGTTTAATAAAATGGGAAAATGAAATGAAAATGGTAATATCTGTAGATAAGTTTTGCATGGCAGAGAATCCTTGTAAAATGTGTTGGATTCATTGGCATGAAACACTCCTAGTTTAGCTACCAGCTGCCTTGTTTGACTCAAGTGAGACATTGCCTGGAAGAGCTGAAAAGTGAAATTGTTTCAAAATTAAGGACATTTTTATGAAGTCGGTCCAGCCTGTCTAACTGGTTGCATATAAATAGCCCCAGCCCCTCAGTGCTACTCATTTCATAATCTCAGCTCAATTGGAAAGTACTTGGGTCCATTACTTTGACAGATGCCATTTCTTCCAGAATTATTACTTAAAGGCATACCCAAACATATTGAGTTTAGTCAGGGCTGCAACACTATAATCCAACCAAAAGTTATTTGCATTCGATTGATACATAATGAAATACCGTAATCTATAATTATGTGCAATATTTGGGCTGTGTGAAGGTGTAAATTAACGAATGTCAAAATTGTAGTATTAGCAGTAGCTCTTTATTAAAACTGCAATAATTTATAATTTGTAATTAAATACAAATTATAAATACAAATTTATAATTTGTATTTTGGCTATAATCAGGGGCGAACTGGCAGCTTTTTGGGCCTTGGTCAGGAATAAAATCTGGGCCCATGTATTAGTGAATAATCATAGCTATGCCTAAGGTGAATTTTCAGCAAGTTGGACGTAGGAAGCTTGTTAAACTTAGGGAAGCCGAATCCCACGATGCGCCACCATGACCCGAGTGGGAAAATTGTTAAAATTTGGAGTCTCTAGATTGTCAGAAATGGCCTTTTCATTCTCTACCTCTTTAGTTAGGCCCTTTCAATAATTCTTTCATTATGATTTGTGAGTCTATGCTATTTGCTGCAATTATTTTTATAAAATATTGGGGCCCCCTGCTTCCTAGCCCTGTTAAGCAAAAGGAAATATTCTAAATCTGTCCTTGCAGTAATTCCGGGCCCCTAAAAGTTCTCCGGGCCTCGGTGCGCGTCCGATCGCTCAGTCCGCCCCTGGCTCTAATGATTAACTAGTGTTTACTGCTTAATCTATTGAAGGCCATAGTGACCCAATGCAAATGGGCCCTCACTCAAAACATATTAATACTGATAGTAAGATAGTTTGCTCTATATTATCTGTTCACTCTTTTCAGTACAGAACTATACCAAAACCTGTCAGAGTCCCTGGTCTTTGTTACATTGTTTGATTTGTTTCTTAAAATAACTGGCGGTCAAACTTCCAGAGATATCATCACATAGTGACATTTAAAATTGTTTGTATCAAAACAACAGTTCAAACACAGGAATATGATTTGACATCCTTCCCCTCCAGGCTTTACACAAGATTTTAAACCATATTCGTGTCTCTCTATCGCGCTGCTTTTAAAAAGATAATATAGCATACTGTACAGGTTAAATATATCTTCGTTGATTTGGACCAGAGACCTCAAGGAATTCAGTTAATACTAGTTACATCATTACAATTTGTCAATATAATTGTAAACATTCCAAAACTTGACTGTGTTCGATTCCGCAAGTAGGTATAAACACGCTATAACGCCTATAAGCGCTCCCTCTTTCTTCGTAATACTGATAATTATTTTGTCCGTAGTTAATCCTTAGAATATGAAGTTAAAAGCAGATTTTGAGCGCGTAAATTGTAGATCATTCTTCCATTCGTATATTTTTATATTTCTCCACTCGAATCATGGTGACAAGAGCTCCCTAGGGTACCCGGGGTGAAGTGATCGGTCCTCAACTTGCGATTTTTGGCAGGCAACTCTCCGCGATTTTATTTCAGACTAGCTCCAATTATCCCTCACTATCCACTGTTACTCCCTCATGCCTATGAAATTATTGCGTAATTCTGCCGTTTTCCACCAAGTTGCCTGCGGAGGAGGCTAGCTGACCCCAACGTATCTCAATCTATAGCTTCAACCAAGTCTCAAACATAACTTTACCTTAACCTCAACCTAACTTAATGTCAACCTCAATTTTACCTCAACCTAACCTCAGCCTAACCTCATCATAGCCTCATTCTAACCTCAAACTATATCCTCAATCTGTATGACCTCGATCTAACTACACCTTTACCCCAACCTAACCTCAACCTAGCTTCAAGCGTTTATTATGTATATTACGATAAATTTGTTTCAAGTCATCTTACCATAATTTACTGCAGTTTCTTGTTTTTGTATTTTCTGAAATTAAAAAATAAATTTAGTTTTCGAAATATGATGTTTTACAGGCGTGATAAATCATCATAAATGTAAAGCTTTCAGCTACACTTGTCCTTCTATTTATAAAAAATACATAAGTCTAATGAATGCCTAATACAGTACCTATTTTTCGATGTTTACGGAAAATAATAATCGTAGTTTTTATCGGCCAGTAAATTCTGAGGAGTTTTTGTGGCGTTGTTGAGTTGACAATTTTTTGAATATGCATATGGTTGACGTTTCCTCCCTTTGTAATTTATTGATTTGCACACAGAAGGTTTTCTGAGACAGTATAGAGAACATTCCAAGAGATTCAGTGTATCAAGCTCAGTGATTACATCATCAGTTAGGCGGTGACCTGCAGAACATTTAAAGAAAATATCATTTTTAAATATATTCGCTCGGCAGAAATGCTTATATTCGCTTCAGTTGTGTATGAGAAGAGTCAATCCAGTTTCACTCCAATAATTACCATGAGGGTCGTGAAGAGGGGTACTAATCCCAGTTTACCAGCCCAAATTATGACCAACTCCCATAGTCCATCCTATGTTTTGCTCAAATCCAAATCCCATTCCCATTTTCTATTGTTTTTTGTTGGTGAATCCCTATCCCAGTGCGTGAAATCCCATTTTCCCAGCCCAAAAGCAGGCGAATTCCAGCTCCCATTTTACCACTTCAGGACCCTCTACCATGGTTTTCTATGTGTGCACATGCAGGTTTCCTCCTAGACTGACCTTTGCTGCATAGATCAGACTTCCGTAGGAAGAGCAGTATAGAAATGATAATTAAAAGCTATCCAGGATAAATACAGTTAGTTTAGTTTAGGTTTCCTCCTGTAGTACCACTAATAATAATAATAATAATATTTAACATTTATATTGCGCAAATTAACATGCTATAGTATATGACGAATAGGAGATGAGCCTTACTGAACTTATCGGGAGAATAGTTTAGAATTAAGTTCATTCAGTTAGTTTGTACATTCCCCTGTCCTTGGTCTTATACTTGCTACTGTAGTGAGACTGTAAACTTGCTTTGTTTCTAAAATGTTTATTTCATTGCAGAACTCACCTGAAACGGACAATTTGAGCAAAGCACTGCATGGAGTGCAGAGAACAACAGGTCTGTGTGTACAGCAGTAACAGATAGACAAACTGGATTTGACGATAATTCATGACTGCAGAGTACTCTAGTTACGCTCGTGCAAAGTTTCTTCACTCGCGAAGTAAAATATCGTGTGCAAATTAATACACTTCACTGGGATGTCTATATCCAAATAAAGTAAAGAAACGTAAAATCTATTTAGTTAATACTGAACTTGATACGTTCAACGCAAGTCATTTTACTAGTATAAAAATTTTCATTGCGTTCTTATGAAAAACCGAGCTGGCCGCTTGCGGAGATCTCGGTAGATTTTGCCAAGGCACGGACTACAGGGAATGAACATTTCCTATATTTTTGCGGTCACGCGTAGAATTGCAGTTTCTAAAGTTTCAGCAAGCCGTTAGCAGTGTTGGCTTTAAAATGCCGTAGTTTGTCTTCAAAATATGTTCCTTATAATTTATATATACATGCAAACTAGATATAAGAAAACGAAACACTGTCGTAGAAACATCTGCATGCAATTCTTGATAGTTCCTCAAATGTTTCCCTAGTTGCCTATAGGCTATACTCTGAAAACGTTTGCGGAAACAAAATCTATTTCCTGCATTCATGGTATAGGCCTACAGGCTATATTCATTTACACTTGTAGACGTTCAGTAGAGTTTCTTCTTGTAAAAACGCACTAACTATAGCGAAGAGCAAATTCTAAATAGCATTCACTCACGAAATAAACTTATCTAAACTGACTCTCTCTGCACAGCTGTCACATGCGGTGGAAAATAGAACACTCGGCGAAGACTACTAAAATATCTGAGTGCTTCTTAAATACTTATAAAATGACCTTTCCTATAGATATGGCAGCGCCACGAAGACCAATTAAAGCATGCATGACAAGCTGGTCTTTTATATAGTCATCAGCAACAAAAATTACATTATTTATTAATGGGACATCTACTTAAACACATAAATTTTAACTATTTTTCCCGTTGCTATATATCCTGAAGGGTATAACTATTCTAAACTTTCGGCAGGAGGAGCAGCTGCCTCTCTTGTCCTTTACTAGGAAGAGCAATGGGGGAAAGGGCCCCCTTTCGATTTAAGGTAAATATTATAATATTAAGAATTCGTCCTCGTTCTTATTTAAAACTACTAAAATCTATATAAATAGAAAAGAGAAAAATGCATTTAGGCTATTTTGATGAAATAAAATATGTTCAACGAACTTTCGCGTGCAAAATGTAAGCATGCAATAATACGTATATGAAATTAACATTACGATTAAGTATATATTGTTCCAATTAGCGGTTAACGATTGCAAAGGCATCGAAACAAAAAAATATGGCCGAGAAGAAGAGCGTAGTTGATAACACTAACTTTTGTCGTTATGTCACGTAAAGCGATAAAAAGTATGATTACTTGAAAGAACAGTATTGATACGAGCCTCCATATACACCTCAAATTTCGCCTAGAAATACAGTCATCGAGCTTCAAAATATCAATTATCAGGAAGACCCACAAACCCCCATGTTTTTCTACAAATCAGAATCGTACTTATGGCAACGTTCCATTTCTCGGTGATTTCCAAACGTCCCTTACTATATATATAAAAAAGTGTCTTTCTATAAAAACTGCCCTCCTTGCCCTTTCGTCGTTCGATATAGAACTGAACGTTGAAGGGTTTTTGTATATATAGATGGAAAATTTGGAGCGAAAATTATATACATATATATATATATATTTTAGACCTATAAATATAACAAGGAGCAGTTTCAAAAAGAACTTCATGAAAGGTGCCATAAAAAGCCCTTTATATATAGTTTCATGTTTTACAACTGCCATGCATCAGCATGCTCACGGTTATATACATATATAGGTCTAAAATATGTTTATAATTTCGCTCGAAATTCCCTATACTTTTTTACCTTTCAACGTTCAACATTATTTTTCTCCACATTTTTCTAAGTGTGCATATGTACATGTCTATAGTTAAATATTCAAACACTGTTATTAACAAAGTTAGCTTAGTTAAACCATTATACTTTAAAAGCATGAATTGATTATATCCACTACAAATAGTTTACGACACTAACATCTGCATGCATGCAGGCATGCATTCATGCAGCTTAGCTGATGTTTTACCACCGGGTTGACGCAAGGACTTCTGTCTTCTATACATATATACCTGCTCGGTGGCAATTACTTATTGCATGCCCGCAGTGTCTTTCCGTCGGAATAAAGACATGCATGTAACCTTTACAGTCGATTTCAAATTAAAGTGTGAAGTTCAAATTAAAGTTCATATTAATTCACAAACCGGTTTGTAAACTGAGCATTTGTTTGACTGCTTTTGCTCTACTTATATAGCCATGAAATCAGCGGGGAATGGCCCGTATACTTGACTGACAATTTAGAGACAACTGTTCAGTATCGACAGAGCTGATGGAATTAATTAACTATTCAGTGTACTATATATAACTATACATGTCGATTTCTTTTTTCCACTATGTCTATGATATGACTACTTCAGTCCTCCGAGAACCTATTTTCAATTTCAAATGAGATAGATGCGTTTGCATAGCAGTGTAAGATATATACACAGACAGAATATGAGATAATTCATGACAGCAGAGTATTCAAAACTTCTGCACTCGCGAAGTTAAATATCGTATTTAGAATAAATACACTTCACTGAATTAATGTCTATAGCTATATATAATAAATGAAAGAAATGTTCTTAAAGGTCCATTTAGTTATAGACTTTATACGTTCATCGCAAGTCATTTTACTAATATAAAAAAATTCATTGCGTTCGTATCACAAACTGAGCTGGACCGCCTGTCGAGATCTTGGTAGATTTTAAGCACGGAACGAATGTTACGGCTATGCGTAGAATTGCACTTTTTCAATTTTCAGCAAGCCGTTAGTAGCCTAGTGCTGGCTTTTAAAAGCCGTATAGTTTTGTCTTTTAAATATGTCCTTATATATACACTTGCAAAGTAATATATTTTAGAAAACGAAACACTGTCATAGAAACATCTGCAATTCTTAAAAGTTCCTCAAATGTTTCCCTATTTGCCTGCATGCCCTCAAAAACGTTTGCGGAAACAAAATTTATTTTCTGCATGCATTCATGCCATATGCATGGCTAGTCAGTTACACTTAATTGTTGAAACTTACTACATAGGGAAAATATAAAAAATAGAAATTTTAAATAGCGTGCATGCTCACTGAAATAATTGCCTCTATTTCGACTCTCTTTTCAAAGTTGTCATAGTTGCAGTGGAATAACACTCAGCGTGACAGCGAAGACTACTCTAAGCTCGCTGCGAGTACTTTCATCCAATCACCATGCTCGACAGTTTATTTTAATTGCATGCAAGAACTCGCAGCGAGTTGGTTTTGCGATGAGTGGAAAAGAGCCTTAAGACAGGAGAATGAGTGCTTCTTAATGGTCGCTTAATGACCTTTTCTAATTTTGAAAGTTTTGAAATAAGAGCAAAATCATTATTCTTATTAATGAATGAACTACGTTTTTAATACACCCTGTCAGGGAAACATTGCTGCGGGAAATCTTAA
Organism: Trachythela sp. YZ-2020; assembly: GCA_016169945.1. Lineage (NCBI taxonomy): Eukaryota > Metazoa > Cnidaria > Anthozoa > Malacalcyonacea > Clavulariidae > Trachythela > Trachythela sp. YZ-2020. Next base: position 210,864 of record JADLSH010000181.1, on the reverse strand, counting down.
CAATATTTCTCAAAATGTTTCTCAAAATATTGAAAACGTCGTTATTCATGGCAGCAAACTCTTGAGAATTTGAGAATTTCAAACCCAACAAACTCTTGAGAATTTGATTCGAAACATGGTTTTATTTAATCCCCGAGCCGGCGCGAAGCGCCGTGCGAGGGTACTAATTTCGCTGCTGATTTACAGTTTGCGGAAAACAATGGAATCAAAGTGTACGCCCATGCAAAATTGCTTGCAAACTTTTTTCAAAAATAGTTTTGCACTCATTTTATAAAGTCTCTCTATGTAAGTAAACATATTTGGAGTCACCAAAACAAGATAAATGAAAATTACTTAGAGGACAAATTAACAAGAGGAAAAACAGTCGAAAGACCGAAAAAGGAGCGTTTTAAACAGGCAAGTGTCTATTTTGCTGTTTTTTTGCATGCTTGCTTTCATGCTTTGCCGATTTTTTAACATAGCATGCAGTATAGTTGTGAATTTGAAAATGTGTAGATCATTCTGTGTGGTCAATACAACATTGATTGATCTTTAAGAGTAGATTTTAATATTGATTCAAATATGTTATAGAAAAATAAAAGAAACATTAAATCTCAAGTGCGAAGTATAAAAATACTCCTCGAAAAGCAGTTGAAGTTTTTTGAAAATTTCGAAACGTTTTGTGAACGTCTAAGGTTGAATATTACAGTAAATCAAAGCTAAAAGAGTACATAATAGCATATACCCACTTTATATAGTTGGGCAATTGATAATTTTATAGTTAAAAACAAAATAATATTTTGTACAAATTAAAATATAAAAAATATACAATGTTGCGTGTTACCATGGTTACATATTCGTCGACACAGTACTTCATGTTACAATAACTTTTGGGGAGTAAATTGTTTGGTTCAAATGGCGAGGGGATTCTGCATGCATGTATTTCTAGTATATATAGTATCGAACAATATCAAAGTGTAGCCCGTATTTTCTTATTTTTCAGAATATTTTTCTTATTTTAAGAAATTATTTCTTGTGAGGAATATTACTGGGGAAAAATTCTTGTTTTGAGAACAAAAATCTTAAGAAATATACCGGATCAAACTAGCAATATTTTCGTCGCAAGATTTCAATATGAAAAACTTTTTTCTATAGTTTTGTCCCGTGGATAAGCAAATTAATATTCTTATTAAGAACAGTTTTCTTATTTCAAGAAATTTTCCAGAAAATGTTCTTATATTTAGAAAATAATTATTCGTCAACTAAGAATTATCCATTGTTCCCGTTGTGCCTTTCGCGCTTGGATGTAGAGGTTTTGCGATATTTAATTCTGACTTCGAGAAGACAACTTTAATTGAACTAGGTGTATACAGTGCTAACTGCATGCTAATGAAAACAACATAGGGTAGGAAGTAACTTCGAGTTGGGGGGGGGCACTTTGTCTTCAGGGCACCTCTTCTATTAGAAAAGGGTACTTTTCGCATTGTTTTAGCTGGAGAAAAGGGCACTTTGAAGAAATATTGGGGGGAAGGTGCCCCCTGTGCCCCCCACCCCCGTTCCTACGCCACTGGGCAACGAGCAATACTATCAAGGTCAATATATATCGTCACACAATCATATGTGTACAAAAATCAGACATTTGTTCAGGCCTCGAATTTGAGAAAAAAAAAGAAAGGCCAGTTTGACCTTGATTGTTTCTACGTTTCAGTTGTTATTTGAGGCATCTTACCACACACTGATCTAAATAAGTACATTGTATAATATACTGTATTACTTTCCAGTATTTTCACATCCAAACTTACCTCTAAAATATGCAGAGTTTAACTCCTTTCCCAAACTTGTCACAGTGGAAAACTGTACGCTGCCGAAGCCTACTAAGAAATGACTGATTGCAATTATGCTTTTTCCTTAATGAACACATGACTTGTGTCAGAAGATGGCGCCTTGAAGAGCAAAACATGATGATATTGTCGTTTATAATCATCAATAATAATGATCGCATTATTTATTGATCGCCGCTAATTCGATTGCAATCTAAAACAGTTGGTGTACTACTCAGGGTTTCTAATGCCTGGGTTAAGTTTTCCTCAATCCATGCAGGGTAGCCCGCGCGATCAGGCAGCAATTTTAGCGATATATTTAGCCTCTTGAAATGGAACGAACATGCCACGCAGAAGCGATGATTGTTTAATTTGTAAACAAGCAAATTGAGCAAAAATACATCATTTTACATTTTAGTAGTGTTATCTATTTCTCGAAATTTTATCTCTTTTAGGATTTCGCCGATATATCCAACAAGGACTGGATAACATTGTAAAATGTACGCGGCATTTTGGAATACTCCTTCGATCAAAGCAGAAACTATTAGCCGAAAAGGACTGAAAAGTAATGCCGGGATTCGAACCAACGAAGTATGGATTCGTAGCCGTACGCCGTTACCACTGAGCTACTACCGATCTACAAAATTTTCTGTTCGGGACATTTGATATTATTATTTTTTTATTATTATTACTAAATTAAATCTCCAAACATTTGGCTTTTCAGATTAATTTACATGTGATATCAAAATATACTAAACATATATTTACAGTCTAAAATTCATGAAGATTTTAAAAAATGTTCGAGCAAATAGTCATAGAAATTAGTATTAAAGTCTTCACTGCAAAAAATCGATTTCTTATTTTAAGAAAGTAATTCTTATTTTAAGAACAAAATTACTTGTTTTAAGAAAATTTGGCTTGTCCCGTGGGTAAGTAAAATATTCTTGACAAGAATCTTCTTTCAAGAAAATTATTCTTAAAATAAGAAAATTATTCTTGTTAGAAAAAAAATCTTGGCAAGAAATTTTCTGGCTAAGAAAATTTTTCTTATTTCAAGAATACCTTCTAGAAAAAATATCTTATTTCAAGAAAAATTTTCTTAGTTGCCTAATAATTATTTTTTTGATTTAAGACTTATTTTCTATAACATATTCTTGAAATAAGAAAAACTTTCTTAATAAGAATAATTTACTTACCCACGGGACAAAACGAGAATTTCTTTCTTGAATCGAAGGAACGAAAAAGTCTTGCAGAGAAAAATATTCCAGTTTCCCCCGAACGTTTTGAAACAAAATACCTGAATGTTGGGGCAAAAATACAATAATTTTCTTGGCATTATTTCGTCTCCTTCCATCCAACAAATTATTTTGTAATCTAAAAACAGAGCACATTTGTTTCAATATTTTCAGAGTTTTATTGTACATGCATGTTGACAACGGAGTTTCACACAACATTGATATATAAACAGAATGCTAATGTATTAAAGTTCTCATTCGATGCCAAATGTTCAATTTGAAATCGCATTCATTGGTAATCTACATGATTCGATGAACTTATACATATTATTTTTGGATTAATTGCTGGATAAATTAATTATTCTTTCTGAACAAAACATTTATTTCCTCATTGAACAGATCCAGTTGGCTAGAATGTTTTTGTAGATAACTGGTTGCCTTGCATGATGAGTCAACTTTCAAATCATCTTAAACAAGAAATGGTGACAATTACTATAGGTAATAGACTAAAACTGTACGGTACACTTGAGGTTTTAAAAGACAATGTTGTAACTCCTATGACCGACAAAAACTGGGGGGCTTAGTCGAAAGGGCCTTTGAGCCGGAGGGAGCCACACTGCAGTTTGACTAATTGAGGGCTTCACACCCCGTGCACAAAGGGCCATAGAGCTATTTTTTGTATCTGTGGCATAAGTTGTCAGTAACCTATACAGTGGCAATCACCCTAACAATAAAACCAAGTTTCCTTGACAAGGTTAGGATAATAAATTAAACAGGGCACATTGTAATTAAAGGGTTAAAAGTAATTCAGCAAATTAAAAATGTATTCTTCCTCAAGTGTACTTTTAACAGTTAAAGGGAGATCAAGGGAGAACTTAGTGATTTTCAACTTTTGTCTATTTGGGAACAAGACTGACCTACCTATGGGATCTTGTTCGAAAGAGCCCCTGGGGACCTGAGCCACTGGGACCGGACCCAATGCACCTAGGGTTTCTTTTCAATTAAGGCCGGGAGCCCCCCCCCAAGCCAAAGTTAGATCAGTGATTCAAGGTGCATTGGATCTCAACATGTTATGTCTAAGAGTGTGGTCTTAACTGAGACAAGATCAGGTAAAAATAAAAAACGGCCTGTTAAATCATGTCATACAAATATGTCCAAAAGATTCCTTGTCCTATTCAAACTTCAGTTAGGTACTAGGAGTACTATACCAATGGTGTTCATAAGTTGTCTATAGTCATTAGTCATTAGTCATTAGTCATTAGTCATTAGTCATTAGTCATTAGTCATTAGTCATTAGTCATAAGTCATAAGTCATAAGTCATAAGTCATATGTCATATGTCATAAGTCATATGTCATAAGTCATAAGTCATAAGTCATAAGTCATAAGTCATAAGTCATAAGTCATAAGTCATAAGTCATAAGTCATAAGTCATTAGTCATTAGTCATTAGTCATTAGTCATTAGTCATTAGTCATTAGTCATTAGTCATTAGTCATAAGTCATAAGTCATAAGTCATAAGTCATAAGTCATAAGTCATAAGTCATAAGTCATAAGTCATAAGTCATAAGTCATAAGTCATAAGTCATAAGTCATAAGTCATAAGTCATAAGTCATAAGTCATAAGTCATAAGTCATAAGTCATAAGTCATAAGTCATAAGTCATAAGTCATAAGTCATTAGTCATAGAAATTGGATTAGTTAACAAGTATATCCGAGATATGCTTGCTCGGTATGGGTTAAAGAAATGTAAAGTTTTGGTTAAAAGGTGAAAAAGCTACGAGGTCGACTCGGACAATATATACACCCAAGGGAATGATGGAGTTTAGGAATAATACGCTCTTAGAGGTAGACCCAGAGCAGACTTAGTTAAAAATATATTTAATTGGTTAGACTTTTCAGATTGGAGACCTTAAGATTTAGCAATTTCAAGATTATCCCCCGAAGACAGACAAAAAATATGAGAACTCTTTAAAGATACAAAAGACACCTAAACGATATGCTCTTAGGAGCAGACCTTACTAACGCTGTAAAAGAAATTTTAATCAATAGATGTGTTTTAAAAATGAATTCTGTGTGTGCTGTGTGTACATTGTACAATATTTTCCCGTCCTATAATGATATATTCTCAATTTATTCAAGTCACCGTTAACGATTTACAAATGATTTACAAAACCTACGCATAGAATTATGTTTACATACAATGTTTGTATATGCTCGTAAATCTCACTTAAAAATCACTGCTTTTCATCGTCTGCCACATCTAAAACGCTTGAAACTTTGTTAGCTACATTCGCTTGGCAAACATATATTTGTATTTCTCTATAAAACCTTAGCAATGCCGATTAAACTTTAAGATCTTCTCGTTTTAGAAAGCTATATTTCTGCTTATTATTACTTCGCATAAGGCAGTTATATTTTACTAGGTTAAGCGCCTCTATACTAGTTGTCTAAGCCGTTTCGTATAAGGTGATATTAGATACGAGAATATGTCGAAACCGGAACTGTGTTTGGCAAAATAGCCTGAAAATAAACTGAAAATTACTGTAGCAACAACCGGCAAAAGCTCAAATATATTAAAATGTCTGAATAAATTAAAATACTTAAGAAATGATGACGTCATGGGCGGTGCTAAGCGCACCGCCCGCACCGCCCGTCGTAGAAGCCTCACTCTCCTACTACTCAGGCATTTGCTATTATTTCCTAATAATTTTCATTTTTGTCTATTTGGGAACTAAGCTGAAGATTTTGCTTTGGTGATTGTATTAACATCAAAGCTAAATGAGTCAATATTTCATATACTTTTAATCATCAATCAATTCATGATCAATTCATGATCATCAACAATATAATTTTCATACCTTGCAGCAGACAAGTGTAGTTTGTATTGTTTTAGACAGTTCGACTCGCTTCGACCACATATTATTTCAGTATTTATCGCTTGAAATGATAATCTGTAAATACAAAGGCATATAGAAAGTTCTTAATGTCTATTAATAACATATTCTTGAAGCCAAAATATGCGACCAGCGACGGCTAAAATTATACGTGAAAACAATCGATTATATACGGCGGTTGACTGTTGTGTAAAACTACCTGAAAATACAATGAGAACTTCGACGTTTCGAGCGAAGGCCCTTCGTCTGGAAGTTAGTAGAATGGGTCGGGGGGAAAACATGTGCTTTTATAGTGAATACAAAAGCGATCACGTGAAAAAAAATAAACCAATCATATGGATTTAATCAAAACAGACTATAAACAAAATATGGACATCACATCACAAAATATATTAGCATATAAGTAGCGTAATTTTGTATATATTAGCATATAAGTAGCGTAAAGTAGAAGTAATTTTGCTAAATTGACAATGACTTGACTTCTACCAATCAAACTACCATTTCTACCACCATCAAGAATTACATCGCCCATGGTGATCTTCCTGAAACTGCCAAGCATCTCATAACTACCACACCTCGCACACCCGTCATGTACTTCTTACCCAAAATCCACAAACCCGACAACACAGGTAGACCCATTGTCTCTGCTTGCGGTTGTCCCACCGAGCTTATCTTTAGCTACCTCGATCGTGTCATGGCGCCCTTGGTTAAGGACTTACCATCCTATATCAAGGAGACCAAAAATGCTCCCCAAATCTTTCATAACATTCAATTTCATAACACTCATAAATTCATTTTCACCATGGATGTCAAATCCTTGTACACTGTCATTCCCCATCATGATGGTTTGAGAGCACTAAAATTCTTCTTAGATAAGCGCCCCAACCAGGAACAGACTACCACTGTCTTGATCCGTTTGTCTTAATTAGTGCTCACCCTCAACAATTTTTCATTTGATGGTGAGCATTACCAACAAATAAGTGGTGTAGCCATGGGAACCAAAATGGGTCCCAACTATGCCAATTTATTCGTTGGTTTTGTGGAAAAGCAGATCTTCGAGCAATACACTGATCCCATACCTGATTACCTTGGTAGGTACATTGATGACTGTCTCGGCACAGCATCCTGTTCTCGTGGAGAGTTGGACAAGTTTATTAACTTTGTTAATAACTTCCACCCAGCACTCCAGTTTACGTGGGAGATCAGTGAGACCAGTGTATCGTTCTTAGATACACTTGTATATGGCAATAAACTTGCTACTTCTGTATTCTACAAGCCGACTGACTCCCATAGCTATCTTCTCTTTACTTCTTCCCACCCCAACCATACTAAAAGGTCCATTCCCTTCTCTCAGTTCCTTCGCCTTCGCCGCACTTGCAGTGAAGATGAGGACTTCCATACCAAAAGTCAGGAAATGAGAAACTTTTTTGTCCAACGCGGTTATCCAACCCCCCTCTTAGATACTGCCTTTTCGAAGGCCTCCAATATTCCCCGATCCGAAACCCTTAGAGACCAACAACAAAATACCCCTAGTTCTCGGTTACCATCCATTCAATTTCAAAGTAAGGGATATCATTAGGAAGAATTTTCATATCTTGAAAAACGACCCTGAAACATCTTCCAGTTTCACCAATAATCCCTTAGTCTCGTTTCGACATGGTAAAAATATCCGTGAAACCCTAGTACACAGCTCTCTACCACAGGACTCGTTGTCACCTAATGGCACGTTTCCTTGTCGTGTGAAGCTGTGTAAAACCTGTAAGTATATAGATTCTTCCACTACAATTTCGGCACCAAAATCTAAGTACACCATTAAGCACCATTTCACGTGCACCTCCTGTCATCTCATCTACTGTATTTCTTGCAGTAAATGTGGGATGCTCTATATTGGTGAAACTGGTAGATATTTAAGGATAAGGTTTGGTGAGCATCGTCGTGCTGTCGTAAACAATGATGCTAAACAACCTGTTGCCAGACATTTCAACACTGGCAATCACAGTGTTTCAGATATGAAAATTCGAGCTCTGTGTCCCATTTCTGGTATAGTAATGATAGCCGCAAAAGCCAAGAAATGCGTCTCATTTCCCAACTTGGCACCATTCATCCTCTCGGCATTAATGAGCGCCTCTCTTACATTTAACTCCTATCTGTTTATGTCTGCCTTCAGCAGATACTCTACATCTCACCTTATCTAATATTTCGTTCCTTGTTTTCTGTCTTTCTTGCTTTGTTACCTTTGTTCGCTGCCACTTATATGCTAATATATTTTGTGATGTGATTTCCATATTTTGTTTATAGTCTGTTTTGATTAAATTCATCCGATTGGTTTATTTTTTATCACGCGATCGCTTTTGTATTCACTATAAAAGCACATGTTTTCCCCCGACCCATACTACTAACTTCCAGACGAAGGGCCTTCGCTTGAAACGTCGAAGTTCTCATTGTATTTTTCAGGTAGTTTTACACAACAGTCAACCGCCGTATTTGCTATACTCTACCCACACTGGCACCGCACAATCGATTATATACCCTATATTTACACGCAAAATCTAAAAATATTTACATAGTTTAACACTTACTTTTCAAGTTATTGTTTGAATCTTCAAATATTGGAATATTTCTTCCTATTTTCGTTAAAATTTGCGGAAGACTTGGATGTATAAAGCTTTAATTCAACAAGATTTTTGAAAGGACGCGCTGTGAGAGCACGCTCGCTAAGCATCCTGGGTGCCCATATATGGCACTCGTCTGCATACCACTGACGGCACTGATCTCAAATATCTGAACAGTCAACAATAATATTTTAAAAAAGTGGTAACCGTTTTGCCTGCGTAATACAAAAATATACAAAATTTACCAACTTCACAGCGCTGTATTTTCCACATTTTACAACATTTCGCAACCAAACATTGCAATTTTACTAAACTTAGGATGCTCTTTCCGGCTGTGCTGATACAATTTCCTAGTTCAAAAGTTAGTCTAATAGGGGAATGGTCCAAACGATGTATCTGTAATTTCACAGTTATTTTCAAGGATTTTTGACATTTCGTTCCCAAACTGCTGTGACTAGGGGGACTAAATGAGTAGAAAGTATGTAATATTTATATGTGGTGTGCCTTTTTAAATATTGTACGAATATCCTGCATTATTCGAGCTTCTATTTCGACAAAGTTCACTCGTAAAAGTGTTAAAATAATGCCATATTTATTCTCAACACTGTATGGGTCAAATCGACAATAGTTCATGGTCATTGTTTGTCTTTTCAATGGTCAACATCACCTTATATGTTTACTTTTGTTATTTGATTGGTATAAAGATATAAGCACAGTTTGGCATGTCTTTCCCAAACTGTGAGACTAGGGGGATTAAATGAGATGATGGCATGTAATATTTATATGTGGTGTGTAAATAGTGCTGCTAACATAACCTTTATTCTCAAATATAAAAGACTAAAATCTTAAGGTTTCACAATTGTTTTAAAAATTGCGCCCATGGGCTATGTTCCTCGTCCATTTATGCACAGTTTTTAAAAGCAACATCACTCGTTGAGTGACATTGACCTCATGTATTGACATATATGCAAATACGCATAAGCAGATACATGTACGCTTTGCGTACCTATTTTTTAATACATCATCAAATTAAAACAAACGTATACCTCCCCGTACCATAAGTTTCACGATTTTCCATCAGTCATCATATTTCTTTACTTACTATTCTTTTAAGATTAGTGGTACGTCACCCATGAACACTGTCCATGAGACAAAGCTACGCGCCCGCGATAATTGATGGACGCTGATATGCTTCGCTTACCCAAGGCATAGAGTAAGGAATATATAGAGGGACCACTCAGGGATGCAGCTTGTCTCCGATTTTTAGTGCGCATGTGCAAGGTTCGCCATTTTGCTGGCCAGTCGATGAGCTGGAGTTTTGTAGTAAACAATATGGAGGAACTCGAGTTTCTGCTACTAAAATCGCTCTAACTTTTGAACGTAACGAACCGCTCTATTTTAATTATACGACTACTGCTTATAGATAAAAGGTTAGTGAAAATATTTGTTCTAGTTAGAGTATACTTAGATTAATATTCTTGGCATATACGAGGCGGTTGAAGGAGCGAGGAGTGTAGCGATCTGAGGTTGTCCCTTCGCCAAGATTGTACATTGTTTTGTGTAATCGAGTTTATGTCCAGAACAATAAAGCTTTGCCCAGGAATGGTTAATTTATGAACATTTCTGGGACATAATCTAAAATTTTCTTTGTTTAAGCTTTCTTGCAATTAGTCTAAAATATTTGCAATTATAAATAATTGGGTTACTTTTGTTAGTTTGTTCCATTGAGGTTTGTCGTAAAAATATGTAGGTATTACTTTCATGTATTGCAGCCATTAAAACTGCTTTTGTATTTGTGAAATCGAGATTTTTGCTTGGATTATGGCCTTCAAAATCTTGATGTGTGATTGACTGATATAGTGTCTGGCGGACACTGTCTGCCCTATTAAAGACATGCCTAATATATGTCCTGTGACTATTAACATTATTAACGGTATTTACTAAAAATTCCTTTTGAAATACACAGGATCAACATGTGCAGGCTTCTTTGTTCATGAAGCTAGATACTGGTGCATATTTGGCCTACCAGCAACCTAGCTGTTGTTGGCATGTCTTCAGATGACAACAAAGAACTATTCTGACTTGTGTGAACTTATTATTTGCACAATTAGAAGCTAGAAGAGAGCAAGTCCGATATCTGCAGCTTTTAATAATTTTATAGAACTTTAACATTACTATTTTACTTCGTCTAATCCCATCTGCATGATTTTGCTTTTTAAGGAGACCTATAATGAGATAGTTACTCCAGCTAATGGAAAACTATATTACTCGTCAAAGCGAGATGCCCCAGAAAGCTGAGCAATTGATACACACAGACTGGCCACTGTTAAGATTTCACATACAAATTTTAAGGGTTGAACCCAACCTATATGAAGAGGTTTTGTGATTGGCTGATTTTGGCAATAAACTATAAAAATAGTCTATCTAAGAACTAGTCACCATCTCGTTGTCACACGGCTACTTTACAAAGACATAGTCCTTTCACTGCTTCGAAAATTACTAAAATGGAAATTTCTTCTCACCAGAAGGTTAAAACACTGATCCGATAGAAAACTTCTTCGGTTCCATTCGTCAGCAAGGTGGTAACAGTAATAATCCAACCTCAATCCAGTTCACGCGTGCTTTCAGGAAGCTGTTTTTCAGCTCATTCTTGAATTCTTAAACAGCAAATTGTGTTGATGATTTTGACAACCTCCGGGCGCAATTTGTTGAAGCTAAATCGAAGAAGAATAATGTTCCTGCTATGCCCCACCAAACACAGCACCAAGCTTGGACATTGGAAACGAGGATTATCGTAAGAACGAGGTTAGCGAGACCTACTGAAGGACAATCCAATTGCCTGTGTTGCTGGGTCCTTACTCCAGAAATGTTTCGAATGTCACGAATGTTCAACATGCAGAGCAGCTGTGGTCACAGATGACCTTGTTGACAACAGAAACTTACTCTGTTTCTTCAAAGCATATGAATTTGAGAAAAGTTTTGGAGGACTTTTTGCACCTACAGCACCATACCTTCAGTACATAATACAGCTGGAAGACCTGTTTGTGAAAGATTCCTAACCAAGCTACAAAGTGTTCCAGTCTCATTTAATCATTGTCCATCCTTTCCTCCCCAGTATCTGCAGAAGTTATTCTTACGAATGAGAATCTACTACAGCATTAAGTGTGCCAACCGAAAGTTCTCATTCTGCAAGAACAAAAAAAGCAGAAAGTACATTAAGGTTACCCACCTGTAGTCTACAGTAATTTTAGTAGTTTTAGAATATCAAAAACAAATTGATTGAACAAAACAAGTAACGGGAGTAAAGCCAAGAGACTAATTTATTTAATATCAAGAAACTGTTAAGGTTGTCCACTTTTTAACAAAATCATCGTTGGATTTTGAACTGGACAGGACGATTTTAAATATAAAGCAATACTATTGCCATAAACATGATGCTTTATTCGGTTATATTCTGTCAAGAATAAACTGCTAAAAACGAGAATAGAAAGAAATACATTATATTAAGCTCTCGTTTACATTTAACTCAAACTGAAGAACAGAAGTAAAATTATTTAGGCAACATCACGCGTACGCCAGAACAGGCCTTCACTTAGCTTTATAGAAACACAATAGAATATAAAAATTCGGCTTTAAAAATGTTTATATAATGCCACAACGAAGGTAAAAACGATCAATTACCTCATATTTTCCCATATCAACCATAAATTTTAAATTTGAGGTCATAACTAAGCGATATTTGCCCATTTTCACTGTTACTCCTTATCTATGCCCTATTGTTTATGAGAAATCGACTGGCCAGCAAAATGGCGGCCAAACATGCGCGAGGCGATATGCGCGAACCCAAAAACTTGAATGCTTCCGACGGAAGTGGTCTCTCTGTATAGTCTTTACTCTGTGTCCAAGGGTAAATACCGAGCAGAAATAGTACCCATCGGCACGAGGCGCCTACCTAAATCCGCGAGCGAAAGCGTTTGGTTTTTGGAATGCCCAATGTGTCTTCTTCCATACGCTCAAAAAATGCACACTGGTTCCACACACCATCTGAAATTCGTCCATTAGTTCCAACATCTGCATAAAGGCATTGGTTTTCTTGTCATGCAATGGCCATAAGGACAACAGAGTGCGTGTGTTTGTAATTGAAGTGGTGAGAACCATAACCAAATCGGTGGTTGCATGACCAAGTGCTTTCCGTCAATCGCACCAAAACAGTTGCATGGGAACTATCAACGGGTGTCGAATTCACACGCAATCTCCTTGCACTGCCTTTCGTCTATTGCTGTAGAAAGATACTTAATTCCTAGTTTTTCATGTATTGCTTTGCATACTTCATGAATAATTAACGAAATTGTTGACTTGCCATACGAAATTGAAAATGAAGTGGCGATAAAGATTCTCCTGTGGCAAGAAACTTTATCGTAACTGTCAGACTTTCGGCTGGAGATATGGTCTTGCCGTGTCCGCTATCAAGGGTTCACTTTGAGTAAGAATATCTAGGAACTGTTCATAACTCATTCGCATAATTTATTTGTATCCACCAGCATTCTCTAAACGCAACACCCTGACGATATTATTAAAATATCCTAGTTCTTTCCTTCTCCTTGTCCACTCCCTAGGTCTCCCGGGTTTCCATGTCCTAGCATCGTCGTCTTACAACAAACAAAATAAAAAAATATATAATTTAGTTCGACTGCTAAATTCAGTTCCATCGTGACCTTATATGGTAATGATTACACTGTTGTTATTCACTAACAGTTTTGTTATTTTAAAATGTTGATTTCATGTGAGAAGCGAAAGAGTCGACGTAGCTTATTAAAATTATAAAGTGTTTCTGTTTAAAGGTATAGAGTGTATTGATAGCGCCCAGATGTACTTTTGTTGTTTTTTAGTATGATCAGCCATCGTATATATTACAGCGTTAATTACTATTAGCGAATCAGATATCTCTTTTTGGCCGTCTATTCCAGAGCCTAATTTTCAACGAGGAACCGAGTGAAAATGGCTCTTTGGGACGAGAATGCATCGCAAGTCGTCGGAAGTTGCCGCAAGTGAAACTTGCGATGACTTGCGTTCTCGTTTCATCAGGGTTTAAGCAATGACCCAAAGCTAGCCATCTGTGTCCATGACAATTAACGAAAATATTATCATCTAAATTACTTTCAAATACAGATAATGCAAAACGTCATACAAACTTTCCATAAAACATTTCTTCTCTGAGGTGTTTATAATTTTCGTCGTTCTCAACAGACATCGAGTGCCATCTCTTCTTACATTTCCCAAAAAGAAAACCATGGAAACGGTCCCGAGAAATCTTCTTCTGTGTTCGGTTGTATTTAAATTCATCGCAATGATTATTGGACTCTTGGGAAATGCCACAGTCTTAATTCATACAATGTTCTTGAGCAAAGAAAAGACAGCAACATCTTACTTGGTAGCAAACTTGGCACTGGCAGACTTTCTCGTCTGTTTGACATATCCAATATGGTTCATTGAGTATATACAGACTATATTGAACATTGACAGTGATCAGTATTTGTTTTGCAAGTTAAGTCGTTCTACCATCTGGTCATTGTTGTTCGCGTCAGTAGCTACACTTCTCGCAATTACTGTCGATCGTTATTTATATATTGTAAAACCTCTGAAGTATCCTCTGATTGTAACACGCCGACGAGTTTTTCTAGCTATTTCGGGAATCTGGTTAACTGCCTGCTGTCCTCTCCTTGTATTGCAAGTCCATTTTTGGAAAATTAACTCCGGATTTAGAAGCTCGTGCAAAATATCTAAAAGTATTGCTTTCTCTATAAGAATTTTTGCTGCGTATATTCCACTTATTCCAATATTTATTCTCAATTTCCGTATTTTCAATGCTGCACGGACACAGCGAAAACGAATGTTGGCTGAAACTAAAGTAGCTGGCGTTAACAACTCTAACGAACAGTCAACCAACAGAATAAAGAGTATCCATCGATTTTTCCACGCTGTAAAAGCAGCAAAGACGTTTTCTATTGTTGTCGCAGTGTTGGCTTTCTGTGTCTTTACTCCAACCGTTGTTGGGCTAACGTTACAGCATTCTTGTAATTGGTCGTGCTACCAGTTTTGGTACATTGTTTTTCACTACGAATTTTATGGAATAAACTCGATCGTGAACGCTTTTATCTACGGAATGAGACATGTCAAATACAGAAAAGCTTATGGACGTATTCTTTTTAAAATTTTTCGCTGTAATAAACCCACCAACTGAGGATCTTACATCACCAATTAGGGGCCATTCAGAAAATACGTGAATGTTTTTTTGCAATTTTTTACACACCTATCCCCATGTGAATCTATGTGACGAATGTCACTACACCTCATCGAAAATTACATGACCCTGGCCCAACTCCCCCTCCCCATAAAAACTATATAAGCACACAGCAATCGAAAGCTTGTGCTGAAACAGCCTTTATTTCTCCATTTTCTGGTGACTCTACATTTCTAATTCTCAGTTGTTTCCCATGATGCATGCAGGTGTTCGTTCATCGATAGTATAGACAGAAGTTCCGTATTCTGTCAGTTAACCTGAATATCAGGGCTATATTTCCCTTCTTTAAATGCGGGTGGAGGGAAGGGAAAGAAGGCCTGATACAAATCCTTGTTTGGCCGCTTGCAAAAAATCCGGTTTTTGGCCTCATTAATCCAACAGACAAAGAAAATCTGATGTATCATTTTGATTGGTTACACCCGTTTTTAAATTGCGCAATCTGCCAGTTGACATGTCAGTTTTATATCACGCGAACTAAAAATAGCAAACCTAAATATATGAATTTTAAACCATATTTTTAAATACATAAAGAAAAATATTGAACCGAAATAAGACTAGACTAAGATTGTCAATAGCAATTTAAAGAAAAAACAAAGCGTAACCGCAGAAATTTATCTCGTGAATGATTTTGAAAGTGTGGAAAAGCGTTATTTATTATACTATTAATTTATGATATATTTAGCAGTTGTAACTGTAAGCCTATAATTAGACTGTTGTTGTTACATTATATGAAACTGACATTTCGCCTGACATTTTCATTGGATACTAAATATATACTTCACTTGGAGGCGGAAATCGGCCTGGTTAAGGTTTGTGTCAGGTTTAATTTAGATAAAATAATGATATTCAGGTTATATGCCAGTGTACGGAAGAACATCAAGTCAGTTGTGTCGATACACGCATCTTCATACCACTCGAACTCGTCAATGTCGTTGTCAGCTCTAATCAAAACGCACATCTGCCATTTTTCGCGTGCTTTTTGTGAACTGAGCCCCCAAGATATAGTTTCAGGATTACTTCATTTTCACGTAAAAAGTTCATGTCTTATTCACACTGTATCGTTGTTCGCGATAAAGAATGACGATTCACAAATCGTCATCTATTTTCGTCAACTTCAGCCGGTTTCAACATCAGATTCTCCATCACGTGACATTGCTTGTGATACCCCCTTCCCACTTGTGTCAATACGTGACTCTTAGTCGAACACCCCCTACCCCCACCCCCATCCCCCAAAGCATCACGTATTTTCTGAACAGCTCCTTAACATACAACGTTTCATAAATTTCTCGTATACATGTCTTTCACCGATTCTTGTGATATAATTTCCGTTTCAAATATAGGGTCTAAAACTTGGAGGTCTTAAATAAAAACCTATCAAGGTTTCCACTAGTAGAAATGTTAAATAGATAATGTATGTCCAAAACAATAACTAGTAAGCAATAATAAAAATAATAACTTTGTTTTTGACTAAATCTATATATGATTGGTTCATCTTTATCAGACGATCGCTTTTGTATTTACTATAATGATGAAAACACATGTGGTAGCCATGGTAACACTGTCAAATCAACGGCGAAAACAATGAAAAGTTTATACTTTTAACTATGGAATTATCAATAGCCAAAATATATGATGTAGGTATCAGACATCCTATGCATGAGCTCCAATTTAATGCAAAATTCAACTTTGGACGTTTCATAAAACGTTGGAAATGTTCATAACACTTTATAAATGTTTTCCTTGCCGGTATGAAACGATTTCAAATTATACATCCTGCCCACGACAATAATATTGCTCTTACTAAAATTTTAAGCATTTTGTTCATATAACACAGGGCAATTTAAGAAACTTACACGTACAATGTCATTGAAGCAACAATTTTTTAATACATCATCAAATTAAAACAAACGTATACCTCCCGTGCCATAGGCCTAAGTTTCACGATTTCCCATCAGTCATCATATTTCTTTTCTTACTATTCTTTTAAGATCAGTGGTACGCACCCATGAACACTGCCCATGATACAAAAAAGCTTGGCCATAAGGACAACAGAATGCGTGTGTTTGTAATTGAAGTAGTGGGACAGGCCTGCTCTGGGATCTTAACTCGCCTTAACTCGCCTTAAATCGCCCTAAATCGCCTTAAATCGCCCTAACTCGCCTTATATCGCGGATAAAAATTGGCAACGATTCTCTCAAATCGCTTAAACTTGCACTAAATCGCCTAAACTCGCCAACCAAATTAAAATGCAGAAAATAGTAAATACTATATACAGTGTAAACACCCTTTCCCCAGGAGAGGGGGGTTCTGGTTGTTTATTTCAGATAAGATTAGGAGGGCGCTTATCCGAGGGGACTTGCTGAAGAGAGGGCGCTTAGCCGAAACAAGGGAAGTTACATGCTTATTGATAAAAGCCGAAACACAGTAATGCACTAGTAATTGGAAAGCCACGCACCCCCCTACCCAGTGAACAGCGGACATTAAATAAAGGTTGTGTCCTAAATCATTCTAAACCCCCACCTATACATGGCCTTCGTACTAGTCTAAACATGACTAAAGTCCCCCGCTACCCGGGCACCAAAAATGAAGGCTACCATAATAATTGCTTTTAAAATTCAACAAATTATTCTAAAATTTCCCCAATTTTGATCATTGGAACATGCAATACAGAGTTTGTCAAAACTTTGCCAAAGTAGATAAATATTTTGCATTCTGTCTGTTAGCTGTATCTTGCAATTTACACAAAGTCAATACATTATCCTGTAAAAGCTATTTTTAGTAAAACAATGTCTATATAGTATAGGGTAAATGTCGATGAACAAGGCTTAATAATACATCTCGAACAGACGAATTCCCGCTGATTCCCAGCCCATAATCCCTGGCCATCATGACACATATCTAACGTACGCTGTCTAATGTCCTGAGTACCCAGGCATAACAGATAGGCTAATCTGCAAATAAATCCCTGCTATTTCCCGGCATGTCCCGGATAGGGGGGGTGAGAGGCTTTCCATGACTGGTGCATAAGTTACATACTATCAAGCTTATAGGTATATAATATGACATAGGAACCCTTATATTCAAACAGAAAAAAGTCAGGATGGCAAGAATCAGTCTGCTTTCAACATTTTATCTATTTTGATAAGTATAATTAATATTCCAATATTGTGATATGAACTTCCAGAACAATTCATAAATTGTTTCGTTTTCCGTTATTGAAAATAGTGCGGGACCCATAAATTACAGGGTAGAGGGCTCATCAACTTTCGAAATTTTAAGTGACGGTAAACTGATTCCGACGGCCTTATATACAAGTGCTGAATTGCAGTGCCTGTAGTGCACAACATTTAATATTTTATATCAACAGTGTTCAAACTTACATAAATTGATAAACCACAGCATGATCCTTGTCAACTTTTATAGTCAGCATTGTCCGGTTCATATCGTCTTATATAAAGATCCATGATCGTTTTAATAACCGAGGTTTAACATTTTTAGCGTACGATTTTGGGTCGATAGCAAAACCTGGCATTTTCATGAATTCAGTTAAATACTTCATGTTAGCCACTGGGGGGAGGGAGCCTTCTCTCAGGCTATCCAGCGGAAATTTATTATTCAAGTCTTGGAAACTTTATATAAACTAAATTTTAACATTAGTGAATTTTTATAAATACTGCACTTTCACTGATCTAATAATAGACTGGATATAGCTTCTATACCTATGTAAAATGAAGGGTAGGGATAAAACGCTGAAACTGAATCGCGGAAACGGAAACTGAAAGCGGAAACTGAAATGGGGATAAAACGCTGAATTGGGGATAAAACGCTGAAATGGGGATAAAACGCTGAAATGGGGAAAAAACGCTGAATTGGGGATAAAACGCTGAAATGGGGATAAAACGCTGAAATGGAGATAAAACGCTGAATTGGGCAAATTTAATCGAAATCGTTGCTTGCTAGACCATTGCAAACACATGTAATTTGCCAATAAAGCCGAATAAATAAGAAAGGAGTTCCCAGTAAAATGACAACCACAAATTTTCGAAGAACGTCTGATATATAGTTTGTATTTTAGTTTTAATAAGTAACATTATATAATTTTCACTTCATATAACTCAATCCTTATGCTACACTATTTTTTATGTCAATTAAAGTCGTCTGAATTAAATTTGACTATTATGTGAGGTAAAGATTGACAAATTGTAATTGTAAGCCTGCGTTTTTAACAAACTGAACACTGCAGTGAGACCGAATATAATGCATGTATCAGCCTCGTCCCCAGGCGCTTGGTTGACTTAATACTACGCGGCTACGTGGGGCGCGCGCGGGAAACACGCGAGGAGGAGATGAACGAGATGCCGAGAAAAATCTTGAAACTTACAGTTTCTTTTACCTGTAAATATGACAAAATGGAAGGTTTCAGTCAATGCGCCGCGCCACGAACCCACGCAATATCCACGCGTCCGATTTTCACCATTGGAGCCTGGGGACGAGGCTGTGCATGTATCATGTCAAAACTAAACGGTTCTCTTGAAAAACGCACATGGCTAAAGTAAAATCTTGCTGGTGTTAATTAGATAAATTTCCTTTAACGTGGTGAATACCCGGTATATACTCAACTCCATACATGCAGTAAAAACATGCAATTATAAATATGCATAGACTTGGGATATGAACTGTTACACTTTCGACACATGCAGAATAATTTAAATACGCCTGCGGTATTTTCCCGTATTTTCACTAAAAAGTAACAAAGTTACAGTATTTAATATAATCAGTTAACTTTGCAACATTTTTAAGTAAAACTACGGAAATATCAGATATCAAAACTATCGCTCTTCGAAAATTTGTGGTTGTCATTTTACCGGGAACTGCTTTCTTATTTTTTCGACTTTATTGACAAATTACATGTGTTGGCAAGGATCCAGCGTTTTATCCCCATTTCAGCGTTTTATCCCCCATTTCAGCGTTTTATCCCCATTTCAGCGTTTTATCCCCAATTCAGCGTTTTATCCCCAATTCAGTTTCCGCTTTCAGTTTCCGTTTCCGCGATTCAGTTTCAGCGTTTTATCCCTACCCTAAAATGAAGCCAAAATCAATCGGCGCAAATCTACTTCCGGTTACCACTTTGCAGCGAAAACAATATGGAGTTGTATAGGGAAATGAGTCGGCGAGGCTGGTTTTTCGCAATTTTGAGGCATTTCCAAGTGCTGGACTAAACCGTTCGTCTTGTAATGAAAAGAACAGGATATTTTCTTACTTTTGGAGAGATACTTTTGTAGATTTCGGTAAAAAATCACCGCTAAAGACGTTTGACAAGTTGCATACGCGAAGTCCATTTTCGGCCAAAATTATCTGCCAAGTGGTCTTTCATGCTGGCATTTTTGCTAAACAAATACTCTGGCTGGATAGAAACTCAAGTCGAATGGATTAAACGAAAGGTAAGCAATGTATAATAAGCGTTTGTCTTTCTCAATCAAGCGAAAAAGTATAGAATATCGGTGTTGCTCTCGGGTTATGTTGTGCTATGCCTATATGAACATTTATAGCAACAATAGCTTTATATCTATATTGGCTAATTGCATTTTGTATCTCAGATTGGAGTTATGGTTTTTGTTCTTGACCGAAAAATACATTTATATAATGGCCAATAATATATGAATGGATTCGTTTCTAAAACAGCTCTGTATCATTCATATTATAAACTGCTTCAAGTGTTTTTATGCAGATATGATACTAAAATTGTAAAAAGGACATGGGACAAAGTTGTATGAGCTCAATCAAAATTTGATTTGCAAACTTTTAAATAGTTGTTGGTTCCTAAAGGAACCGGTTTTCTTCTTCTTTCACATAGAGGAGACACAGTGAGCTTTCTACAGCAATCCAATACACTACTTCATTCCATTCCTATGTATTAAGGTGGATAGTTTCATCACTGCGATTCACTGGAGATTAAACAAGACAAGTTTATTCAATTTCTTCCATGGCTATTTTCCCAAGTTGGTAGAAGCGGACTTTACTATAACACTCTGATATAATCTTTATCAACTTGAATATGTGGTTATCATCAACATATCAACTTGAATATAATGGTTATCATCAGCTAAAACAATGGAAAAAGTGCCCTTTTCTAATAGAAGAGGTGCCCTTAAGACAAAGTGCCCCCCAACTTGAAGTTGCTTCCTATGCCTATGATACTCTGTCTAACACCAGATAATTCTACTTGTCAAGGGAAGCATTATGCACCTTTAATGGGTTAATTAGTAGAACTCTGTGCATTTTTTATGAAACATGAAGTAGCATGTCAACCATCTTGGTGGTTTTGAAATGACCTCAAAGAAGCCAAATTGCCAAGCACCAATATTTAATGACCAGTATTTGTTTCCAACAAAGAAATGCACGAGAACAACCAACAGAACACACAAGACAACCAGTTGCAGTCTATGGTACTCTTATGTATGTGGGAGAGTGATATATTTCCACACTTAATTTGCATACATGTAATGTATACTTTATGAAAAGGTCAACATTTTGCCAACCCCACCCATGGCCTTCTCTCCCTTCTGCATGAAACCCTGAAAATGTTAGACTATGGAATATTACAAGAGAGGAGAGCAACTCACCAGAATTTACTAGGGGTCTTACTGTCGTTCCAATTGAAGTGTTCCTAAAATATTGCATCAATTCATTACATAAGTTGATCAATACATTTGCTCATAAATTGCTCAACTTCCTGTTTACTAGCATACTTGTTCCCAATTGGTCAATCAGTCACTGAAATGAGACGCCATTGGTCGATTCACACACACAGGAAGTTGATCAATTTTTCAACGAATGTATTGATAAATTTAGGCAATGAATTGATGCAATATTTTAGGAACACTTCAATTGGAACGACAGTAATCTGGTGAGGGAAGACCATGGCCATGGTACAGTAAAAAGATAATTATCAGTTTATACTATGTTAAAACAACTAATTTTTATACAGCATTATTAAAAATGTGAGTCACATAGCCATTCATGTTCATATGATTACAAAATGTTCATCTACTTTGGAAAAGGAACAGAGAATTTATTGTTCAATGATACAGTCACTTCAACAAGCCACTTTCTATAATACAGGACCTCTCTGCCATCACAGCGGTCAGCATCAGTGATCAGGATGACATGTCTTAATGTTTTCTAATTTCAATGTTTTAGTCTCTATATAATAAAAATTTCAAATGTGAGAATTGACAACTAGTCAAACTTGGCATACACCGTTTTAATATGGTGTATACTAGTGCTCCATACTACCCTCAGACTCTACTGGATAATTGCAAGTTTTCTGCATAAAAACACTTGAAGCAGTTTATAATATGAATGATACAGAGCTGTTTTAGAAACGAATCCATTCATATATTATTGGCCATTATATAAATGTATTTTTCGGTCAAGAACAAAAACCATAACTCCAATCTGAGATACAAAATGCAATTAGCCAATATAGATATAAAGCTATTGTTGCTATAAATGTTCATATAGGCATAGCACAACATAACCCGAGAGCAACACCGATATTCTATACTTTTTCGCTTGATTGAGAAAGACAAACGCTTATTTTACATTGCTTACCTTTCGTTTAATCCATTCGACTTGAGTTTCTATCCAGCCAGAGTATTTGTTTAGTGAAAATGCCAGCATGAAAGACCACTTGGCAGAGAGTTTTGGCCGAAGATGGACTTCGCATACGCGAACTTGTCAAACGTCTTTAGCGGTGATTTTTTACCGAAATCTACAAAAGTATGTCTCAAAAAGTAAGAAAATATCCTGTTCTTTTCATTACAAGACGAACGGTTTAGTCCAGCACTTGGAAATGCCTCAAAAGTGTGAAAAACCAGCCTCGCCGACTCATTTCCCTATACAACTCCATATTGTTTTCGCTGCAAAGTGGTAACCGGAAGTAGATTTGTGCCGATTGATTTTGGCTTCATTTTTCATAGGTATAGAAGCTATATCCAGTCTATTATTAGATCAGTGTGCACTTTATATATCGAGGGGAATTGAAATAAATACCAATCAATGTTGAGTTTTAGTTATTAAATGAACACATGGAAATGAAATACTATATTTGCAACGTAAATTCAAGCTTATTTGGTAAGTTTAACACATATGTAAATTCGTTTGAATAACTACAATGTATTGCCACATTGGAACATGCATGGTCACAGTTTTAATATATTCTGTACCCTTGGAATTTCCAAGATATTGACAAGGCATTCATGCATTTGGAAATTCTCAAAATATAGGATAGCAACCCCATGGGATGCACTAAATCTTCTCGTTCCTACATTCCAGCCACAACCCTGATTTTTTAGATTTCCAATTGATTGTGGTTCCAGGACTGAACTTAGTAATAGGTATTAGTATGCAATTCAATTTAAAAATACATGTTATTATATACTGGTTTATGTTCTTCATTGTATTAATTCCAGCAATTTGGTGGTATAACCTTAAAATTAGTAATACGGGCAAAATAACAAGCTAATTAATAATAAGTTTCAACTGGGTCTTGTTTACATGACAGTCTAACCAGACCCCCTGGGGGTGTGAGGGGGGGAGTGGTGCTCTTTCAAAATACATTTACTATGCACTATTAATTATGTGTTATTACTGTATTTTGCTTAAAGTACTATACTTGCATATTTAATTACCATGTATTTTTTCTTAAATCGCCCTAAAACGCCTTAAAACGCATTACCTAAAAGTTGTGTTTTTTCTTAAATCGCCTAAACTCGCCTTAACTCGCATTATCTCGCGGCGAGTTAAGGCGAGTTAAGATCCCAGAGCAGGCCTTGGGACCATAACCAGACGGTGGTTGCATGACCGAGTTATTTTCGTCAATCGCACCAATATAGTTGGGGAACTTCCAACGGGTGTCAAATTCACACGCCATCCCTTTCCACTGCCTTTCGTCTATTGGTGTTGAAAGCTATTTATTTCCTAGCTAGATATGTTGAGACTTTAGCACAAAGCAAGCATATCAATAGTAGGAACCAGGTCTCTAAATAACATCACATTGCCGTCTGAACCCTATAGTCTAGTGGTAAAACAACCGAACCGGCAATCGGGAGACATGGGTTCGATTCCCGTTGGGAGTTCAGATGATTTTTCTGAATACTATATATATAATGTGATATATAAATCGAGAAGAGAAGTGGCGAGACATTGCACCGGAGCGATAATTGAGCAAAACATCGACTCTACAAATAACGAAGATAAACACACCGCACTACTTCAAAACCTAACGAAACTTGGTTGGATTATCGTTTAGTCAACTATCATTATGTCCAAGTACAACTTGTGGATAATATTTGCGAGGCTCGGTGATAAAAAGCAAATAAAACGGCAAAATATGGCTGAAATCGTATTTTGGCGGGGGGTAAGTGAAATGAACGGTATTATATCTCAACAAAACAATATCAACCCTCATTAAATCTGTTAGTATTATATTGAAATAAGTATGTAGTTTTTATCCTATGACCAAAATATTTAGAAAATAAGAAAACATAGCCTTTCTAAGGTGTATGATGTTATGTGATGTACATAGCAGTTGACCTGGGATGGTGCATAGTCATTTTCTTGTAAAATATTGTACCTAGATACATTTCACTCTCCAATGACCATCCCTAAAAGCAACCATTCTAAACACTATAAGAACTTCAGAAAGTCTGTAGCTTTGATGATTTAGGAGATAGAGCTATGTCGGCAGTGCCGTTTCTGGGTGTGGTCATTTTCGGGCATTTCGCACCGGGTTCAGATTTTGCCACAATAGGACATGTCATATGCCATGTTGTCCGTCATTGTTATTTTACCCTAAAGCAGTTGAGATTATCTGTCCTAAATGAAATGCATACAAACTCATGTATACAGGTCCTAGACTATATTTATCTGAGACCATCGTACTACAAAAAATTCAACAATTCATAAACCATAGTACTTGTAATAGTTATTAATGTTACGGAAGATAGCGCCTGTTAAACCTATAATTGGGTTTGTTTTGTGCGGTGTGTTCAAGACTGTCCGTATTTTTTCCCATGCATGCACATTCCACATTTTTGTAAAATAGCCCGTTTGACTCAGTATTACTATTAGCTAGTATATAGTGGTTAAACATTTTCTAGACGTTTTGGGGTTATATGTACTGCAATCTAACGGAAATTGCATTGCAAGGGCTGAAAACAGTTAAAACGAACGTTTCCTTCTGTAAAACAGTTCTCGGGTTTTGCATTTTATATATAGCTGTAGTTGTTCTAGTTCCATTAAATTAGTTAGTGAGTTTAGCTAGTTAGTTAATTGGTTATTTAGTTAGTTAGTTAGTTAGTTAATTAGCTTGTTAGGTATAGTTGGTTATTAGTTAGTTTGTCAGTTAGCTAGCTAGCTAGTTAGTTAGTTACTTGGTGAGTTAGTAAGTTAGTTAATTATAATATCATTTTAATTTTGCGTTTTAGACAGACTTTCAATGCATAAATTCATTGTTCCTGCAACTATATGTGGTGAGTGCATTTAATAAAATTTGTATCAATTAAATAAGTAAATTAGCAGTAGTAACAATTGATGTGTTTCACTAATAATAATAATAATAATAATAACGATTTATTATCAGAATTTCCACAAAAATGGCTCTTCATCTGATAAGTCCTATCGTGCAGAAGATGGCGGTCAACTGCACTGTTAATTTTGGGGTGTCAATTTAACACCAAAAAGTGGTGCTAAAAAATTAGGTAAAAAATGACACCTTTTTTGGGTGCTATTTTAACACCGCTGTTGATGGTGTTGATTTAACACTAGTTACGGTGCTAAAACAACACCTTTTGTAGTGTTAAAATAGCACTGATTTAGGAGTTGTTTTAACACCCGAATATTCTCATCAAAATAGCACCTGATTTAGGTGCTATTTTAGCACTAGTGTGAACAAAAACTTGCTCATTGCTACAAAGCAAATCCAAAATATATACTCCACTTTTTAACAAAGAGACAACACAATCTGAAAATATATGAACATCCTTTAATTGAATTAATAATAATATATTTGCAGCTGAACATTAAAATGGTAATAAATTTAGGCAAATCTTGCCATGCTCATGCAATGTTCTCACCAATTACCTATTGAAACCAGGTACATCTATTATTTTACCCTGGGCAATGCCAAGCAATTCTAGTACTATGCTAGGAGCATGTCAGAAGAGTTATTCTATGTCACTCCAATGCTTAAGTTAACCCATTAACAACTAACAATTTTCCTTAGCAGGTGAAGTTGTCTGGCATTAGACAGAGTAAACTTGCAATATAAGATGCACAATCAGGAATTTATACAAGCACTTTATTCTACTGCCGTTTTTCAGATGAAGAAAATGAATTATTTACAACCGTTTACGGGTAGCAGAAAGGTGCTTCTATAAATCCCTGATAATCATTGTGGTTTAATGGGTTACAAATTTGTTATTAGGTAAAGTCAACAGTTATAGAGTCTGATGATTACTACACTAATTTCCCTATAGTCTATAGACATGCCAAAAGACTGCAACTCCACATTTTCTGAGATCAGAATACCTCTATTCTTTTGCTCCTGTCAGTATGGCCAATATCAAACACACACAACTTGACGCAGACCATTAACTCCTTGCGTTATCTTCCTCAGCGATACAAAGTTGCTCTATTACTTTAGTCGTGATGCCAAGGCGTGATGCCATGGCAGCTATCAGAGTGAAACAATAATGTTAATTCTTTGATGGCATGCGCAAATATTAGAGTTGAGGATGTATAGTTTGATTTACTTGCTCCTATAAGTGTCAATCATCACCTGCTGCTTCGTATAACCCTCGCTGAAGCTCGCCAATAGAATGACCTGCTTATGATAAATCTTGTACTACGAGATCGTACTCGTACTCAGATCTAATGCTCTCGATCTAATATCTGACTCAAAGCCAACCATATACGTCAATGATAACAAATTGCGTGACCAGTTCTTCCATTTTATGCCTATCAATATTTCCGTTTGTTTTTTGCCGGCACTAAGACCCTCGACCTTTTGTTTTTAAACAGTTTCTTTTATAACACGTTTCGGAACTTTTCCGCTACCAGAACCCTGTGTTCATTTCTATATTAACAACCTCAATCCTAACCCTTCGGGATAGATATATTGAGGGTCACCCAGAACTCTTCCACTGAAATATGAAATTGTCTGATGTTAAACAGAGTAAAATACTAAATGTCACTAGGCCCGTAACAGTCTGACAAGGGTTTAAAACTATTTAGTAAAATTACATAGGTGATTATTGAAAATTCTCAACGCTGATTGGTTGCACTACCTCGGATTAATACGCGATAATCACCTATATAAAGCGTTTTTAAGCCGCTTTTATCGTAAATATTCGGCATTTAAAATATTTTTGAAATGTGCATTTTTTATTTTTTTCCAAATAATCACCTATGTAATTTTACTAAAACAATTATTCGCCTCAGGCTCGGTGAATCATATCGGTGAATAAAAACCTGGACTTCGTCTCGGTTTTTATACAACGATATTCACCTCGCCTTTGGCGAATAATTGTTAAATATTATTGCTAAAGAAAATTTCAATAAAAAACTCGGAAGTTAAACAGCAGGTACCGGTGTAGATAATTTGATCAGAGCTTGGTTCATCTGATTATCTACTCAGTGTGAAAAAATTGAAAATATATGGGTTTCACTGAGCGTTAAATGATGGTCAACTTCAAAAAACTACAGCCCTCGCAATTTTAATAAATCATCGTAGACAAAAAAATGCTGTCGATATTTTAGAGTTCGGCGGCAGTTCGACGGCAATTTTGTTGTCCCATAATAACAATTTGAAAATGCATGACAGCATGTTGATAATTGATAGTTTCTTTTACAGAATATAGTAGGTAATAAGTATTTGATAACCATTGGGCATTGGCAAAAAATTGCCGTCGATAATTTCATCTTCGCCAGCATTATCGGCGGCAATTACAACAAATTGTTAGCCTCAATTTACACCAATAGCCGTGTGCTGTTTAAATAGCTACATTAACTAAGATATGCATTAACTAAAACGCTTCTAATTAGCCTAATTAAATACACGTGAATACATGGAATCAATTAGATAGGCCATTGTTAGAATATAATTATATTGCTGTAGTTAAGTTATTATAAAGTATTATTAATTAACTATGTATTAATTAACGACCATAATTAGGTTAAATAGTCGTAATTACATGAGATGTAAATACAATCTCATGCAGATTGACTGTTCGTGTTCTATCAATTACTTATACGTATTAAAAAATTAAATTCATTACCATTATATAATTCCTAACAATAAGCAAAGCATATTAAAGCAAAATTTTAGCTTACAAGAAACTTATGCTGAGCTTTCACTTTCCATTCATTCTGCCCACACACGCACTGTGCTTTTTTATTTTACTCATATCTCAAGGCCGCCTGATAGTTTTTCAGTTTGAAACAAGAAGGGGGGAGGGGGGTGTTGCTTATTATACTTATTCACACACATTTAATTATTTCCTTCATATCCTTTCTTTTCATGCAATAATTGGGGTCAAATAACCAAATGAAAGTCAATGTACTTTCCAAACGTTCTTGCCTTAACTTTGTTTACAATTCTTAGACGTCTGAGGAGAGATGAGGGGTTAGCTAAAATGCTTAGCAGCACCCACGTACTATAAGAAGAGAGGCACTATACACCCAAACACTCTTAATACGTTTTTCATACTTTCTTTTCCTTAAAAATTCCAGGGGCCTGGTGTGGGGAGGGTACCCTTTCGTACCCGTACCTCGGGGGCATACCCATTATCCCAAGGGCGTGGCGGTTTCAGTACCCATTTCTTTCTATTCAGAATCTTTCACTCTCTTTTATCTCTCACATGGGCCATACTCATTGCGCAGAGGCCCTATGGTTTCCCGAGGGCCCTTGTTGAGAGAATTAGAATGTTTTCAGTGTTCTCATGCTTTAACCATTAACCATCTTAAACCATTTCAATGACTTTCTGCTGTCTGTCAGCGCAATCAGAACAAGCGTTATCTTTCGTGTCCTTTCTACAATTCAGTACAGTATAGAACAGCCCTTTTTTGCGATGACATAGATTGAAATCCACAATTAGTATCGAGACCAATATCACAGAGAGGACCAGAGCAGCCAGGAACACTTTTGGTGAAGCAATGTAAATCAACAGTCCGTTTTCTGTTACTGAAATTAAATTGAAAAATATTTTAGATGAATTGTTAAGATTTTTGTTGAGCATTGATGTTAGGTAATAATGCAACATATATACTAAACTAGACTAACTTATATACTGGATAGCTCTATCAGTTCTAAACTGTTCTTCTTGTTTGTCCAATGCACTGATCTGAAAACTAGAACTGGATAGAGAATCCTATCGAATTCAATAAGCCAATTTTGAAGCCAGAACATTTTTAATGAGATCAGATTTATAAATCTGTCAAATTCTTGACTTGTCAAATCGTTAGCTGTTTAAATTAGTTATAATATTATGAAGCAAATATATTTTCCTGTGTAACTTGAGAAATATAGCTTCCAACATCTCTTCTAATGAGTTTTAGAACGTTTTATACACCACATAATTAGGCTTTTTGTGGCCATATTGGTGTGACCATTAGTTATTCACCATTAAATTTAGGAAGAAAGAGAGGCCGCTGATGATAAATTATTATCTAGACAATATTTGTCCTTTCCCACCAATAACTAGAAACACAAACCTCTTTAAACATATCCCCAACACCACAGTTTATTGTTGGTGGTTACACCAATATGGCCGCCATTGGCTTCATTTATGCATAGCAGATGCACTATCCCGTCCTTGTTTTCAGACCAGTGGTCCAATGTTACCACAGGAAGAAACTGGGGTACCGGATAAAACTTGTGGTGTTAGATACAGTCAAAGTGGAAGCACTCTTCTCATATGCGATATGTCCAATGTAACTACAATGGAGATTTTAATCTGCGAGAGATACTATAAGCTTGACTGGAGCCTATAATATTGAGCTGTAATAAGACATGGCTTTACCTGTATCGTGTGTCTCTTCAGTCGATAATGATGATCGATTTGCCGTCTTTAACTTGGATTCCCTGCACGTGGTCGTTGGGTTGGCTGTATACCATACGGTTCGCACGCCATGTCGGTTTTGAAGTGTAAGTTGTATGTTCCACCATAATTCATTGTTGTTTTCATGAACTCATTCTTTGTGGTAGCGTTACACCCAGGCAAGCATCGTTGGAAGAGTATAAGCATCTGTTTAGGGCTGGCTTCCGTTCCCATAGGATGCATCATGAAGCGCGGTTGAAGCTTGCTACAGAATGATTCTTTGCAGCCTCTCAAGTTCACTGGATTGTTGGGTAGTTTTGTCTCGAATTCAGTTTCATTGACTAAAAAAGAATATGTTTCAGAATAAGGATGTCGGCCAGGTTTAAGATATACTATACTTTAACTTTCCGCCTATAGATAGCTGCTTTCAAGAGGCCCTGTAAGCTATGGTCCTGCATTAGTTCAGTGTTACTACAGGAGGAAACCTAAACTAACTCAATTTATACTGTATAGTAGCTCTATCAGTTCTAAACTCTTCTCCCTTGAAGTCCAGTAAGGGTCATTGCTTTCATTGGTAGAGTCAAACTTGAAGCACTCGTCTCTCGCATGTAACTAAGGTAAAATGATCATAAACAACTGCATGTTGCAGGAATCGAACCCCGGTCACAGAAGAGGCACATGCTCACATGCATGACTGGCAACCCAACCAGCATCCTAAATTAATTAATTCTTTCATTCATTAGACAACTTACTTTCGTTAGAAGTAAGTTTCTTGTGCAGCTTTGGTTTTTTACCGAAACCACATTTACAGGACGTGTAATTAAACACGACATATTTATAAAACTTTTTTGCGCCGTTGTTGATATCTGGTACAACAATTTCTATCTCATTCTGTGTGGCTGGGAGGGGCCAGCATGGGCTATCTGCCGGATAACCATGTACCATACAACGATGTACTTTAATAAAGTAGGGTTCTCTGGCTTCAGGAGTCTCAAACTTGTCGCCATAGATTGACACTACCTCTTCAGCTGGTACTGAAAATATAAGATTCAGAATTTCGTTATTCAGTGATCATCGGTTTTATTATTGTACAATATTGAAAGTGTGTTTTCAGACGGGACAGTGGTTAGTGCCTTTCACCTCTGACGGGCTCGATTCCTGCAAGCTGTAGTTGTCTGATTATAATTCAGTTCATCTCAGTCGCATATCTAGCCAAATTTTTTTTTCGGTTTGGCACACTCTGCCAAACGCCGCAAGTTTTCTCCAGGTACTCCGGTTTCCTCCTGTAGTAAAGCTGGATCAATAAGAGATGATCCTTACCGGACCTCTGGGAAGAACTGTTTAGAAGTGACGGAGCTATCCAGAATAAATATAACATTTGTTTGGTTTGGTTTGGTTTGGTTTAGGTTTCCTCCTGTAGTAACACTGGACCAACATGAGATGACCCTTACTGGATCTCTAGGAAGAACAGTTTAGAACTGATAGAGCCATCCAATATAAACAAAGTTTGTTTAGTTTAGGTTTCTTGCTGTAGTAACACTGGACTAATATAAGAAATGGCCGTTTCTGGATCTCTAGAGAGAACAGTTTAGAAATGATATAGAGCTATCCATGCAGTATAGATAAAGTTAGTTTAGTTTACCTTTCTTGCACTTACTTGATCTCCAGAGAGAACAGTTTAAAACTGATGGAGCTATCCAGTATAAATAAATTTAGTTTAAGTTAATTTAATCATATTATTTAATATTAACTCTACCTACTGTAACCACCCGGACGCAAAAGATCTGCATAATCAACACAGGTAACAGAGCCTTTTAAAACTAAAACCATCACGAAGTACAATCCTGTCGTATATTTGAAGCTCACGATATTACCAAAATCTAAAAGATTATAAAATAATTAGTAAATCTCGTTTCAGCAGGAGTCTTGGTAATGTATAATGTGTCGCGTACAAGGATCGAAATCCTATAACATTCCTTCCCTTCAGTATTTAATACTATAGGAGTGTTTAATACTACCGAAATTCCACCGAGAAAACCTGCGATGTTTTGTAGATTCAAACTGGAAATACTCTTCTCAAACTCATTAATAATTCATTAGCAATTTACTCAATCAGACAGCTCCATTCCGTCACGTGAATGGGCTTTCATACCCGGCAAAACACTGCATCAAACACTAGTGTTTCATAATCAAACACTAGTGTTGCATTCATCGTAATTTAACAAAAATCAATGCGATTGTCCTAAAACGGCGCCTGGTTGGTTCACTGCCTTTCGTTTTGAATTAGCATTCTTGTGTTTTGATACCGTGATCAAACACTCAAACTCGTTTTTGAAATAGTACTTCCCACATCCGATTGAAACGATTGAAATTATACTCAGACAACTGCATATTGCAAGAATCACATGCCCTGCTGATTTTCTCATCAAACAAGCGTAGGCTGCATGTATTGTATATGTACTTAAAACAAATACATACTTAATTTATGTTATCGAAATACAGCCTTAGTTCATAGAAAGATCAAATCCTCAATAAAATCTTGACTGCGAGAATATTTTTTTAGAATTTTCGAACTCAACCCGGCACTGTGCTACGAACACCCTCAAAAAACTTGGTGTATTATTTCAAACTAGTCAATCTTGTTTCCGTATAATTATAGTAAGGCGAAACGGCATACAAAATAGAAATTACGTAAAATTTGCCTAATCTAAGTGGACAGACATGTACACAAGTAGTTTAGTTAGCTTGCTTCTATATATAAGTTGTTACATTTCTGACGTTGACCATCATTAGTCTCACCTATAACCTTACAGAAACCCACCAATATATATACTAGTACATGTGTATGAATTATTAGCCTTGCTTTAATTAGTCTGCATGGTTTGCGTTCTAAAACCATGTCATTACTTTCCCAAAAGTATCTATAAACTTTTAGTCTCCATAACTTACCCATTTTCAATTTTTCTATTTTCGAACAGTTTCGTTGATTGAAAGCTATTTAAAAGATTCTTCAAGTATACAATGATGTTACAGGTAAAACTGTTATCACTTATCTTGAAACTTTTTGTAACCTTAACTTTAAGCAAGCACGTTCTATTCTGTATGCTTGCTAGCAATTGCGACGGGCTCTTATAAGGCTACTGGGCAAATAGAAGCAAATTTGAGGTCAGGAAGTTAACTTTGGTTACCTATGAGAAAGTCAACTTGTATAATTATATTAACGTCCCAATAACATTCCAGAAGGCCTATAGAGCTTTCGAGCACATTCTTTAGCTTTACATGAGACTGCAGATAAATACACTCTTTGTGCGGAAATGCTTGGGCTTATAATTGCAAATAAAACACTTCAACTTCAACCGAAGATTGTGTTGAAGAAATACTTTATTATAATTACAATTAAAGTGCTTATAAACCCAAAATGGGTTTTTACTGATTCGGATAGAACATAAAAAGTTAGTTAATAAGTTCTAGATAAGTTTTTGGCTTAGACTTTTAGTTTCGGAGATATACAGGCTCAAAGTCGCTATTTTGGAAAAAAAGTAGCGTCTTCCGGGGGACTGGGTCCCAGGAACGTGTGTATTTAATTTTACTATAAAAACAATTACATTTGGATAAATCATCTTGAAAATTCGGCTATTTCTTGAGGAAAAAAACACATTTTTGAACTCAAACACATTTTTGAGTGTGTAAAGTAACCCTTCTAGTGGTTTGCATCGTCAATCGCGTGGAATATAGACGAAGGAATGGATTTAAATGCTATTTCAAAGTCGATCGTGGAGACGACCATGACACTTGATGACAGTAACTTATGTCTATAAATTCTGGGACATAGATGCCTCTTGCTTATAAAATTCTTTCGAAAGAAGAAATAAATGAACGAATGCAAGGGTTAAAAGTTTGTTGGAATGGAACTTAAACCTTTTACTGCATTTTATAGTCTTCATGCCTTCATGGACATGGGAATCGGTTGCATTTCATTTCTACACCTGCTTTAAAGTTGGTTCTCACTTTAGCAAGGAAGCTTGTTTCCCTACAAATTTTACATTCAAATTTGCCCAAAATTTGACATTTTCAAGAATAGTAACTGGTTAACTGCAACTGGCCAACCCACAATCTAATGAAATTGGCCCCCATGTATATTCTCACAGAACCTTTCATAGAAAGATTGGTTGGCAGATTGTCACTTTGTCCATGTAACTGAAAGATGATCAATACACGGATATCATAAACTGGATATATAGATGTATATATATATGGAATTATTGTGACGACACTAAACATTAATTGCCACATAAATAGGCTTAGAATAATATTCATCTGTTGAGAATGTTTTAGTGGGGGAAACATATCTAATGTAATAAGCCCAGTATGTGATCTGTAAAACTTCATACTTTCTATGACTTCTATTACAGTAGCTTTGCCTGTGTGGGCAGAGCAAACATGCTTCAACTTTGTCATTAGATGTAAGATGTGTGGTATGAGAGTGATGTATGCTTTACTCATAGTGTACACACATCCAACCTTCTTGGCATGCCCACATAGCTGATTTAAGTAACTCGGAAAGGTGCTTCTCTGTGCAGGTAAACCGACTTCCTCCCCATGGAGGAAAATGGATGTTGACCCCCTCCCGTACCAGATGTCCTTGCACATTTTAGAAGTGGAATATCTCTTTCCAGATGGGTAAAGTTCTTCCATAGTGGGAGTCTGGCTCTTTTCTAGGTAACCCATTACCCAAAAAGCAGCTAAAGTTTAGCCGATCCAATCAAGCGCAGTTAACCCATTAATTGGCAGTACTCTACCACCGATGAGTAAAATTTGCCAATTAATGGGTTAAGCCAATCCAATCGATCAAGGGGCTGAGCTATTAAAAGTGAACTTGCCCCCAAGAGACAATAGAGTC
Organism: Trachythela sp. YZ-2020; assembly: GCA_016169945.1. Lineage (NCBI taxonomy): Eukaryota > Metazoa > Cnidaria > Anthozoa > Malacalcyonacea > Clavulariidae > Trachythela > Trachythela sp. YZ-2020. The sequence continues at coordinate 176,020 of JADLSH010000181.1, read as the reverse complement.
ACACTGCAACATATATTGATAAATATGTTTAATAAATATTTAATTAAAAATGTTAATTCATCTTTCACTGATGGTTCCAGTTTACTTCACTGATAATCTAGATGAAATCACAAACAAATAGTTTAATGGGCTATACAATGTTGAAGTGTATCTCTCTATTTAGGGAATTTTCTGTTAGCCTCCCTAGGGTTCTTCAACATAGGTGGCTTAGGGACCAAGGCCTAACTGCAGAAATGCCTGATACTCAGGTTAAGGTAGTTCCATTAGTGGGACAGTGCGGCACTTGGTCATCAACTTTGTGCCAAATACATGTATCAATTAAACATATATCATCAGTATCTCACTGTCATATAAAACATGTGACATTGACCACATGTGTAGGATAATACAAGACACTGAAAGTCCACATATAAAGTAGGTTGAAGTCTAAAAGTAGAATGGCCTATTAATTTATATTAGTTAAATACCATAAAGGCATTAAAGTTGTGATAATTTCCACATTGAAACATATATTATTCTATAACAGCAGTATGTAATCTCTCAGAGGTAGAAGCACTTCGATCGATTTGTGCGTCAACAAACAACGTTGTACACCGGACATGTCCGGCGCAGAACCTTTCATCCATACTGGCTTCAATGGCATTGTATACTAAGCAAATAATATGCACATTTAGGTGACATGATTCAACGTTAAATATCCAAAGTTCATACGCGCGAATAGACATCATTGCATTTGTTAAAATCACAGCTTACCTGTATGTTGATTCCTGTCCTATGTTGGGACAACTGGGTACATTTGTCTTTGTTTATAGATCGATAACTATGGCCTGTATTTGCCACCAAATGTCTCAGTCGATGAGTTTCGGTGCCCTCTTTTCTATCGGTTTAAAGCCGCAATAGGTGATTTATCATCCAAAAAAGGTGTCAGATAGCTAGATATATTACTGTTGGTACTTTCTGTGTAAGATCATGCACAAACGAAACATCGTTTAGACAAAATATGCAAAAAAAACACAAGATATCGATATCTTCGCCATATATTTCTTAGTTGTTTATCAAAGTTGGGTTCCTGGGATCCAGGCCCCTTGGTGATATTTTGGTCGCGCTACTTTTTTTCAGAAAATGGCAAAATTTGCCTGTTTGAGCCTTTATATCTCCGAAACTAAAAGTCTAAGCCAAAAACTAATCTAGAACTTACTAACTAACTTTTCATGCCTTATCCGAATCAATAAAAACCCATTTTGGGTTTATAAGCACTTTAATTGCTCTAACCTCATCTCGAATATTGTTAGCGGAATAGCGGTTAGCATACTCTTGTTCAGGCCTGTGCACGTATTTTGGGTAAACATACCTTTGATGTATTGGTATTTTTAGACCACTTATATATTGGTACAAAGTTTCATATCAGGTTTCTCTCGACAAAATATTATAGCAAGCAAATGTGTAACTTATTTTGTAAAGTAATATAATTATTATATTGGGCAAAATATATAACTGGGAATATTGGTGTATATTCCGGCTGCGGCCGGCGGAATAAATTATTTCATGAATTAGTTTAACTATTAGCAGGTATGTAAATAATTCATTTTCTTTGTAAAATTTTATAATCAGAAAATCATCAAATCAGCAGGTTAGTCTATAGTGTCGGCGGTTGACTGTTGTGTAAAACTACAGACAAAGGGCCTTCGCTCGAAACGTCGAAGTTCTTATTGTATTTTTCACGTAGTTTTACATAACAGTCAACCGCCGAATCTTTGTTAAGGCCATTTTCCATTACGGTCGTTTTGCCCGCGCGGGCTGTAATGGAAAATTGCCTTTACACTCTACCCACACTGGCGCCGCACGTTCGAGCCATTTAGTCTACTGTATATAGCCTACTGTAGCGTCTTTCATGAAATGGTCAGCCAACGTAATTCCTGGTTTTCCCGTATTTATCTATGATTATGATTTATAGTATAACAAAATAAACTTGTATATAGTATTCAATTACGTAACAGACAATTGTTTTTATAGATATAGATAACACTCAATACATAATAGACATGTATGAAGTAAAATCTTCAATGCGTGGAGCGATAATCGATATGTTTGAGGGCTTGCAGGATCAAATTAAGTTGGGGTGTGCTAATCAATCTTAATAATATCAATAATAATATCCTCAATTTCTATAGCGCACATATCCTAAAGTTCAAGGCGCTTTACAAATAGTAAGAAGTAGCTAAAATAGTAAAAAAATACAATTATTTACAAATATTGAATTTTAAAAATGCTTAAATATTTAGATGCTTATAAACCTACCTACAGGGTGTATAAAAAAAACTGCAAATACCATAATTTGTATGCACGAGATCATACATTAGAATTTCAATGGCTGTGCAAATAATTACGCTTCTGGGATTTGAAAATACGTTTCCACGTGCAGTACTATCAATATATGCTCACAAAGTGAATGAAAATTCACTTTGTGTGCTTGTTTTGATACCTGAAACGTATTTTCAAATCCCAGAACTTAATTATTTGCACAGCCATTGAAATTCTAATGTATGATCTCGTGCATACAAATTATGGTATTTGCAGTTTTTTTGATACACCCTGTATATCAATCAAAAGAAAGATACAGGGAACTATTGTTAATAAAAAGTTAAAAAAGATAAGTTTTAATTAAGATCCTTTTTAAAAGTCAATATACAGGATGCCTTCCGCAAACTGTGTGGAAGTCTGTTCCATAGTTTTGGAGCACATACAGCGAAGGATCTGTCACCATAAGTTTTAGTTTTGGAAGAAGGCACCAGTAAGAGCTCCTTTGCAACTGAGCGGAGGGATCGAGTAGATGGTCGATATTGCAAACAACTAGACAAGTAGGATGGGCAGGCTCCGTTCATTGACTTGTAAACCATTGGAAGAATTTTAAAAACGATTCGGTAATGAAACGAAGCCAGATAGTTTTTAATTAGGAGTGGTGTATATGGTCATATTTCCGAGACAAAGTAACAATCCGAGCAGCCGAGTTTTGAACTGCTTGCAATTTCGAAGAGAGAAGACGTTGAGCACATACAGAGTGACATGTTACAGTAGTCCATTTGGTTGTTATCAAGGCAAGATTATGACCTCCACTGATTTTTCTCGTCAAATATTTGCGGATTCTGGAATAAATATTCAAATGAAAAGATGAATGACTTGCAAACTTCTTAACATGATCATCGTAGGAAAGTGTTTCGTCCATAATCACACCAAGATTAGTAGTCGAACCTGAAAATGGGATCAAGTCATTTCCAACTTTGATTTGATCGAGTGAAGGACGAGGCCGCGAAACTTCGAGTGCATAAGAACTGATACTGTTTTATCATCATTGATCTTTAATCCATTGAAGAACATCCATCGGCGTATTTCAGCTATACCGTTTTCAATACGAGTCTTCACCAAGTCGACATCACTATCTGCCTCAAAAGACACATATAGCTGAGTATCATCAGCATATATATGATAATTAAGATCATACCTTTTAATGATATCGGCTATAGGGGCAGTGTAAAGCAAATAGAGAACAGGGCCTAGGAGAGAGCTTGTGGAACTCCATATTTGAGATTGTGAGTGGAAGAGTAAGTGCCAATATTAATATTGACAAACTGACTACGAGATGACAAGTACGATTTAAACCAAACAATAACATTTCCACTGATTCCAAATCGTTCTGTCAATCTAGATAATAAAATATCATGCCCAATGGCATCGAAAGCAGCAGACAAATCAAGAAGAACAAAGATGACCGATTCAATTCCTTCTTGTCCAATGACTGCAAAATATCATTTGCACCCTTAATAGAGATGTTTCTGTACTATGAAAGACTTGTAGGCTGACTGAAAGACTTCGTGTAATTCATTTTCGACAAGGTATTCGTTAAGTTGAACAAACGCAGCCTTCTCGACAAGCATTGACAAACATTTAAGATTAGAAACTGGTCAGAGTCCGCATTAACCTTCTTCAATAATGGATCTAATATTGCAATCTTTAAGGGTTCTGGCATTACTGCACTTTGCAAAGAGAGGTTGATTATCGTGGTGTAAACGGGAAGTAACGATTCATTGCATTATTTCAGTACTAAAGTAGGAGCCGGGTCAATTAGGCAGGACTTCATCTTGGAATTACTAAGTAGCTTCCGAACGTCACTATCTGTTACTTGTCTGAAAGTATCGAATACCGACGTAGAACTTTTCTCAATAATAATGGGTGCAACAAGAAGATTCTTTGCTAACACAATTTCGTCTTCAATTTTTTCAATTTTAGTAGTGAAATAATCAGCAAATGAATTGGCAAGGCTTTTGTCATCATGTTCTTTCGGATATTGTCGATCAGTATTCTTCTGTAGCAGCTTATTTACTATTTTAAATAGTAATTTAGAATTGGTAGAATTTTCTTCGATCAAGTCGTTGTAGTATACTTGCTTAGATTCGTAGATCAGGTTATAAACAGCTTTACACTGGTTTACAAAAGCTGTTCTACGCTCGATGATTTGGACGAGCGCCACTTCCTTTCCGGTTGACGACGAAGCCTTTTTGCTTCTGTGATATTGGCATTATACCATGGTGCCTTGGGACGAATGGTAATTGTACGTCGCTTCATAGGTGCATACTTGTCCAAGAGAGAGCCTGAGACGTGTTCATAATTCTTGACCAGAGAAAACAAGTCACTTGTGTCACTCATAAGATTTGATTCATTAATGTCAGAATTGAAAGAATTGAAATCTACGGCAACAATGTCCTTCTTTTGACGGGGTGGTTTGGTCAAGTTCAGACAAAAATTGATTTCCGAATGATCAGATATTGCATGATCCACACACAACACACAAATCGTTAAGAAATGAATCTTCGAGATCATCACGCACTATAACCAGATCTAGTATATGTCCGTATACATGCGTTGCCTGAGTTACCAGTTGAATTGTTTACAGTTGAACGATTCAATTATGTCCATAAACTGTTTCGTATGAATGTCGGTCTTGTCATCAATGTGGAAATTAAAATCTCCGAGAAGTAAAAACTCAGAAGTGGAGATAACAACCTCTTCAAGCAGACTTGAGAATTCATCCAAGAACATTACTTGCAGCTGAGAACTGAGCTGAATTTAGAAGGACGCAAATCGACTTGATCGAGTCGAAGGCTTATTAAAGGCACCTATGGGTGCCACCATATGACTCATGTCTGATCAGGGAGCACAGCTACGTTGGAAGGGTTAGTTTGGGGCTTATCCAAACCCACCCTGTCAACATTGCCTGTCGGAGGAAACCGGAGTATACGCGAAGAAAATCCACGAATTTCGGTAGAGCGGTGACTGACTCTTTTCAGCCTAGTCACTGATTTTCAATTCCTACAATATTTACAACGATGTCGATTAGTCAGAAATAGTATAATACAACAAACTAAATAATATAATATACTGAATCTACAAACCTATTTTACAATATATAAAAAGAAACATAACTGATTGCAGCAAATCATGCAAATTTTCTTAAACCACACAAGTCCACGCAAATGCCATGCAGCTACTCAAAGAAAATGGTTATTTATTAGTTTTTAAAATCCCGCAATAGAGAGAGACTCGTATCCACGGCTAACTATATCACAAGGCAAGTTGTTCCATGCAGACGCAGCCCTATACGAAAAGGACTTTTAAATTTCATGAAATAAGAGCCATTAGGTAGAACCGTAAAGGTAATAATGTAAATATATAATCTCACCCTCTTGACATAAAGTTTTATTATTATTATTAATTATGCACCAGATCACAGGTTCGACTCCTGCCAGAGGGCCTAAAGTTAGGTTAGTGCTTCTAGTTAGGTCTTTAAATATATATCAATTTTCGTTCGAATATTCATTTTGAAACACCTTCTATAATTACTATTGGATCTTCCCTCTATCTATGTATTTTTCTTGAACATGAATTCAGTAAGTTATTGTATTGTATCTACGAAAGTGAACTAAAATATCATTGTAGCTCATTCCATTGCCGTTTCAGCTTGGACCGCGTTTCCCCTCTCGTTTTGTTATGACTATGCAACATGACCTTGCATTTCTCGTTTGTCATGTACAGTTTCCTATTCCGCGTAATTGTTTTGTTACAAAATACATCACAAAAATATACTAAACGGAAGTGTAGATATGCAGAATTAGCTGAATATTTTGTCCATGTTTGTTTTGACACTCGGCAAAATTAACCAGCGCCTTTTCGTTGTGGTCAGTTTGTGGTAAAGGTCAAACTTTTTCATTGGGTACAGGCTTTCAGGACCATTTTCAGCCGACGATTTTAGAAAATATAATATAAACATAATATACTCCGAACAAACGCTTCTTGTGCGCTCAAGATTTGAGTTCTCAGACAATATATATATGTTATTTACCGGTTGCGAGGTCCGGATGAGAAAAACTGTGCCCGAGGTCTTGGCCCGAGGCTCTTGCCCGAGGCTCTTGCCCGAAGCTCTTGCCCGAGGCTCTTGCCCGAGGCTCTTGCCCGAAACTGTGCCCGAGGCTCTTTTCCCACTCATCGCAAGAGCCAACTCGTAAACTCGCTGCGTGTACTTTCATCCAATCACACCGCTCGACAGTCTATTTTAATCAGATGCAAGCACTCGCAGCGAGTTTGCGAGCTGGTTTTTGCGATGAGTGGAAAAGACCCTAGTGTTAAAATAAATAAATAGTGTTAATTATTTTCATTATATATGTAGTAGTCTTGTATTTGGAGGCTGTTAAATAAAATTGAGAGATTTAGTTTAATTTTCTTGCTCCTATCTATAAGTGTTGACAGTTCCGAATTAAGTTGACCATCATCTGCCAGACGCGAACTGAAACCCACCAAATTTGTTAATTAGGACAAAAATGTTTTCAAGAAAGATCCAAAACATGTTTTCGTTTCATTATATTGGCTCAATTAACACTTTTTCCGCATGTTTTCCAGGAAAAGATGTCTTTAAGCTATTTATATCTGAGAATGATTAATATAAATGGGAATTGAATGAATTTATACATTTTATCAGTACTTACCGAAATATCTTGTCCTAGACTAATGTTATTTGCAAATGAGTTAAATTATGTTGCGTTTATACTCCATGAAGGATGATAATAGCTTTGAAATAGAGTTGTATAACACAGGCAATCGCAACCACAATGTTTAAGTTAACTTAGGAAAGTAATATTACAATTGTTGTAAAATAGATAGTGTGCAGTAGGCTAAGTACGTAATATAGGTAAGCGAGATACTTGATGTAATCGGTCACTGAAAAGCCCCAATGGGGAGTGAACTGAATAATGTATGTATGTATGCACGATGGTCAACTTGTTGGAACTTACAAGAACACTAAGGAAATTAAACTACATCTCTCAATTCTATTTATTTGCTACCAAATAAAAGACTACTATATTCTCACTCTGATAACAGCTGATTGACGACCACCATCCGCTCCCTTTTTGTAGTGATAATAAAGTATTGAGGTTTACTTTAGGCCAAGCAATTCTATTTTTTCAGTAGGAAGTTTGATTAAGTGTAACAATTTTTTCCCATTTTGGTTCATAACAATATAAGGCTTGGTGGTTTCCTGAATCAGGAGGGTTCGTTGCGAAAGAATGTTTCCATTCTGACCGTGATTTTCGCTGTGTAAAATAGATAATCAAAGTTTGCTTGTTTGGCAAGCGTCGGAGAAAAAATAAAATAGATTATAAACCATTTATTGCACTAACGTTTTCGCTTGTTGCTCTTCAGGCGCAAAGTGTAAACTGAGTGGTTAGTCCGTGATTTATATTACATGTTGTTTACGTGCTACTGTTATTATTATGTTAATTATGCATATGAATTATTATGCATATTTACACTTTGCGCCTGAAGAGCAACAAGCGAAAACGTTAGTGCAATAAATGGTTTATAATCTATTTTATTTTTTCTCCGACGCTTGCCAAACAAGCAAACTTTGATTATCTATTTTACACTATCTGATGCAGATGTATGTGGGGCTGAAACTGAAAATGTCGATAAAGATATTGATGAAATTCACATTTAAATTTCATTCATGCAATTGCATTGCAATGTTCATTGCAAAACATGTGTATATGATAAGATAATTGTGATTATAACGTTTTCATGATACATAATGCACCCTTAATTAATCGAGATGCAAAATAATGCTTAGCGTATTCGATTCGATTTTCGGTTTGACGTTTGGATTTCATTCTCCGGATATTTCTCTACAACTATTCTGATAACTTCAGTAAATTTTGATGTTTATATGATAGCAAATTTGAGTCATGCTGCATCGGCTACTCCGCCTGTCAGAAAATTGGATTTGACACGATTGACCTGCTATGAATAATAATATTATGCATGTGAATGATCAGCAATCAGATAATATCAATGCCACAACTTGAAAGGTCAAAACTCTTTTCACTTCAGACAAAGTACTTTATATTTACATTTAATTATTGACGTCAACAACAGCGCGAAGATTCAAACACAGAAACTTTCTGAAGAAGACTCGAAGCACCGAGTCGAAAGCTCAAATCAAATATATAGTACAATCCAGAGAACACGATAATTTGTAAAAATTATAATTTAATATAAATATATATTTATTTTTTTTCTGATGTCTTTATAGTCTCGTCGACCATTCATAAATTAAGTACAATACTTCATGATAGAGTGAATTTAGGTGACTAATATGGTTCAATTTACACTTTTTACTCCCTTGTTTCTCTATACAGCAACAGCGCAATCTGGACAGTCTATTTCTGTTCTGTGTTTTTTACAACACAATAAATTATAAAGTAATCCCTTCTTGCGATGATAGAGGTTGCAATCTACGATTAATATCGAGAGTAATATCACAGAGAGGACAAAGGCGGCCAGGAGTAATTTTGTTGAACCAATATTGATTAACATTCCGTTTTGTGACACTAAAGAGAATAAATATATTGGATTAGATAAATAATAAAGTATTAGAGAGGTGTCCGTATTAGCGAGGTGTCTGTTTTTGAGAGGTGTCCGTATTAGAGAGGTTTCCGTATTAGATAGGTTTCCATATTAGAGAGGTGTACGTATGAGAGAGGTGTCCGTATTAGAGAGTTGAGTGGTGTTCGTATTAGAGGGTTGTCCGTAATTAGAGAGATTTCCATTTTAGAGAGCTGAGAGGTGTTCGTATTAGAGAGGTGTCCACATTAGAAAGGTGTCCATATTAGACAGGTGTCCGTATTAGAGACGTGTCCGTATTAGCGAGGTGTCCGTATGGGAGAAGTGTCCGTATGCGAGAGGTGTCCGTATTAGAGAGGTTTCCGTATTAGGGATGTGTCCGTATTAGAGAGGTGTCCGTATGGAGAAGTGTCCGTATGAGAGAGGTGTCCGTATTAGAGAGGTTTCCATATTAGGGATGTGTCCGTATTAGAGAGGTGTCCGTATTAGCGAGGTGTCCGTATGGGAGAAGTGTCCGTATGAGAGAGGTGTCCGTACTAGAGAGGTTTCCGTATTAGGGATGTGTCCGTATTAGAGAGGTGTCCGTATTAGAGAGGTGTCCGTATTAGAGAGTTGTCCGTATTAGAGAGTGTCCGTATTAGACAGGTGTCCGTATTAGAGAGGTTTCCATATTAGAGAGCTGAGAGGTATCCGTATTAGACCATCACATTATTCATGATTTAAGGCAGTAACAATACGTACAAGTTATATAAAGGAAGAATCCTTACCTATAAAATCTGATGCTTCCAAGGAACCATGTTTCAATGCTCCACTTGATGTTGCCTTTTTCTGTTTATAAGATGAACACGCCGTGTCATTTGGCACGCGATGCGTTTTTGTGAAGCCGCTTCTCCTTATTAATTTTTTGTCAAAGTGCGTCTTAGTGCGTTTACAGCCAGGCAAGCATTGATGGTACAATATATATCTGTCGCACTGAACTTCATTGCGCAATGGATTGATCATGTAACGTGGTTGAGGCTCGCTACAGAATGATGCTTTACAGCTCCTTAGGTTGTCTGGATTGTTTGGTAGTTTCGTCTTAAATTCAACTTCACTAACTAGAATAAGAAGGATTTAAATATTCTGAATATTATTTCTTGTAGTAATTCTCCAATACTTCCTCCCACCCCCCTGCAGAAAACATGCAATAAATATATTGGAAAGATGTAGCTTTTATGCCGCAATTTGTCTATTTAGCCTCCCGGGGGGCATATTTTTTCAGCTACATTTGAAGGGAGGGGGGGGCTTATTGGGAAAGGGCGAGAATTAATGGAGAGGGGGCTTTATTGATTTAGCCATAACATACGTGTACGATTTACGCGACTTGATAAATTCTTCCTTGATAATGATCCATGATTGCAAGGTGTGCGTAAGCAGAGCCAGCAATTCGACTTTACTTAAAATATATATTTAAACAATTGCTTAACACATACTTTCATGTGATATAAGGTTTTTGTGCTGCTTCACCAGAAATCCACTATTTCCAGTTCCACATTTACACGATGTGTCGTCGTACACAACGTGTTTATAGAACTTTGTTTCGTTGTTGATATCTGGAACAACTATTTCTATTTCTTTGCGTGATGCAGGAGAGGCAGGAACCGACCAACAGAAACTGCCATCTTTAGATAACGGAGTACCAATATTAATACAACGATGAATTTTAATGTAATACGGTTCTCTGGACTCCGGTGTGCCAAAATTATCGCCGTAAATTGACACCACTTCCTCTGCTCGCTCTGTTTCTAAAAGAGTAAAATTGAGCGTAAGATAAGAGCAATAAGGGATGACCATTTCTGGACCTCTGGGAAGAACTGTTTAGAACTGATAGAGCATACTTCGAATATTACCATTTTGTATACTACCTGTACCTCAGGATTCTGATAGAGCTATCTAGTTTTAATAAATTAATATAGGTTAGGTTTCCTCGTGTAGTAACATTAGATGAATAAGGTGAGGCGCTTACTGGACCTCTCAGGAAGAACAGTTTAGAACTGATAGAGCTATCCAGTATCGATAATGGTACTTACTGTCAATCAGGGTTGCATCAGACTTGCATCTAGAACCTTGGGTACCTAATACCATCATGAGACACAGTCCAGCAATATACTTCAAGTTTACTATAATACTCGCATCTATAAAAACAAAAAGTGGAAGTCAATATAATGACATTGAAATATAGTGTTGAACTATGTTTTATTAAATATATCGTATTGAGATGCTAACCTTGAGCATGCCCATAAGATATAATAATACTGATCTGAAAATGATGATGCGCGTCTTAGACCTAACTGTTTGTTACCTGTTTCTGTGGTAATAACCTATGAAACCAGGGAATTTGAAGATGAAACACCAGTTCTATCTTCCGAAAACTTTGCGGTCCAGTGTATGTACTATATTCTTCAATGAACTGCGTGGTTTTGTACGATCATTATCGCTTACAATCAGGGGTTTTCCCAGATGATGGTTAATCACAATGATAATTGTATTCATGTATTCATGCATACTTAATAACCATTGTTTAATTTGTTTTACAGCATTTCCTTTTGTTGGCCGTAATAATTGCGTAATAATTGCGTCAGTATGGGGTTTTGAAACTATGGGTAGGGTTTTACTTTCGTGTCGACTGTGTTTTTATTCATCGATCCTTTGTCAGGCGCCTGCGCTCGAAACTAGGATAGAGTTTCGAACTGGTCATTTGTTGGTTAGGAAGTGTTTGAAAGGAATTAACCAACTATTTATGCCGGCTCTATCAGTTCTGAATTGGTCTTCCTATAGACGTCCAGTGAAAGTCCCCGTTATTGATCCAGTGTTATCAACTGAGACACTGTATTTTATACCCTGTGGCTATGAGAAGTTTAACGCTTTTTTACAACCAAGATATTACGTTACTACGCTAAATTCATAAACAAACTTGATGTGCACAAAGACTGTATAATTATATGAAAAAGAAGCCTTTGTATTAGTACTTCAAACAGGAAACACGGAGAACAGGTACTTTTTCTACACCGTTAAATCAGGCTGATTTCAAAATTTGCTTGAGACCATTTCATTTATATAAGGCCTACTCTGGACTCCAATGTTGCCGCGATTAATGGTGATATTGGGCGATATTAGAGAAAATTTCTAAAATTGTAGCCGATAGTGGCGATTTTAGCGATATTATGCGATATTGAGCGAATTTAGGCGACATTCTGCGATATTGGGCGATATTAGGCAATATTGGGGCCCAGAGTAGGCCTTATATAGTGAGATCGATTATCCTCCGCTAGCAAATTAAATTTCTTCGTGTATAAATTAAACATGTACCAATTACGCATTTAGTCCTCTTCAGTCCGGGAAAGCAAGAATAATTTTCGTAAATTTCTCATCCAAATTTCATCTAAATTGAACCAAAATGCAATCTATTTGTCCTTGGCCTATGCACATTAGCTGCACACCTTTTCATGCTAAAATGTTTGATATATTTTTAGTTATCGTGCTGACAGACAAATACTCACACAAAGAAACCCCGCAGGTAAAAACACAACGTCTTGGACCAAGGTATTTACCAATGGTTGAAAGATCTAACTATGCCTGAATAAAATGACCAGACGAAGGGGTCTTCGTAATTTAATATTTTTCAGGTTGTGAAATCGATTAAATTGAGGCATATGTACTACCACTGTGCCACCAAACACCGGCGTGCATGCATGGTGCATTTTCTCTATGAAATGAAACAATTCTCCTTAACTCATGATCATGCACTTACCCATTTTTCCAGTTGCAATTAACTGCAATTTGAAAACAGAATTTCTTGGTCTTTTCCGAAGATATATTTGAAGTTCTTTTCTCCGACAACTGATCAATTGCAGATGAAATTCTAACTGCAGTAGCACAATTTTATAAGCCATCATTTAAAAATATTCACCACAAACTAACCACAGGATTCAACAACAACTTCGAAACTATGCGGTAAAGAAACGTATTGCACGAGTCCGCAACAAAAGTTTGTTACAGTTGCGGCATTTTTGTGGCCGGGATATTACCATTTAAATGAAATAGTGTTACACCACAAGACTGTTTGCTTCCAGCCACGAAACGAGTGGGCGATGGTTCCAACTGAGTTTATTGAGAGTTTGGAAGAGTCTGGATGCTACCTATAGTAACGAAATAGGTCATGTAAATGAAATTCCTTATTGAAAACATGTTCCGTTTTATAGATGTGTTTTCATGCATCTTATTAAGAATACATGTTCTTGAATGTGAGCTACCTTAAAGTGATCTGATGTTGTACAGAACTTACTATTTATGAAGGATGGTTATATGATGCAGAGGTAGTACATGTTCTTGAATGCAGGCTTTACTAAAGTGGTCTGATGTTGTACAGAACTCATGTTCTGATCGGCCTCCAGATCTGGGCCTGCCAACGATAGACCACAAAATTTCGTTCAATGAGAGGCATCAAAAACCAAAGGCATAGGCTGGTCGGTTAACGTGAAAATATTTCCCTTAAGTGCATGAGTACGGAAAATGAAAAGTACAAAGAGTTCATACAAGTGAGCTACCATGCTTACGTAGATGCAAATACTTTTCGGTTAGATAAATAAGTTGCTTACGTGAACAATAAATGTTATTGATGGGAGCAGCGCATAGTTTAATTTCCTTTACTATTATATATTTATAGATTTAGCAATTTTGTCATGCTTTTGGTGATTTAATTCTACAAATATAGCCCTTCAAGTTTTAAAAGAGATAAAATTACAGACCTATCTCAGTCTTGCCATGTTTCGCGAAAATACTAGAAAAGATAATGTATAAACGATTAATATCCTACGTAACAAAACATAGTATCCTTTATGACAACCAATAGGGATTTCGTCATAACCGATCAACAAGTGTTGCAGTGATTGATCTAGTTGACAAAATATCAACGGCAATAGATAATGATGAATTTACTATTGGTATCTTCTTAGACCTTTCTAAAGCATTCGACACAGTGAATCATAAAATCTTGCTTGCAAAACTACACCATTATGGAATTAGATGTATATGCCACGATTGGTTTTCAAACTATCTGACAAACAGAAAACAAATAGTGAAATATAACGAAATTCAATCAAATGAAAAAGTTATTAAATGTGGAGTTCCTCCGGGAACTGTTTTAGGTCCCCTGCTTTTTCTTTTGTATATCAATGACATACCTAATTGCTGAAGAAACATTTCATTTATATTGTTTGCGGACGACATCAACTTATTTCGCTCTGGAAAAGATCTCAAACAACTGGAATCGGAAACAAATAATGAACTTATACTTGTGCATAAATGGCTCAGTGATAATATAACTACATTATATTCAAATCAGCGAGGAAGAAAATCAAATTTATGATTCATAACGAACCCATACAAAATGTTAAAGAAACCAAATTCCTAGGTATCATCATTCATGATTACTTAACATGGAAAAATCACATTAACTATGTAACTAAAAAATTACTACGAGTATCAAATATTATTTCTAAAGTCCGTCATTACCTTGATAAAAGGCATCTTAACACACTGTATTATACCCTTGTTTATCCTTATCTATATTACGGTAATATACTTTGGGCTAACAATTATAAAACGAGACTAAAATCAGTATTTACAGTACAAAAAAGATTCTAAGACTAATAACTTTTTCGCCATACATTTCACCATCATTGCCACTATTTTCAAAACTAAAATGTTAAATATTAAGGAAATAAATGTTTTTCAGATTGGTTTGTTCACATTTGATCTATTAAACAATACATTACCACCTCAATTTCGTTCATTGTGTGTAAAAAATTATGTTATTCATAACTATAATACTAGAGGCTCTTCAGAAAGTTTGTCGATCCGTACGGTATAGATATCGGTGTTGTCGTGACTAAGCCAAGCAGAAAAAGTTTGTCGATCCGTATGCATCGTACGGTCCGTAGCTACGAACTGTAAAATGCTTTCACGAACCGTACGGTTCGTGAAATCCTTCACGGATCGTTAACAAACTTAGTCGATCTGTAATGTATAGATATAGGTGTTGTTGTGACTAAGTCAAGAAAGAAAAGTTTGTCGATCCGAACGGATCGTACGTCCGTACGAACTGTAAAATGATTTCACGGTCCGCATACGGTTCATGAAATCCTTCACGGATCGTGATGAACCAACTTAGTCAACCCGTTAGGTGTAGATATCGGTGTTGTTGCATTGTGGCCAAGTCAAGTAAGAAAAGTTTGTCGATCTGTACGGATCGTGCGGTTCGTACGAACTGTAAAATTAATGGTCTCACGGTCCGTACGGTTCGTGAACATGCTTCACGGATCGTGAACCAACTTGGTCGATCCGTAATGTCGGTGTTGTTGTGACTAAGTCAAACAAGAAGAGAGATATGATAATAGCACTATGACAATAGTATTGCGTCACTGACACTGTGTTAGGTGTTCATATGTTGAAAATATTTACAAATGATAACATAACATCTTGCTCCGGTATTCGTTTATCATGAAATAGAGCAGTGATCAGTGATGAAACCATGACTTGACAACCATATGTAGACACTTCACCACCGCCACCAAAAAGACGTAAAAATTCAACTGTGTCTGAGTGAGAAATAATTGCGTGTTTTTGTGTTTCTGCATATGGTTGCTATGATAGATTAGAGCAGTTGTTTAGCCTTTAAATTATATTCATGCAATAATATAATCAAAATATATTCGTGCGCAAAGTTGAGGAGATTTGACTGAATGCCAATGGTTTGCAACTCAGGAGTGTAGTGATGCCGAAACAAGTATTCAAGTGGAGTCATTGATATTTAAGGTTTAAAGCACTCTGTGAGTGCATTATCGGGATTTACAAGCACGAGACGCAGTCGAGTGCAGTACTAAACTTCGAGTTCCTTGTTCGTGAACGAGTGCTTGTAAATCACGATAATGCACGAACAAAGAGTGCTTTAGATGTTTTAATATTCAATTTGAGTAAACGCTATGGCGGTATTTCTTTATTTATGAATTATAAGCAAAAACATTCTATAAACTTTGTTGAACTAACTGTTTACTAGTTCCTTGTTTAGTTTTGATAATATTCAAAAGTGTTTTTAGAATATTTTAAAACGACAAATAGCTTTTATATAAGAAACAACCTTGTTGTTGCTGTTTTGAATCTGTCTGTCGAATTACGAATATATTTTCAACCGGCTTCGCCTCTTCGACGCTTCTCCGGCCACTCATTCACAACTTATATTCCGTAAATTCGTAGAATAAACTAAATAAACAACACATGTTTACGTTTAAATACGGAATTATGCATTCTGCAAATTCTGCAACGCTTATTGATAATATTCTTATAAATGAAATGAATGATGTGGTTATTAGTGGAAATGTGGTTTCTGATATAAGTGATCACTTCTCCCAGTTTTGTATAGTAACGTCCTACCGACAAAGAATTGAAAGGTTAAAACATCACAAGATCCGTGATTTTTCATGCTTTTCAGAAAATGCATTTAATAATGATCTCCAAGAGGTCTCTAGCGAGCTATTAAGTATGAATGAATCTCATAATGTGGATTTTCAACGTTTTACAATAAAGTTGATCGATAAAGTGATAAATAAACATGCGCCATTAAAGAAAGTGTCAAATCGTAAAGCTAAACAATTGCTGAAACCCTGGATAACTAAGGGATTGCTTAAATCGATAAAAATAAAGAATGATCTATTTTATTCAGGACAGACTGATAGATATAAATTATACAGAAATAGCATTTCTAAACTCACAAGAGTGAGCAAAAAGCTTTATTATCATAACTATTTTACTATGAATCTACATAATATGAAAAAAACATGGGAAGGGATAAATAATTTAATAAATAGGAAAAGTAAAAATAGACGTGTCATCAGTGCAGTTAAAAGACCAAACAACAATGGTATCTCAAAGACTCCTGCAGAGATTTCAAATATATTCAATCAACGACACTTTGCTTCAGTTGGACAAAAGTTGGCGTCAAGCCTTGGCCCCAATCTAGTCGAGCTTTTCGCGACTATCTAACTACACCGACATATATATTCTGGTTCATTTTATTTCGACCCAGTTACTCCTGCTCAGGTGGAGACTGAGATCAATTTAATTCCTAATAATAAAGCAAGCGGACTGTACTCTTTTCCACTAAGAAATATGAAATGTGCTAAAAGTATTATCTCAGGACCATTAGCTAAATTAATGAATTGGTCGATAGAAACGGGTATATATCCGTCTAAACTAAAATATGCAAAAATTATACCTGTCTATAAGAGTGGAGAGGAAGATAATCCAACAAATTACAGACCGATATCTTTGCTTTCAAATATCAATAGGATCTTTGAGAAATTAATGTATAATAGACTTAAAACGTTTATTGAAAAACATAATATCTTAATACCTTCACAGTACGGTTTCCGGGAAAAGCATTCTGTCGAACATGCACTGTTAGATATTATCAACAAAATTCAATCTAATATGGACAAAAAACTATTTTCATGCGGAATCTTTATTGATCTGCAAAAAGCCTTTGACACCGTAAACCATGCAATATTACTACCAAAATTAAACCATTACGGAATAAGAGGTATTGTAAACAATTGGTTTTCTTCTTACCTATATTAGATAGATCTCAGACTACCAAGATTGGTTCTAAAATTTCAGAAAAAGTGAGGATCTATATTTGGACCTCTATTGTTTCTAATATACATTAATGACATACACAATTCTTCTAGTAAATTTAATTTTATTTTATTTGCTGATGACACTAATCTGCTTTATGCAGACAAAAACCTAAGGACCCTTGAAAATATAGTAAATAAGGAACTAGAAAATGTAAGCGATTGGTTATTCGCAAATAAACTAAGCTTAAATATTGCAAAGTCAAACTTCGTTATTTTTCATACTTATAAGAAAAAGGTAAATTATATTCCTAATCTAAAAGTTTTTGATCATAATACTCATCAACATATATCTCTAGAACATAAGAATTATGTCAAATACTTAGGCATATTAATAGATAGTAATCTAACATGGAGATATCATATAGATTATATTACCTTAAAGATAAGTAAGACCATTGGCATCATTTCAAGGATCAGACATTTTGTTCCATTTTGTACACTTATAAACATATACCGCTCCCTGATACATCCTTATATTTCTTTTGGTTTAACAGTATGGGGTCAAACAAATAAGACAAACCTTAATAAGATTCTCTTACTCCAGAAACGTGCCATTAGATTGATGTATTTCATCCCTTATAGAGAACATGCAATACCACATTTTGTTAAATCAAATATATTACCGGTCTGCATGCTTTACTATGAAAAAATAGCATCATTAATGCATGATATTATAAACAAAATAGCCCCTTCCAATATTATAGACCTTTTTACGCCGATCAAAGCAATTCACTCATACAACACTAGGTCTGCAGCTGCTAATAAACTTTATTTTAAACACACAAGACTTAAACAAACAAATGATTCATTTAGTGTGATGGGATTAAAAGTATGGAACGAGATACCTGAAGACTTCAGGGATCTGGGTAGAAATATACTTAAATCGAAATTGAGGAAAAAGCTTTTTCAGGTTTTGGAGCTAGAGGACATCTACCTTGATCTATCAACACTAATAAAAACAATTAATTTACAAAAATAATATTTCTATTAATTTAAAAAATACAGTAGCTTTAGTTTTAACACCGATTATTCAAAGTGAACTCTATAGATTATAGGCTTACAGTAAAACTGGGATTGATGTAAATATCATATTTTCTAGTTTAAATCTTTGCAGATATTCAGTATCGAGTTAATATTTTACTCTTGGTGTCTTGATAACATGCATGCAGTTATTATTTGACATTAAGATAATTATATATTTAATAATTGTTGTGAAAATCATACACTACCCGCCTAGAATAGCTTTGTTAATTGCGGGCTCGTGTAATCAAATTGTATTATTTAAATAAACTTTTTGATTAAAAATTTGATTAAAAATTTGATTTCCCGGGTATGTTAAAACATTGTGGAATGCAAAGTCGTCCGCCATTTTTTTTTGTCATGGACAGGACTGGACTGGACAGGACCTTTTCGTAAGTTATGCGCATGCGCAAATTCAAGCCGAGAGAAGACTTCCATTTTGCAAACTTTTTTCAAAATTAGTTTTGCACTCATTTTATAAGTAAGTCTCTATGTCTCCAAAACAAGATAAATGAAAATTATTTAGAGGACAAATTAACAAGAGGAGAAAAAGTCGAAAGACCGAAAAAGGAGCGTTTTAAACAGGCAAGTGTCTATTTTGCATGCTTGCTTTGCCGATTTTTTAACATAGCATGCAGTATAGTTTGTGAATTTGAAAATGTGTAGATCATTCTGTGTGGTCAATACAACATTGATTGATCTTTAAGAGTATTTTAGTATTGATTCAAATATGTTGTAGAAAAATAAAAAAACATTAAATCTCAGAAACTTCATTGCAAAAGCAAGTGGGAAGTATAAAAATACTCCTCGAGAAGCAGTTGAAGTTTTTTTGAAAATTTCGACACGTTTTGTGAACGTCTAAGGTTGAATGTTACAGTAAATCAAAGCTAAAAGAGTACACAATAGCATACCCACTTTATATAGTTGGACAATTGATAATTTTATAGTTAAAAACAAAATAAGATTTTGTGCAAATTAAAATATACAAAATATACAATGTTGCGTGTTACCATGGTTACATTCGTCGACTCAGTACTTCATGTTACAATAACTTTTGGGGAGTAAATTGTTTGGTTCAAACTTAACTATAGTTGAAATGGGCGAGGGGTTACTGCATGCATGTATTTCTAGTTATTATCTGTGATATTGCGCTATTTATAAAAGGGGAATAGATTGTATTCCTCGTTGTATTCGTCCAAGAGAATAGATTGTATTCCTCGCTGTTTAAAGAACGAGGAATACAATCTATTCCATCAGTGATATTGTGGTAGTCATACTGGGCCGGTTTAAAGAACGAGATACACGATAGGTGTTTTGTGAATGGTCTAACGAGCTTGATACGGATCGTGAGCTTCTGTTTATAGTCTGTACGAATTTAACCGCTCGGATATTTACACCCGTGTATGTGAAAACATTGTGGAATGCAAAGTCGTCCACATTTCTTTTGTCATGGACGGTTTTTTGCGTTATTCGCATGCGCGAGTGAAAGCCGAGACAAAGCTGGTAACTAGCCACATCATGATTGGCTAAGCCAACGATTTTGTTTTTATATGCGTACGTCAGAAAAATAACTGTCATTTTGGCATTTTATTTTTGGCATTTATAATGCATTTATATGAAAACTTTTTTCAAAATTGTACTCTGGAGTAGGGACATAGAAATATTAAGTCTCCAAAACAAGAGAAGTGAAATTTTTTTAGAGGACATTCATTTACTAAAGTCAATAAGAAAAGAAAGCAGTCGAAAAGCTGAGAAAGGACAGAATTCTCGAGTTTTAAGGCGTTTTAAACGTGTAAGTGTTTATTTTGCATACTTGCTTTTGCAGTTTTGCCGTCAATTGGCATGCACTATAGTTTGTGGTTTTGAAATTGCGTAGTTCATCCTGTGTGGTCAATACAACAATGTTTTAGTATTAATTCAAATGCGTTATATGAAAAAGAAACAACATATTTTACATATTTTATCTGTTCAAAGAACAGTAGAAGTTTTCGAAACGTTTTGTGAGACGTCTAAGATTGAATTTTACAGTAAATCAAAGCCAAAAAAGAACAAAATAACATACCTACTTTATATAGTTGGGCAATTGGTAATTTTTTTGTTAAAAATAAAAATATTTTCACAGTTTGTACAGAAAAGAAAAGAAATATCGAGTATTAAAATACAGTGTTCGCTTGCGTGTTACAATGGTTACAGTAAACGATTTAGTACTTCATGTTACAATAACTTTTGGGTTGTTCGGGAGAATAATTAATTGGTTCTAATGGCGAGGGGTTACTGCATGAATGTATTTCTAGTATGTATATAGTAGTCTTGTATTTGGAGGCTGAGAGATTTAGTTTAATTTTCTTGCTCCTATCTAAGTGTTGACAGTTCCGAATTAAGTTAATTAGGACAAAAATGTTTTCAAGAAAGATCCAAAACATGTTTTCGTTTCATTATATTGGGTCAATTAACACTTTTTCCGCATGTTTTCCAGGAAAAGATGTCTTTAAGCTATTTATATCTGAGAACGATTAATATATAAATGGGAATTGGATGAATTTATACATTTTATCAGTAGTTACCGAAATATACTCCATGAAGGCATGATAATAGTTTTGAAATAGAGTTGTATAACACAGGCCATCGCAACAACAATATTTAAGTTAACAACTCGCAATAATATCTCTCCACTTAAACAGTGAATTTGAACAGTTTTTCGATGCTCTTCCGAGTTTTTCTATATTTACTATTTCGCCCAAAATATTACAATTAAAAGTAGAAGAAAACTATAGGAGCCTACTAGAAACCATATGGCCCATGGCTTTATAACAAACATTCTTGCAGGTAGCGTAAAAGCGGCTTTCCCATTGGCTCCGAAGATGTGCGTTCAATCCTGAGCTCACATGGTGACGTATGTTTAGGATGGGGGTTCGGGATCGATGTATTTTCAAGATGGCCGCCGAAATTTGTTCGGCAGGTTCATAAACCTTGGCAATGTTTTCGCAGAATGTGTGCATAATTTTTCTCTTTCCAAGAATAAGGGAGTATTGTAGATAATTTTTTAGCTTCAATTTAAGCCTAAGTTTGTTAGTTTGCGTAGTATACTGGCGGCTAAAATGTTCGTTATCCAAACAAGAAATCATGCCAAAGTTTGTTAGTTTGCGTAGTATGTTGGCGGCTAAAATGTTCGTTATCCAAACTAGAAATTATATACTAAAATGCTTAACTTCTTCAGTACTTTTTCCCGAAATTGCATCAGATAATTATTTTAGACCCCCGATAGATTATAGATTTAAACTGATTAGCGAGAGTGTGTTTTGTATAATTGGTTCTATTGCAATTTTTGTGTAGCAACAACGAATTCCTTGTGTTATGATTATGAATTTCCTGATTGGTCAAAAAATAATTTGTGAATAATTATGGAAGATTTGACTTTATAGCCGGTTTTCTGAATATATACAGGTCCAAACCCGCTTCAATATTATGTTGACAATTAGTGGTTTTCAGTATAAAGCGTTACACTTACAGCTTACAGGACAGCAGATGCCTTTAAGCTGTTTATATCGGAGCTTCGGTGGCGCAGTCGTCAGAGCAAGTGCCTTTCACCTCTGAGTCTTGAGTTCGTTTCTCGCTGGGAACTTTACTCATCACACTCGTGTGAAAAGAGTAAGTCAACGCTCTGCCGAAAGTCGTGGGTTTTCTTCGGGAACTCCGATTTCCTCCACAGGGAAAGTTGACTGGGTGGGTTAGGATATACAGATTAGATAAGTAATATTACAATTGTTGTAAAATAGATAGTGTGCAGTAGGCTAAGTACGTAATATAGGTAAGCGAGATACTTGATGTAATCGGTCACTGAAAAGCCCCAATGGGGAGTGAACTGAATAATGTATGTCTGTATACACGATGGTCAACTTTAGAAATGTTGGAACTTACAAGAACACTAAGGAAATTAAACTACATCTCTCAATTCTATTTATTTGCCACCAAATAAAAGACTACTATATTCTCACTCTGATAACAGCTGATTGACGACCACCATCCGCTCCCTTTTTGTAGAGATAATAAAGTATTGAGGTTTACTTTAGGCCAAGCAATTCTATTTTTTCAGTAGGAAGTTTGATTAAGTGTAACAATTTTTTCCCATTTTGGTTCATAACAATATAAGGCTTGGTGGTTTCCTGAATCAGGAGAGTTCGTTGCGAAAGAATGTTTCCATTCTGACCGTGATTTCCGCTGTGTAAAATAGATAATCAAAGTTTGCTTGTTTGGCAAGTGTCGGAGAAAAAATAAAATAGATTATAAACCATTTATTGAACTAACGTTTTCGCTTGTTGCTCTTCAGATGCAAAGTGTAAACTGAGTGGTTAGTCCGTGATTTATATTACATGTTGTTTACGTGCTACGGCATTCTATTATTATGTCAATTATGCATATGAATACCAGAGCTATGAGTCATCTATTGAGTATATACTATATTTACATTTAATTATTGACGTCAACAAGAGCGCGAAGATTCAAACACAGAAACTTTCCGAAGAAGACTCGAAGCACCGAGTCGAAAGCTCAAATGAAATATAATACAATCCAGAGAACACGATAATTTGTAAAAATTGTAATTTAATATATATATATATTTCCTGATGTCTTTATAGTCTCGTCGACCATTCATAAATTAAGTACAATATTTCATGATAGAGTGAATATACGTTACTTTAATATGCTTCAATTTACACTTTTTACTCTCTTGTTTCTTCCAAACAACGCTCGACGGAGCACAAATTTATAGGTGTATTAGTACCCATATACTCTATACAGCAACAAGGCAATCTGGACAGTCTATTTCTGTTCTGTCTTTTTTACAACACAATAAATTATAAAGTAATCCCTTCTTGCGATGACAGAGGTTGCAATCTACGATTAATATCGAGAGTAATATCACAGAGAGGACAAACGCGGCCAGGAGTAATTTTGTTGAACCAATTTTTATTAACATTCCGTTTTGTGACACTAAACAGAATAAATATATTGGATTAGATAAATAATAAAGTATTAGAGAGGTGTCCGTATTAGAAAGGTGTCCATATTAGAGAGGTGTCCATATTAGAGAGGTGTCCATATTAGAGAGGTGTCCGTATTAGAGAGGTGTCCATATTAGAAAGGTGTCCATATTAGAGAGGTGTCCATATTAGAGAGGTGTCCATATTAGAGAGGTGTCCGTATTAGAGAGGTGTCCATATTAGAAAGGTGTCCATATTAGAGAGGTGTCCGTATTAGAGAGGTGTCCGTATTAGAGAGGTGTCCGTATTAGAGAGGTGTCCATATTAGAAAGGTGTCCATATTAGAGAGGTGTCCGTATTAGAGAGGTGTCCGTATTAGAGAGGTGTCCGTATTAGAGAGGTGTCCATATTAGAAAGGTGTCCATATTAGAGAGTTGTTCATATTAGAGACGTGTCCGTATTAGAGAGGTGTCCGTGTTAGAGAGTTGTCCATATTAGAGAGGTGTCCGTATTAGAGAGGTGTCCTTATTAGAGACGTGTCCGTATTAGAGAGGTGTCCATATTAGAAAGGTGTCAATACTAGAGAGGTGTCCGTATTAGAGAGGTGTCCGCATTAGAGAGGTGTCCGTATTAGAGAGGTGTCCGTATTAGAGAGGTGTCCGTATTAGAGACGTGTCCGTATTAGAGAGGTGTCCATATTAGAAAGGTGTCAATACTAGAGAGGTTTCCGTATTAGAGAGGTGTCCGCATTAGAGAGGTGTCCGTATTAGAGAGGTGTTCATATTAGGAAGGTGTCCATATTAGAGAGGTGTCCATATTAGAGAGGTGTCCGTATGAGAGAGGTGTCCGTATTGGAAAGGTGTTCGTATTAGAGAGGTGTCATTATTAGAAAGGTGTCCATATTAGAGAGGTGTCCGTATTAGAGACGTGTCCGTATTAGAGAGGTGTCCGTATGAGAGAGGTGTCCGTATGAGAGAGGTGTCCGTATGTCCGTATGAGAGAGGTGTCCGTATTGGAGAGGTTTCCGTATTAGGGAGGTGTCCGTATTAGAGAGGTGTATGTATTAGAGAGTTGTCCGCATTAGAGAGGTGTCCGTATTAGAGAGGTGTCCGTATTAGAGAGGTTTCCATATTAGAGAGCTGAGAGGTGTCCGTATTAGACCATCAAATTATTCATGATTTAAGACAGTAACAATACGTACAAGTTATATAAAGGAAGAATCTTTACCTATAAAATCTGATGCTTCCAAGGAACCATGTTTCAATGCTCCACTTGCTGTTGCCTTTTTCTGTTTATAAGATGAACACGCCGTGTCATTTCGCACGCGATGCGTTTTTGTGAAGCCGCTTCTCCTTATTAAT
This sequence comes from Trachythela sp. YZ-2020, assembly GCA_016169945.1. Classification (NCBI taxonomy): domain Eukaryota; kingdom Metazoa; phylum Cnidaria; class Anthozoa; order Malacalcyonacea; family Clavulariidae; genus Trachythela; species Trachythela sp. YZ-2020. The sequence continues at coordinate 150,979 of JADLSH010000181.1, read as the reverse complement.
TTTTTGTCAAAGTGCGTCTTAGTGCGTTTACAGCCAGGCAAGCATTGATGGTACAATATATATCTGTCGAACTGAACTTCATTGCGCAATGGATTGATCATGTAACGTGGTTGAGGCTCGCTACAGAATGATGCTTTACAGCTCCTTAGGTTGTCTGGATTGTTTGATAGTTTCGTCTTAAATTCAACTTCACTAACTAGAATAAGAAGGATTTAAATATTCTGAATATTATTTCTTTTAGTAATTCTCCAATACTTCCTCCCACCCCTCTGGAGAAAACAGGCAATAAATATCTTGGAACGATGTAGCTTTTATGCCGCAATTTGTCTATTAAGCCTCTTGGGGCATATTTTTCAGCTACGTTTGAAGGGATGGAGGGGGCTTATTGGGATAGGGCGAGAGTTAATGGAGAGGGTGCTTTATTGACTTAGCCATAACATACATGTACGATTTACGCGACTGGATAAATTCTTCCTTGATAATGAACCATGATAGCAAGGTGTGCGTAAGCAGAGCCAGCAGTTCGACTTTACTCAAAATATATATTTAAACAATTGCTTAATACATACTTTCATGTGATATAAGGTTTTTGTGCTGCTTCACCAGAAATCCACTATTTCCAGTTCCACATTTACACGATGTGTCGTCGTACACAACGTGTTTATAGAACTTTGTTTCATTGTTGATATCTGGAACAACTATTTCTATTTCTTTGCGTGATGCAGGAGAGGCAGGAACCGCCCAACAGAAACTATCATCTTTAGATAACGGAGTACCAATATTAATACAACGATGAATTTTAATGTAATACGGTTCTCTGGACTCCGGTGTGCCAAAATTATCGCCGTAAATTGACACCACTTCCTCTGCTAGCTCTGTTTCTAAAAGAGTAAAATTGAGCGTAACATAAGAGCAATAAGGGATGACCATTACTGGACCTCTGGGAAGAACTGTTTAGTGCTGATAGAGCATACTTCGAATATTACCATTTTGTATACTACTATCTGATAGAGCTATCTAGTTTTAATAAATTAATATAGGTTAGGTTTCCTCCTGTAGTAACATTAGGAAGAACAGTTTAGAACTGATAGAGCTATCCAATATAGATAATGGTACTTACTGTCAATCAGGGTTGACTTCCATCTAGAACCTTGTGTACATAACACCATCATGAGACACAGTCCAGCAATATACTTCAAGTTTACTATAATACTCGCAACTACAAAAACAAAAAGTATATAGAAGTCAATATAATGACATTGAAATATAGTGTTGAACTATGTTTTATATATCGTATTGATATGCTAAGCTTGAGCATGCACATAAGATGTAATAATACTGTTCTGAAAATGATGATGCGCGTCTTAGACCTAACTGTTTGTTACCTGTTTCTGTGGTAATAACCTATGAAACCAGGGAATTGAGGATGAAACACCAGTTCTATCTTTCGAAAACTTTGCGGTCCAGTGCATGTACTATATTCTTCAATGAACTGCGTGGTTTTGTACGATCCATTATCGCTTACAATCAGGGGTTTTCCCAGATGATGGTTAATCACAATGATAATTGTATTCATGTATTCATGCATACTTATTAACCATTGTTAATTTGTTTTACATCATTTCCTTTTGTTGGCCGTAATAATTGCGTAATAATTGCGTCAGTATGGGTTTTTGAAACTATGGGTAGGGTTTTACTTTCGTGTCAACTGTGTTTTTATTCATCGATCCTTTGTCAGCCTGCGCTCGAAACTAGGATAGAGTTTGTTGGTTAGGAAGTGTTTGAAAGGAATTAACCAACTATTTATGCCGGCTCTATCGGTTCTGAACTGGTCTCCCTATAGACATCCAGTGAAAGTCCCCGTTATTGATCAGCGGAATGGTCTCAAGCGGAATGGTCTCATACGGTTCATGAAATCCTTCACGGATCGTGATGAACCACTTAGTCAACCCGTTAGGTGTAGATATCGGTGTTGTTGCATTGTGGCTAATTCAAGTAAGAAAAGTTTGTCGATCTGTACGGATCGTGCGGTTCGTAGGAACTGTAAAATGGTCTCACGGTCCGTACGGTTCGTGAACATGCTTCACGGATCGTGAACCAACTTGGTCGATCCGTAATATCGGTGTTGTTGTGACTAAGTCAAACAAGAAAAGAGATATGATAATAGCACTATGACAATAGTATTGCGTCACTGACACTGCGTTAGGTGTTCATATGTTGAAAATATTTACAAATGATAACATAACATCTTGCTCCGGTATTCGTTTATCATGAAATAGAGCAGTGATCAGTGATGAAACCATGACTTGACAACCATATGTAGACACTTCACCACCGCCACCAAAAAGACGTAAAAATTCAACTGTGTCTGAGTGAGAAATAATTGCGTGTTCTTGTGTTTCTACATATGGTTGCTATGATAGATTAGAGCAGTTGTTTAGCCTTTAAATTATATTCATGCAATATTATAATCAAAATATATTCGTGCGCAAAGTTGAGGAGATTTGACTGAATGCCAATGGTTCGCAACTCAGGAGTGTAGTGATGCCGAAACAGGTATTCAAGTGGAGTCATTGATATTTAAGGATTAAAGCACTCTGTGAGTGCATTATTGGGATTTACAAGCACGAGACGCAGTCGAGTGCAGTACTAAACTTCGAGTTCCTTGTTCGTGAACGAGCGCTTGTAAATCACGATAATGCACGAACAAAGAGTGCTTTAAACGTTTTAATATTCAATTTGAGTAAACGCTATGGCGGTATTTTTTTATTTATGAATTATGAGCAAAAACATTCTATAAACTTTGTTGAACTAACTGTTTACTAGTTCCTTCTTTAGTTTTGAAAATATTCAAAAGTGTTTTTAGAATATTTTAAAACGACAAATAGCTTTTATATAAGAAACAACCTTGTTGTTGTTGTTTTGAATCTGTCTGCCGAATTACGAATATATTTTCAACCGGCTTCGCCTCTTCGCCGCTTCTCCAGCCACTCATTCACAACTTATATTCCGTAAATTCGTAGAATAAACTAAATAAACAACACATGTTTACGTTTAAATACGGCATTATTTTAGAAATTTGGCCACTTCGTGGTTTTGGGATTGTCTTCGGTTTAAAATAAACTTTTCCATTCATAAATTTGGGCGCCATCTTGCCGTGCTGATATAAACTATAACGGCACGGCCGTGCGTTGTTGCTATATAAAATGCACGCAATAATAAATTGACAATTGGTCACAAATTGACCAATAATACAACAATATGTCATATCACAGATGCGCTAGTTATAAAAGAGGGTAGTTTAACTAACGAGGAAAACAATGTATTCAATCTGTAAGGTGGTAGTTTAAGGAACGAAGAATACAATGTATTCGATCTTGATTATGAATAGAAAATTTCCAACGTGTAAATACTACCCACTATTATATTATTATCTGTGATATTGCGCTATTTATAAAAGGGGAATAGATTGTATTCCTCGTTGTATTCGTCCAAGAGAATAGATTGTATTCCTCGCCGTTTAAAGAACGACTTGTAGTGAACTGAATATGTATGCACGATGGTCAACTTTAGAAATGTTGGAATTCTATTTATTTGCCACCAAATACAAGACTACTTTATTCTCACTCTGATAAACAGCTGATTGACGACCAACATCCGCCCTTTTGTAGAGATAATAAAGTATTGAGGTTTACTTTAGGCCAAGCAATTCTATTTTTTCAGTAGGAAGTTTGATTAAGTGTAACAATTTTTTCCCATTTTGGTTCATAACAATATAAGGCTTGGTGGTTTCCTGAATCAGGAGAGTTCGTTGCGAAAGAATGTTTCCATTCTGACCGTGATTTCCGCTGTGTAAAATAGATAATCAAAGTTTGCTTGTTTGGCAAGTGTCGGAGAAAAAATAAAATAGATTATAAACCATTTATTGCACTAACGTTTTCGCTTGTTGCTCTTCAGATGCAAAGTGTAAACTGAGTGGTTAGTCCGTGATTTATATTACATGTTGTTTACGTGCTACTGCATGCTATTATTATGTCAATTATGCATGTGAATACCAGAGCTATGAGTCATCTATTGAGTATATACTATATTTACATTTAATTATTGACGTCAACAACAGCGCGAAGATTCAAACACAGAAACTTTCCGAAGAAGACTCGAAGCACCGAGTCGAAAGCTCAAATCAAATATAATACAATCCAGAGAACACGATAATTTGTAAAAATTGTAATTTAATATATATATATATTTCCTGATGTCTTTATAGTCTCGTCGACCATTCATAAATTAAGTACAATATTTCATGATAGATTGAATATACGTAACTTTAATATGCTTCAATTTACACTTTTTACTCTCTTGTTTCTTCCAAACAACGCTCGACGGAGCACAAATTTATAGGTGTATTAGTACTCATATACTCTATACAGCAACAAGACAATCTGGACAGTCTATTTCTGTTCTGTCTTTTTTACAACACAATAAATTATAAAGTAATCCCTTCTTGCGATGACAGAGGTTGCAATCTACGATTAATATCGAGAGTAATATCACAGAGAGGACAAACGCGGCCAGGAGTAATTTTGTTGAACCAATTTTTATTAACATTCCGTTTTGTGACACTAAACAGAATAAATATATTGGATTAGATAAATAATAAAGTATTAGAGAGGTGTCCGTATTAGAGAGGTGTCTGTTTTGGAGAGGTGTCCGCATTAGAGAGGTTTCCGTGTTAGATAGGTTTCCATATTAGAGAGGTGTACGTATGAGAGAGGTGTCCGTATTAGAGAGTTGAGAGGCGTTCGTATTAGAGAGGTGTCCGTAATTAGAGAGGTTTCCATTTTAGAGAGCTGAGAGGTGTTCGTATTAGAGAGGTGTCCACATTAGAAAGGTCTCCATATTAGAGAGGTGTCCATATTAGAGAGGTGTCCGTATTAGAGAGGTGTCCGTATTAGAGACGTGTCCGTATTAGCGAGGTGTCCGTATGAGAGAGGTGTCCACATTAGAAAGGTCTCCATATTAGAGAGGTGTCCATATTAGAGAGGTGTCCATATTAGAGAGGTGTCCGTATTAGAGAGGTGTCCGTATTAGAGACGTGTCCGTATTAGCGAAGTGTCCGTATGAGAGAGGTGTCCGTATGAGAGAGGTGTCCGTATGAGAGAGGTGTCCGTATTAGAGAGGTTTCCGTATTAGGGAGGTGTCCGTATTAGAGAGGTGTCCATATTAGAGAGGTGTCCGTATTAGAGAGGTGTCCGTATTAGAGAAGTGTCCGTATTATAGAGGTGTCCCTATTAGAGAGGTTTCCATATTAGAGAGCTGAGAGGTGTGCGCATTAGACCATCAAATTATTCATGATTTAAGGCGGTAACAATACGTACAAGTTATATAAAGGAAGAATCTTTACCTATAAAATCTGATGCTTCCAAGGAACCATGTTTCAATGCTCCACTTGCTGTTGCCTTTTTCTGTTTATAAGATGAACACGACGTGTCATTTGGCACGCGATGCGTTTTTGTGAAGCCGCTTCTCCTTATTAATTTTTTGTCAAAGTGCGTCTTAGTGCGTTTACAGCCAGGCAAGCATTGATGGTACAATATATATCTGTCGCACTCAGCTTTAATGCGCGATGGATTGATCATGTAACGTGGTTGAGGCTCGCTACAGAATGATGCTTTACAGCTCCTTAGGTTGTCTGGATTGTTAGGTAGTTTCGTCTTAAATTCATCTTCAATAACTAGAATAAGAAGGATTTAAATATTCTGAATATTATTTCTTGTAGTAATTCTCCAATACTTCCTCCCACCCCTCTGCAGAAAACATGCAATAAATATATTGGAAAGATGTAGCTTTTATGCCGCAATTTGTCTATTAAGCCTCCTGGGGGGCATATTTTTTCAGCTACGTTTGAATGGATAGGGGGGGGGCTTATTGGGAAAGGGCGAGAATTAATGGAGAGGGGGCTTTATTGATTTAGCCATAACATACGTGTACGATTTACGCGATTTGATAAATTCTTCCTTGATAATGATCCATGATAGAAAGGTGTGCGTAAGCAGAGCCAGCAGTTCGACTTTACTTAAAATATATATTTAAACAATTACTTTAAATATATATTTAAACGATCCGTAATAACGGTGTTGTTGTGACTAAGTCAAACAAGAAAAGAGATATGATAATAGCACTATGACAATAGTATTGCGTCACTGACACTGTGTTAGGTGTTCATATGTTGAAATTATTTACAAATGTAAACATAACATCTTGCTCCGGTATTCGTTTATCATGAAATAGAGCAGTGATCAGTGATGAAACCATGACTTGACAACCATATGTAGACACTTCACCACCGCCACCAAAAAGACGTAAAAATTCAACTGTGTCTGAGTGAGAAATAATTGCGTGTTCTTGTGTTTCTACATATGGTTGCTATGATAGATTAGAGCAGTTGTTTAGCCTTTAAATTATATTCATGCAATATTATAATCAAAATATATTCGTGCGCAAAGTTGAGGAGATTTGACTGAATGCCAATGGTTCGCAACTCAGGAGTGTAGTGATGCCGAAACAGGTATTCAAGTGGAGTCATTGATATTTAAGGATTAAAGCACTCTGTGAGTGCATTATTGGGATTTACAAGCACGAGACGCAGTCGAGTGCAGTACTAAACTTCGAGTTCCTTGTTCGTGAACGAGCGCTTGTAAATCACGATAATGCACGAACAAAGAGTGCTTTAAACGTTTTAATATTCAATTTGAGTAAACGCTATGGCGGTATTTTTTTATTTATGAATTATGAGCAAAAACATTCTATAAACTTTGTTGAACTAACTGTTTACTAGTTCCTTCTTTAGTTTTGAAAATATTCAAAAGTGTTTTTAGAATATTTTAAAACGACAAATAGCTTTATATAAGAAACAACCTTGTTGTTGTTGTTTTGAATCTGTCTGCCGAATTACGAATATATTTTCAACCGGCTTCGCCTCTTCGCCGCTTCTCCAGCCACTCATTCACAACTTATATTCCGTAAATTCGTAGAATAAACTAAATAAACAACACATGTTTACGTTTAAATACGGCATTATTTTAGAAATTTGGCACTTCGTGGTTTTGGGATTGTCTTCGGTTTAAAATAAACTTTTCCATTCATAAATTTGGGCGCCATCTTGCCGTGCTGATATAAACTATAACGGCACGGCCGTGCGTTGTTGCTATATAAAATGCACGCAATAATAAATTGACAATTGGTCACAAATTGACCAATAATACAACAATATGTCATATCACAGATGCGCTAGTTATAAAAGAGGGTAGTTTAACTAACGAGGAAAACAATGTATTCAATCTGTAAGGTGGTAGTTTAAGGAACGAAGAATACAATGTATTCGATCTTGATTATGAATAGAAAATTTCCAACGTGTAAATACTACCCACTATTATATTATTATCTGTGATATTGCGCTATTTATAAAAGGGGAATAGATTGTATTCCTCGTTGTATTCGTCCAAGAGAATAGATTGTATTCCTCGCCGTTTAAAGAACGACTTGTAGTGAACTGAATATGTATGCACGATGGTCAACTTTAGAAATGTTGGAATTCTATTTATTTGCCACCAAATACAAGACTACTTTATTCTCACTCTGATAAACAGCTGATTGACGACCAACATCCGCTCCCTTTTTGTAGAGATAATAAAGTATTGAGGTTTACTTTAGGCCAAGCAATTCTATTTTTTCAGTAGGAAGTTTGATTAAGTGTAACAATTTTTTCCCATTTTGGTTCATAACAATATAAGGCTTGGTGGTTTCCTGAATCAGGAGAGTTCGTTGCGAAAGAATGTTTCCATTCTGACCGTGATTTCCGCTGTGTAAAATAGATAATCAAAGTTTGCTTGTTTGGCAAGTGTCGGAGAAAAAATAAAATAGATTATAAACCATTTATTGCACTAACGTTTTCGCTTGTTGCTCTTCAGATGCAAAGTGTAAACTGAGTGGTTAGTCCGTGATTTATATTACATGTTGTTTACGTGCTACTGCATGCTATTATTATGTCAATTATGCATGTGAATACCAGAGCTATGAGTCATCTATTGAGTATATACTATATTTACATTTAATTATTGACGTCAACAACAGCGCGAAGATTCAAACACAGAAACTTTCCGAAGAAGACTCGAAGCACCGAGTCGAAAGCTCAAATCAAATATAATACAATCCAGAGAACACGATAATCTGTAAAAATTGTAATTTAATATATATATATATTTCCTGATGTCTTTATAGTCTCGTCGACCATTCATAAATTAAGTACAATATTTCATGATAGATTGAATATACGTAACTTTAATATGCTTCAATTTACACTTTTTACTCTCTTGTTTCTTCCAAACAACGCTCGACGGAGCACAAATTTATAGGTGTATTAGTACTCATATACTCTATACAGCAACAAGACAATCTGGACAGTCTATTTCTGTTCTGTCTTTTTTACAACACAATAAATTATAAAGTAATCCCTTCTTGCGATGACAGAGGTTGCAATCTACGATTAATATCGAGAGTAATATCACAGAGAGGACAAACGCGGCCAGGAGTAATTTTGTTGAACCAATTTTTATTAACATTCCGTTTTGTGACACTAAACAGAATAAATATATTGGATTAGATAAATAATAAAGTATTAGAGAGGTGTCCGTATTAGAGAGGTGTCTGTTTTGGAGAGGTGTCCGCATTAGAGAGGTTTCCGTGTTAGATAGGTTTCCATATTAGAGAGGTGTACGTATGAGAGAGGTGTCCGTATTAGAGAGTTGAGAGGCGTTCGTATTAGAGAGGTGTCCGTAATTAGAGAGGTTTCCATTTTAGAGAGCTGAGAGGTGTTCGTATTAGAGAGGTGTCCACATTAGAAAGGTCTCCATATTAGAGAGGTGTCCATATTAGAGAGGTGTCCGTATTAGAGAGGTGTCCGTATTAGAGACGTGTCCCTATTAGAGAGGTGTCCGTATGAGAGGTGTCCACATTAGAGAGGTCTCTATATTACAGAGGTGTCCCCATTAGGGAGGTGTCCGTATTAGAGAGAATGTCCCTATTAGAGAGGTGTCCGTATTAAAGAGAATGTGAATGTCCATATTAGAGAGAATGTCCGTATTAGAGAGGTGTCCGTATGAGAGAGGTGTCCGTATGAGAGAGGTGTCCGTATTAGAGAGGTTTCCGTATTAGGGAGGTGTCCGTATTAGAGAGGTGTCCATATTAGAGAGGTGTCCGTATTAGAGAGGTGTCCGTATTAGAGAAGTGTCCGTATTATAGAGGTGTCCCTATTAGAGAGGTTTCCATATTAGAGAGCTGAGAGGTGTGCGCATTAGACCATCAAAGTATTCATGATTTAAGGCGGTAACAATACGTACAAGTTATATAAAGGAAGAATCTTTACCTATAAAATCTGATGCTTCCAAGGAACCATGTTTCAATGCTCCACTTGCTGTTGCCTTTTTCTGTTTATAAGATGAACACGCCGTGTCATTTGGCACGCGATGCGTTTTTGTGAAGCCGCTTCTCCTTATTAATTTTTTGTCAAAGTGCGTCTTAGTGCGTTTACAGCCAGGCAAGCATTGATGGTACAATATATATCTGTCGCACTCAGCTTTAATGCGCGATGGATTGATCATGTAACGTGGTTGAGGCTCGCTACAGAATGATGCTTTACAGCTCCTTAGGTTGTCTGGATTGTTAGGTAGTTTCGTCTTAAATTCATCTTCAATAACTAGAATAAGAAGGATTTAAATATTCTGAATATTATTTCTTGTAGTAATTCTCCAATACTTCCTCCCACCCCTCTGCAGAAAACATGCAATAAATATATTGGAAAGATGTAGCTTTTATGCCGCAATTTGTCTATTAAGCCTCCTGGGGGGCATATTTTTTCAGCTACGTTTGAAGGGATAGGGGGGGGGGCTTATTGGGAAAGGGCGAGAATTAATGGAGAGGGGGCTTTATTGATTTAGCCATAACATACGTGTACGATTTACGCGATTTGATAAATTCTTCCTTGATAATGATCCATGATAGAAAGGTGTGCGTAAGCAGAGCCAGCAGTTCGACTTTACTTAAAATATATATTTAAACAATTGCTTAATACATACTTTCATGTGATATAAGGTTTTTGTGCTGCTTCACCAGAAATCCACTATTTCCAGTTCCACATTTACACGATGTGTCGTCGTACACAACGTGTTTATAGAACTTTGCTTCATTGTTGATATCTGGAACAACTATTTCTATTTCTTTGCGTGATGCAGGAGAGGCAGGAACCGACCAACAGAAACTACCATCTTTAGATAACGGAGTACCAATATTAAAGGGGCAGTGTCACGGCACTGATTGGCTAAAATAAACGGCGCAAAGTCCTTATGATCAGCGGCAAAATGTCTTTACTTTGTGTAACTCAAATGAAATTGGATTGTCAACTTTTACTCAGTCAACTCTATTTTCAAAGACTTCTGCAGAGTTCACTGCTTTTACACGACCTTGTTATGTCTTCGTCTATAAATGAAAAGGTAAGTTTTGTTCATTTTAATTTTGTGCGTGTTATTTTTGGGAATAGACTAGTTAGTCACTATTAAATTTCTTGTCAGTTGTTAGACTGCAAATGCAGAAATACTTGCTCGAGGAAAGATGGCGAAAAGAAGAAGGGTTGTCCCTGCAGAACAGCTAGTCGTTACTGTTCTCAGTTATGTGTATGTGGAAATAAAGAGAAACCATGCGTAAACAAGGTAGGTTTTACATTTTACATAAGTAATTCAACACTGTATTGCGTGATTGCGCCTATTTTGCATAAAATATTTGGGAAATACGTATTCTTTATGCATTTTAGCATATATGTATATATTATAAGCTCTGCTATGCATTTCTTACATGTGTACTTTGTTGCATTTGTTTTATCTTTTCATATATTTTGTTGCAACTGTTTATGATGCCGTTTGTATGTTTATTATCTGTTATGCAGGAAGGATATGTACCGCCACCAAAAAAGAAGAGAAGTAAAGGCCAATCTACTGGCCAAAGTAGCCATGATGACCAGTCAAATAGACCATCAACATCTGCTTTAAGACAATCAGAGGATGATGAAAACAGACTGGAAAACAATCAAGTTAAGGTAAGAAATGCAAGTATAAATTTCCCAACTTTAATATACTGTAGTCTGTACACTTTGCAAAAGCTGCCTTGTTATGATGACATATGTCATGGATCATTGAGTCATATTTTCAACATAAACAAATGCATAGTGTTTCCACAAACTAGTGCTGAGAATCAAGAATCATGTGCTTTTAATTTGAATTAGATATATCCAGCAATTTTGTTTTAATACCTTACTTCAAATAATTCTAACTGATTTCTATCTGAATTCTATCTGAATTTCCCTATAATTTGTTTCAGGCACATGAAAAGGGCTGCCGAGAGAGTTTGTGGGGCCTGGGGCAAAAATTTTACTTTGGGGCCCTATGACATCATAATTAACCCCCAAGGTGTGCCCGCCACCTATTTTAAAAATACTCTCAACTTGCAAAGAGGCCATTATAAAGACCTGCATTAGCATTCGCATAACTTATAACACATACATTATTTCAAATTATTAGGTATTTCTTGATACTTTGGATGCTGATATGATCAAACAGCTTGCACAATGTGTCCTCCAAAAGGGGGTTGGCAGTATGGATTATATTCATAGCATGATGATTGTAATGTATGATGGTGATGAGGACGAAGTACCACATGTACAACAGAATATTCAGGAAGCATCATCACCATCAAACAGCAATGAAAGACAGGAACCTGTTCCTGATTGGTGCAGATGTGGCCGTTGCTTTATTATGCCCCAGGCAATTGAAAACAAGTGCTGTAAGCACAAGATGTGCGTTACAAACACAAGAAGATTTAGAAAACTATGTCTTGACCCAGAATTTTTGTTACTTAGCAGCCGAAATGTTGGTGATATCCGGAATGACCCACAAGATAATAGCTTCAGGGCATTTAGAAAGCAGGCATACCGACATTATATTTTAGATACATATGGATACTTAGGTAAAGGAAACAGAAAAGTGGCCCCATCATGTGTCGTGACATGCATTAGAAGGCATTATCCATCTCCAACTGGTGTATATATGGGATATCGAGAACATTAAGAATGGAATATTTCAAGATTTTGTGGCATCTCGTTCGATTGAGCTAATAGTTGAAGGTGTTTTGTAGATGGAATACTCGAACGAAAAGTTATATACAATGCAACTTTAGGCCCTCTGGCAGGAATCGAACCTGCGGCCCTGCGATTCCAGTGTGCACAGCGCTCTAGCCAACTGAGCTACAGAGTCCAGTTGGCGAGCATTAACCACAGATTCATGTATATATGATGGAGTGATGCTGGAATTATTTAAAGGGTAAATTAAAGATTATTACCCATTATGTATATAACTTTTCGTTCGAGTGTTCCATCTACAAAACACCTTCAAGAATGGAATATGCATGTATTATAAATAATTTTTATTCAGTAAAAAGGCCAGGTTTTGTTGTGACACAGCAGTTTCACAATAACTAACATAGTGTATCCATCAACAATTCTGGAACCTGCTCACTTTCCTTTGGTGAAGTGTCCTTGAATCTTCTGGGGCAACCACTGCGATTGTTGCACTGATTTTTCTGGGATCATCATCGCTTAATTGAACTTTCCGTTTCACACTCTTGTTGTCAGCCATCCTACTATCAAGTATTTTTGCCACCATCAAGGTAACATATGCATAGTCCTTTGCTTTTTTAATGATCTTTGAGTCCCATGATTTCGTTCTTTGATTGTATTTTCGACTCACCATCACCTCTCCAGGACGAGAATCTAATTCGTTTGCAGGCAAGTCCTTATGGTAATTCCAATCGATAGCAGCTAACTGTTTTCTGGCAGTAAACACTGGAAATCTGTAACATCAGCAAATGCAACAAACCATTTTCAACCATGTCAAGACATTAAATTGCTTATCATTCAACTGTTGGCTGTATAAATCAGGAACCTCGAAAAATAATACTTACTTAAAAGAACATCTCTTTGGACTGTATGCCAGTGACAAATTGTTAGCACATTCTATGCTACCTGTGTGCCTAAAATAGACAAATACAAAAACGCTGTGTAATACCTTGAAATGCCATTAATAAAAAGCAGTTTAATACCTACAAATGCAATGCATTAGTGGGTGATTCATTTCCCAATGGGTATGATATAAAAACAATGTTTACCTGAAACGAGTATAGAATCTGAAGGTGTCAAGTAGTTTCGGATTGGTGATGATTTTCTGAAGAATCTTGAATACCTTCTCTCTCCTATCAAACCATTCCACATTTCTTTCTTCAGGTAACTCTCCATGTCCACAGCTTCCTCCTAGCCAGGAATGTGTATTACACACATGATGAAGCAGGCCGAACCACTTATCCTGCAAACAAAATTATAATATTATACAGTAGCAGGAGTCAGAATGTGTTGCTTGCATATCAATGTATATCATGTGACCCAATCAATTATTCAAATCATACACATGTCTTAATGATTATGGAAAGAAACTTAGAGATGAACATTTACCTTCATTTCCTTCACAGCTTCATCCTGAGTCATTTCATTCTTGGAGGCTACTTCACAACAGTACCAAAAGTGTTTAATGATTTCATCACACCAGTCCATAATTTTTTTGTTTTCCTTTGATTTTGCAATCTATAAGATAAACTAGAAAGCACTCCTCCAGAATGCAAACCTCCGCCAATGTGTTCTACTATTGATCTTAGGTTAGGCAACAAACCAACATTATGTAGTATGTGTTAACTCTTTTGAATGGCCTAATTTGCATACTATAATATGCATAAATGTAATTAGCGCATTCAAGCAGCTATTCAGTTGTTTTAACCCAGAAAAGCTTGCTTGTAAGACTGAATTTTGTCAATATTTCATCCGATTCTTATCCAACTTTAACCAAAATGTAATGTTTCGTCCCTGGCATATGAATATTCTTTGCACAAAGTTTCGTAAAAAATCGGTTCCGCATACAAAAAGACAAACACACAGACAAACAAACAGGGGTGAAAACAAAACCTCATGGCAGAGGTAATGATTTTGTGCAAAAATTGTATGGATGAAAAAGAAAATAACAATATGTCATTGACATATCAACAGGCACAATAGTTTTGTTACAAACCTTGGTAATGGCCTTTCTAATATTCTTAGACTTATGCCAAATGTCTAATGAATGAAAGATATTCTTAAATTCATCCTCTACATAAAAAATTAAAATGATAAATTTCAGCATCCTGATGTAAATAATACATGTGAATAGACTGTTAATAGACTGTGAAAACAATCAATTTCTAAAGCAATGAATAATGATTACAAATTTGCATTGCATGACCAAATTGTCGGGCTGGCTTCGCCACTGGTCATTAATATTAGTATTACCCAAAAAAATATAATATTCACCTAACATCTTGATTATACTAGATGAGGCATCTGTGACAACCTCTCCAATATCCAGGACATTTTTTAATCGATTTAAAATAATTTTCAGAGCTTCACGTTCCATATTGACTGATTTTAGATCAGTTTGCCTTTTATCAGCAATATGAAGGTCAATAATGTAATCTGTTTCTATCTCCATCAGAAAATAGCACAGGTTCTTAGCTGAGTAACCTGGAGAGTCACACTGACCATCCCCAGACACCACAATTTTCTTCCCTCTCAGTTTGTTCTGCAGAAAACCTTTCTGCCATTCCCACCACTCATTAATAACCGGTAAACAATAAAGCCTTTGAAAACGAAAGAATGTTGAACTTGAGATAAATGACAACCCTAAGAATCTGGCAAACTTCTCCATTTTATAAAAATTGTTTCCTGATAACAAAATGGATGCTGCAATTTGCAGATTTGTGGCAGCTATTCGGTTACAATCATAAGAAGAGTAGAACTTCCCAGCATGACCACTATGGCATGTCCACTCAATCAGTACACATGTGCCAATTAAAGTGTGCTTTGTATACACCTTGTCATTACATGTTGGATGCCTGCATTTCTCTTGAAAGATCTCAAGCAACAGATCTAGCGTGCAAATTATTTTGGTCGATTTAGCAAGTTTAATCTGCTCTTTGTGCTTTGCATTATGTTCTTCCCTATTCAGTTCATGTGATCTTGGTTTAACATTGGGGGCCAAAAAGGTTTTCGGTGGAGACTGCCTGGGTTGCTCAGATACAAAATAATTATCAAACGTAGATGATTCACAAATACCAGAGAGGAGGGGAGGTTGTTGCACTAGTATGTCAGATGTTGACTCAGATGTTTCACCATGCTCATCTTCCTCTTCAATTTCAAAGAACCTGCAAAATGACAAACATTTCAGTGAAATAGTTGTTGTTTACTAAGCCCCATCCAACCAGCACATTTTACCTGGTATCCAACAATGGCTAGTATATGACCCTTATTTTAAGAGATATTTTTCTTTATAAAATGTTTTTTAGTGCATATATGAGCTTTGTTTCATTGCATAGCCCTAGAAGCTGTCTCCTCAAAGTTCACTTAAGTGGAGCAATCATGTTTCCAATATATTCAATATATAACAATTTATTCAATTACATAACCACCACTAGAGCTATGTGATGAATTAAAATAAGCTCAGACATGCACCACAAAAACTTTCATAGAGGTAAAAGCAATTTTTACTAATTTAGGATGGTAAGCAACCTTCATTTACTTCATTTACTGAAAATTATGTGTGTTTCTTCTGCATCTGGTAATAAATTAACAGCTTAACTACCGGTACAAACTACAATATTATATGACTCACGTTATATTTTCATCACTGTCTTTATCACTGTCTCCATCACTGTCTTCATCACTCAATGCACATTCAGATAATGAGTCCATGTCCGAATCACTCCCTGCATCACTGGAACTGCTCCCTGATGGTGACGAGCGATGTACAGATACTGTGCCATCTAGTATGCTGTAACTTTGATTCAGGTCATCTGAAGATTGCGATAAACTGGTAATGTTTAGAATATCATCTTCTTCTGACCTATAAATAAGTGTGATGTACATAATATATTACTGTACATTGATATTTATGATCATACATTAATTGAATTATGAGCACACACACATATACCAAATCTTGAAATCTAATCTTATTTAAATTGCATTAGTTAGCTTACTTGCTGGAATCAATACTGAGATGTAACTCAGTTGTCTTCCAGAGGTTTCTGATCTTATTGGTGTCGAAGAAAACATAGGTGCACATCAACTGCAGAAGTAAAATATAGTACTATTAGCCAATTAGGTCAATAAAACAAAATACCTCGAGAAAATAAATGCTATATTCCTTCTAGTTCCTCACAATCGTCATATAAAGATATAATACTTTAATAAGTCTACGTGTTGCAAAGGTTTACCACTGTAAAAATAAGACTTACGTTGTTCACTGTCCATATTTATGTCAATCTCTTCAATCATGGCCTTTGGCTTTGACTTTGTAGCTCGTTGCTTTCCTTTGCCTTTGGTTCGCGTATTCTTGCTGATCCTTAATGTAAGCGAATATTCAAACACGATTAACATTTTGCTGTATAATGCAAAACAATTAAACCATAAAAATATACAGATCTGATCATTTACATACTTGTTTTGTCTCCTCAGTTCCAATGACAACAAATGCTTGGCAAATGCGGTGTCACTCTTGTATTTGCATAATGTTTTCATATTTTCCCAGCTTTCGTGTACCGTAATTTCTAAAGAAATTCTTCGGTGATAGGAACACCACTTTTCCTTGTACAATCTTCGTTTTGCCTCGCCTTTCTTAAAAGAATTTGGCGATAATAAAGGTCTTCCGCTTCCTACACGTTTACCGCCATGTTTTGATGTTGTTGGCTCCATGTTGTGAGCTGTTTTTTATCACAACCGATAAAATATCCAGCAAAGAAACGTTTAAAATTAATGCTACATGAATTCAGATCTTATCCAATCATGTTACATGATTGGATAAGATGCAGCAGCCTTCAATTTTTAAAACAAAGCAAGGATGTCCTGCATAACGAAGGATTATAAATAGTATCGTATTTCACTCCTAAGTTGATTAATTGTTGGCAGACAGTTTTTCAAGTTCGCGCATATTTTGGATGCGCAGTAGCACCGTGACATTGCCCCTTTAATACAACGATGAATTTTAATGTAATACGGTTCTCTGGACACCGGTGTGCCAAAATTATCGCCGTAAATTGACACCACTTCCTCTGCTAGCTCTGTTTCTAAAAGATTAAAATTGAGCGTAAGATAAGAGCAATAAGGGATGACCATTTCTGGACCTCTGGGAAGAACTGTATACTTCGAATATTACCATTTTGTATACTACTCTCTGATAGAGCTATCTAGTTTTAATAAATTAATATAGGTTAGGTTTCCTCCTGTAGTAACATTAGGAAGAACAGTTAGAGCTATCCTGTATAGATAATGGTACTTACTGTCAATCAGGGTTGACTTCCATCTAGAACCTTGTGTACCTAACATCATCATGAGACACAGTCCAGCAATATACTTCAAGTTTACTGTAATACTCGCATCTATAAAAAACAAAAAGTAGAAGTAAATATAATGACATTGAAATATAGTGTTCAACTATGTTTTATTAAATATATCGTATTGATATGCTAAGCTTGAGCATGCACATAAGATGATATAATACTGATCTGAAAATGATTATGCGCGTCTTAGACCTAACTGTTTGTTACCTGTTTCTGTGGTAATAACCTATGAAACCAGGGAATTTGGGGATGAAACACCAGTTCTATCTTTCGAAAACTTTGCGGTCCAGTGTATGTACTATATTCTTCAATGAACTGCGTGGTTTTGTACGATCATTATCGCTTACAATCAGGGGTTTTCCCAGATGATGGTTAATCACAATGATAATTGTATTCATGTATTCATGCATACTTAATAACCATTGTTAATTTGTTTTACATCATTTCCTTTTGTTGGCCGTAATAATTGCGTAATAATTGCGTCAGTATGGGGTTTTGAAACTATGGGTAGGGTTTTACTTTCGTGTCGACTGTGTTTTTATTCATCGATCCTTTGTCAGCCTGTGCTCGAAACTAGGATAGAGTTTCGAACTGGTCATTTGTTGGTTAGGAAGTGTTTGAAAGGAATTAACCAACTATTTATGCCGGCTCTATCAGTTCTGAACTGGTCTCCCAATAGAGACACTGTATTTTATACCCTGTGACTATGAGAAAGTCTAGTACTTTAATGCTTTTTTACAACCAAAATATTACGTTACTACGCTAAATTCATAAACAAACTTGATGTGCACAAAGACTGTATAATTATATGAAAAAGAAGCCTTTGTATTAGTACTTCAAACAGGAAACACGGAGAACAGGTGCTTTTTCTACACAGTTAAATCAGGCTGATTTCAAAATTTGCTTGAGACCATTTCATTTATATAAGGCCTACTCTGGGCTCCAATGTTGCCGCGATTAATGGTGATGTTAGGCGATATTAGAGAAAATTTCTAAAATTGTAGCCGATAGTGGCGATTTTAGCGATAATATGCGATATTGAGCGAATTTAGGCGACGTTCTGCGATATTGGGCGATATTAGGCAACATTGGGTAACATTGGGGCCCAGAGTAGGCCTTATATAGTGAGATCGATTATCCTCCGCTAGCAAATTAAATCTATTCGTGTATATATTAAGCATGTACCAATTACCATTTAGTCCTCTTCAGTCCGGGAAAGCAAGACAATTTTCGTAAATTTCTCATCCAAATTTCTTCTAAATTGAACCAAAATGCAATCTATTTGTCCTTGGTCCATGCATATTAGCTGCACACTTTTTCATGTTAAAATGTTTGATATATTTTTAGTTATCGTGCTGACAGGCAAACACTAACACAAAGAAACCCCGCAGGTAAAAACTACGTCTTGGGCCGAGGTATTTACCAATTATTGAAAGATCTAACCATGCCTGAATAAAATGACCAGACGAAGGGGTCTTCGTAATTTAATATTTTTCAGGTTGTGAAATCGATTAAGTTGAGGCATATGTACTACCACTGTGCCACCAAACACCGGCATGCATGCATGGTGCATTTTCTCTATGAAATGAATCAATTCTCCTTAACTCATGATCATGCACTTACCCATTTTTCCAGTTGCAATTAACTGCAATTTGAAAACACAATTTCTTGGTCTTTTCCGAAGATATATTTGAAGTTCTCTTCTCCGACAGCTGATCAATTGCAGATGAAATTCTAACTGCAGTAGCACAATTTTATAAGCCATAATTTAAAAATATTCACCACAAACTAACCACAGGATTCAACAACAACTTCGAAACTATGCGGTAAAGAAACGTATTGCACGAGTCCGCAACAAAAGTTTGTTACAGTTGCGGCATTTTTGTGGCCGGGATATTACCATTTAAATGAAATAGTGTTACACCACAAGACTGTTTGCTTCCAGCCACGAAACGAGTGGGCGATGGTTCCAACTACTGAGTGCATTGAGAGTTTGGAAGAGTCTGGTACCTATAGTAAGGTAGTTTCCGTTTTATAGATCTGTTTTCATGCATCTTATTAAGAATACATGTTCTTGAATGTGAGCTACCTTAAAGTGATCTGATGTTGTACAAAACTTACTATTTATGAAAGACGGTTATATGATGCAGAAGTAGTACATGTTCTTGAATGCAGGCTTTACAAAGTGGTCTGATGTTGTACAGAACTCATGTTCTGATCGGCCTCCAGATCTGGGCCTGCCAACGATAGACCGCAAAAAGTCATAGGCTGGTCGATTAAACGTGAAAATATTTCCCTTAAGTGAGTACGGAAAATGAAAAGTACAAAGAGTTCATACAAGTGAGCTACCAGGCTTACGTAGATGCAAATACTTTTCGGTTAGATAAATAAGTTGCTTACGTGAACAATAAATGTTATTGATGGGAGCAGCGCATAGTTTAATTTCCTTTACTATTGTATATTTATAGATTTAGCAATTTTGTCATGCTTTTGGTGATTTAATTCTACAAATATAGCCCTTCAAGTTTTAAAAGAGATTAAAATTACAGACCTATCTCAGTCTTGCCATGTTTCGCGAAAATACTAGAAAAGATAATGTATAAACGATTAATATCCTACGTAACAAAACATAGTATCCTTTATGACAACCAATAGGGATTTCGTTATAACCGATCAACAAGTGTTGCAGTGATTGATCTAGTTGACAAAATATCAACGGCAATAGATAATGATGAATTTACTATTGGTATCTTCTTAGACCTTTCTAAAGCATTCGACACAGTGAATCATGAAATCTTGCTTGCAAAACTACACCATTATGGAATTAGAGGTATATACCACGATTGGTTTAAAAACTATCTGACAAACAGAAAACAAATAGTGAAATATAACGAAGTTCAATCAAATGAAAAAGTTATTAAATGTGGAGTTCCGCCGGGAACTGTTTTAGGTCCCCTGCTTTTTCTTTTGTATATCAATGACATACCTAATTGCTCGAGAAACATTTCATTTATATTGTTTGCGGACGACATCAACTTATTTCGCTCTGGAAGAGATCTCAAACAACTGGAATCGGAAATAAATAATGAACTTATACTTGTGCATAACTGGCTCATTGATAATATAATAATATAACTAGTATATTCAAATCAGCGAGGAAGAAAATCAAATTTAATATGTCCGTTATGATTCATAACGAACACATACAAAATGTTAAAGAAACCAAATTCCTAGGTATCATCATTGATGATCACTTAACATGGAAAAATCACATTAACTATGTAACTAAAAAATTACTACGAGTATCAAATATTATTTGTAAAGTCCGTCATTACCTTGATAAAAGGCATCTTAACACACTGTATTATACGCTTGTTTATCCTTATCTATTACGGTAATATACTTTGGGCTAACAATTATAAAACTAATAACTTTTTCGCCATACATTTCACCATCATTGCCACTATTTTCAAAACTAAAATGTTAAATATTAAGGAAATAAATGTTTTTCAGATTGGTTTGTTCACATTTGATCTATTAAACAATAAATTACCACCTCAATTTCGTTCATTGTGTGTAAAAAATAATGTTATTCATAACTATAATACTAGAGATATAATAGCTAATTGTACATATAGCATAATTGTATATATACTTTACAATTTTTGTAAACGTGTAACTAATTAATTTATCCAGACTCTGACACCACTATTACACCTTTATTAATATCTATTAAACTTTTTAGGGTGGACTACTCGAAAAGCCCGGATGGGCTTGTTAGTCTTCCTTCCATATAATTGTATTATATATACTTGTAAAATTATATATGTAATTATATATTCTATTCTAAAATATTTTTTCCAAATATTTTGGGTAAATTTTCTCGAACAATATCAATAATCTGTTGTAAACATTGACGAATATTAGTCAATAGCTAAATAATTACCCCTTTACTTTACTTTACTTAATAATGACCCTAATAAACGCTAATGATTTCTTTTCAGTCCTTAGAAATGAGTCACCGTCACAAACAATTTGGAAAACAATGCGGGTGAATTTGTTTTGACGAAATAGCATGCGACAAATTGTCCCTTCAGCAAAATGTCTTTTTGGCAAAAAGTCCGTTCGTTAAATTTTCCATTCGGCAAAATGTCCGTCGGCGAATTGTCCTTTCGGCAAAATGTCTTTCGGCAAAGTGTCTTTCGGCAAAATGTCCAGCCACCTATACAAATACCCCTTACTATAAATTCCCTATAAAATCATGTCGTTCTTCTTACGCCCCAACTCTCCCAACGCAATGTTGAGCTTGTATCACGGAAAATTACCGAACAGTTGTTTCGGAGATTTTCACAACATTAAACTGAGGGATGGGGGTTTACGAAATTTGTTTTGTCAATTTACATTAACTTTGCAATATTATGCGGAATGGTCTCAAGCGTCATGTGCAAGATTGTAGCTCGGACATCATTGACTTTAGCTTCATCCATTTTTACAATGATCATTAATAATTTTCAGTTCTCGAGTGCAGTTTAGTCTATAGTGTCGGCGGTTAACTGTTGCGTAAAACTACAGACGAAGGGCCTTCGCTCGAAACGTCGAAATTCTTGTTGTATTTTTCAGGTAGCCGTTTTACACAACAGTCAACCACCGAATCTTTGTTCCACTTTACCCACACTGGCACGTACCGGACGTTCGAGATATTTAGTCTATGGTGTCTTTCATAAAATGGTCAGCCCACGTAATTCCTGGTTTTCCCCTCTTCCATCGCTTAATAGTTTACTTAATAGACATTTAGTAGGACGGGGTATATAACTTTCATATGCGTCTGCCATGTCAATTGCCAAAACAGGTAAACATGGAAACGAGGCCATTGGGTCAAAAGTGAATAAACAGTAAGGTCTATATGGTGTCAGTTCGAGTGTTTTTACTAAGAGAAAGGAAAAATAATAGTAAATAGTATAGATATGATATGATATGATATGATATTCTATTAATCTATACATGTGAGAAGTAGCTACTCTTCATTGAATTATTGTTTTGAAGGAATCATAAGACCTAGGTTCTTTATATTGACGCGCGAAGATCATTCCACATTTCTATACCTTTATTAGCGAGAGTGTGTTTTGTATAATTGGTTCTATTACAGTTTTTGTGTAGCAACGACGAATTTCTTGTGTTATGATTATGAATTTCCTTATTGGTCAAAAAATAATATTTCTGAATAATTCTGGAAGATTTGACTTGATAGCTAAATTGGTATAGCGTCAGTCCGGTTTTCTGAATATATACAGGTCCAAACCCCGCTTCAATACTATGTTGACAAGTAGTAGTTTTCAGTATAAAGCGCTACACTTACAGCTTACAGGACAGCAGATGCACGATGGTCAACTTTAGAAATGTTGACACTCACAAGAACACTAAGGAAATTAAACTACATCTCTCAATTCTATTTATTTGCCACGAAATACAAGACTACTGTATTCTCACTCTGATAACAGCTGATTGACGACCACCATCTGCTCCATTTTTATCAGTTGATAATGAAGTATTGAGGTTTACTAATTTAGGCCAAGCAATTCTATTTTTTCAGTAGGAAGTTTGATAAAATTTAGTTTGATTAGTTATGCTGTATGGTGCTACAGTTTGGGCTAACTGTTCCATGAAAAATCTAAAAAAATTCTTCGATTACAAAAACCCTCGACTTTCGGCAGAGCGTTGACTTACTCTTTTCACATGAGTGTGATGAGTATAGTCCTCATATAATTGTTTTAGTATAATTTCAGTAGTAAAATATGCATAAAGTTAAATATAACAACATGCGCTTCCGTTATGAATATAATTTACTTATTAAGTTTTTAAATACGTATATAATGTCCTAACTAAAATAATCGGTAAATTCGTTAAAACAACAAGTCTCAATTACCGAATGGCGCTGAAGATGCTTAAAATTTACAAGAAAGATCATGCAGGAAATAAATCAATCAATTTTGTCATGTTCGTGTTAAATGTGAATGAACGTCCTTGGAAGACTTGGAAAGTGCAATTTGTCGCTCTTTGCTTGTCACTCGTAAGTTTTAAATTTGTCAAAATAATTATTAATAAATTAATTGCAAAAAGACTACTTATCTTTAAAAAGCTTAACTCCATATTTTGTTGCTTATTTTGTGTTTTGTAGAATTGCATTGTCTTTTATTTCTTTAATTTCATGGGGAGAACTCACTACAAAACGACTTTGGGAATCCATTTGAAAAAAACACATTATTTACTACTTCACCTAGTAAATACAGTAATGCCTCAGATTTACTGCTCAGCCACCAATTAAAACACTTGAAAGCCATTATTTACAACTGAAATTATACTAATCTCCCTTATCTCATGGTTTCTGTCTGGATAATAATAACGACGATCCAATAACTGTCACCGAAGAAACGGTTGTCAAACAGTTGGTCTTGACGACCTACCCAAGTGGGTTCTGAAAGAATTTGCTGAAATTCTGGCTCCATCAATCACTGACATCCTTAATACTTATTTCCACGAACAAAAAGTTCCTAGTGTATGGATGGTTGTCCAATATACTCTTCACATGAGTGTGATGAGTATAGTCCTCAAATAATTGTTTTAGTATAATTTCAGCAGTAAAATATGCATAAAGTTAAATACAACAAGATGCGCTTCCGTTATGAATATACTTCCTTTTTAAATACGTATACAATATCCTAACTAAAACTAGAAGTTACTATAGCTATCAATGTGACAATAATTTTGGTTTAGACTTTAATGGCCATGCCTCTTGACATATAGTGCAATGACAGATAATAAATTCAAGGGATTTATTAATATTAAATTTAGCCCAACTTTGCTCATGAATACTACCATTTTTGTTAATGTCAAACTCTTTCAAAATTAATAATCCTGTTGATTTGTAATTTTTGTGCTACTGGTTTGTACAGGTCTAGTACAGTTGTTACCAGAATTATCTGAACGTTTTTTTTTTCATCTTGTGCTGATTAGCATTTGCAAGACGAGTTTGCTTCGCAGTAGAAGTTTCATTTGCTCGTTTTTTCTCTGATATTTTCTAGCATTTTCAGGTCTAGTTTGTTTTTCCGCTTCAGTGTCTGTAGCTTGTTTTGTTTTGTTTTGTTATACTCACTAGCATTTTCAAGTCTATTTTTTTCTTCACTTTGGGTTATTTCTGAACTTGTTAAATGAACAGTCACCTCTTTGATTTCGAAGAGTGTTACATTACCTTGAGGTACAATATTTTGAGTCCATTTTACAGTTCGTACGAACCGCATGTCCGAATATCGGTGTCGTTGCATTGTGGCTACGTCAAGTAAGAAAACCGAATATCGGTGTTGTTGCATTGTGGCTAAGTCAAGTAAGAAAAGTTTGTCGATCTGTACGGATCGTGCGGTTCGTACGAACTGTAAAATGGTCTCACGGTCCGTACGGATCGTGAACATGCTTCACGGATCGTTAACCAACTTGGTCGATCCGTAATATCGGTGTTGTTGTGACTAAGTCAAACAAGAAAAGAGATATGACAACAGGACTATGACAATAGTATTGCGTCAATGACACTGTGTTAGGGACCTGTCATTATTTATGGCCGGGGTTGGGCCCCGAAGAGAAAATATTTCGGAACTCAAGAAAATCCTAACCCAACCTTTGAAAAGTAAAACAAAAAAATATTCAACCCAACCACTGGATTGCAAGAAAAAAGATTTACCCCACCCAAAGATCTAACAATTAATTGTGTTATATAAAGATCACATGTTAACACTTTCACTGTAATAGACACTCCTTTAATAATAAACTGCTTTCCTTACTATGGCTATAAATAAACCTTTATACAATTTAACTTGTCAAGAAGAAATCTTCAACAGTCAAAGTACCCAGGCTCCAAAGCAAGCTCGTTGGTGAACAACATGGCGCTGGCAAATTTTCTTCATATCGAAGAATTCCACAATTCTTTAAACTTAAACGATTATTTGCAAAGTTTCAAAGACACTGGGTTTGATGATCTGGAGCTAGTTCAGTCCGTGACTGAAGAATAACGACAAGAGATTTATATTGCGCTCAGTCTTTCACTAAAACCAGGTCACCTCCTAAAATTCAAAAAGGCACTTTCCAAACCCAAACAAACCGATCAACAAAAAGACGTACCTTCCTGCGGTGGAAACCAACCAAGAAAAGTCCAAAAGAGTAAGTGCTAATCAGTTTCATGAATAAACGTATAATAATTTTATGTATAATAGTTCTACGTGTGTTTATGTAAACAGCAGGTTATATACTACTTATAGTGTACCGGTAGTCATATTTCTTGCAGATCAGCATATTATGTAAATTTCTTTATAAAAATTTGTCCTGTATACTGTAAATAATCTAAGAAAGCTTCAGACACAGTGAAAATGTTGTTGGGTAAGTGTAGAGTTAGGTTTTTGTCCAGAGATAGATGTGGTCATGTGGGATCCACACAAAGTGGTCACAGTGACAGTATACTGTATGCATGTAGACATACAGTATCTATTTAACACAGTAAGGACCATCCCCCAATATATATCACTTTGATAACTTCTAACATAGCTGTTTTTTTCTATATTTATAATAGCAATAACTTTCACCGGTGAAATGTTTGTGTTCGCCAAAACTGCATCTGTTCAAGATGAAGAGCCTTGGAGGAAGTTCCTCATACCAAATGTCAAGACAAACAGGCTTAAATTATTTAACTCTTTGACTAAAGAGGTTTATGATGCTGCCTATGTTACCAAACAGTCAAGGTTTCAGGCATATTTAGATGGTCAAAAAAGGTTTCGATGGGAAATTATGTCCAATGTTGACAAAGTTGAGAAGAATCTTTTTGCATACAAAGAAGGTACCATTCCCAAAGATAATATTAACTGTGCAAGATATATGGAGTTCCCATCAGACCTGAAAGTTGAAGATGTTTTGAAAAGCCAGCGAGCATTCGCACACATGAATGCCACATTTAAATAAATGAAATGAAAAAATGAATGAAAAGCTGTTGGCCAGGAAGAAAGAGTTGTATGATTCAGAATTAAAAGCAAAGCCCTGGGCAAGTAGTGAGATCTTATTTGTGGAGACATTTTCTTCAAAAATTGAAGATCTATTGAAAGAAACTGAACAAATAACACAGGATGTTCAACATGTCAACTACAAAAAAGATTTGATAAGTGTTCAGTTGAAAGTAGTGAGAGAAAAAGAAAAGCGAGGAAAGCGAGGTGTTCATATGTTGAAAATATTTACAAATGATAACATAACATCTTGCTCCGGTATTCGTTTATCATGAAATAGAGTGATCAGTGATGAAACCATGACTTTGTTTCACCACCGCCACCGAAAAGACGTAAAAATTCAACTGTGTGTGAGTGAGAAATAACTGCGTGTGCATGTGTTTCTACATATGGTTGCTATGATAGATTAGAGCAGTTGTTTAGCCTTTAAATTATATTCATGCAATAATATAATCAAAATATATTCGTGCGCAAAGTTGAGGAGATTTGACTGAATGCCAATGGTTTGCAACTCAGGAGTGTAGTGATGCCGAAACAAGTATTCAAGTGGAGACATTGATATTTAAGGATTAAAGCACTCTGTGAGTGCATTATGGGATTTACAAGCACGAGCTCACGAACAAGGAACGAGAGTTTCATACTGCACGAGACGCAGTCGAGTGCAGTATTAAACTTCGAGTTCGTTGTTCGTGAACGAGTGCTTGTAAATCACGATAATGCACGAACAAAAAAGAGTGGTTTAAACGTTTTAATATTCAATTTGAGTAAACGCTATGGCGGTATATTTTTATTTATGAATTATGAGCAAAAACATTCTATAAACTTTGTTGAACTAACTGTTTACTAGTTCCTTGTTTAGTTTTGATAATATTCAAAAGTGTTTTTAGAATATTTTAAAACGACAAATGGCTTTTATATAAGAAACAACCTTGTTGTTGTTTTGAATCTGTCTGCCGAATTACGAATATATATTCGCCACTCATTCACAACTTATATTCCGTAAATTCGTAAAGTAAACTAAATAAACAACACATGTTTACGTTTAAATACGGAATTATTTTAGAGATTTGGCCACTTCGTGGTTTTGGAATTGTCTTCGGTTTAAAATAAACGAAATCTTATAAACTTTTCCATTCGTGAATTCGGATGCCATCTTGCCGTGCTGATATAAACTATAACGGCACGGCCGTGCGTTGTTGATATATAAAATGCACACGCGTGGTACATATTGACCAATAAGAAAGCGAGTTTACGTAAATTGAATATTAAGATGGTACGATGGTATGGAACAAATCGATTATCGTATATATAGATCTATTTAAAACCCTCTTTTATAACTACCGCAATATGTCATATCACAGATGCGCTAGTTATATAAGAGGGTAGTTTAAATAACGAGGAAAACAATGTATTCAATCTGTGACATTGCGCTAAAGAATGAGGAATAAAATATATTCAATCTGTAAGGTGGTAGTTTAAGGAACGAAGAATACCATGTATTCGATCTTGATTATGAATAGAAAATTTCCAACGTGTAACTGTGATATTGCGCTATTTATAAAAGGGGAATAGATTGTATTCCTCGTTGTATTCGTCCAAGAGAATAGATTGTATTCCTCGCGCGCTGTTTAAAGAACGTGGAATACAATCTATTCCATCAGTGATATTGTGGTAGTCATACTGGGTTTAAAGAACGAGATAACACGATAGGTATTTTGTGTATGGTCTAACGAGCTTGATACGGATCGTGAGCTTCTGTTTATAGTCTGTACGAATTTAGCTGCTCGTGAGTCGCCTTACGAACCGTACGAACGGTACGAATTATTGACATATCTTGGGCATTACGTTCGCTTTAAGAGACCACCTATTGCGTTGACGTGTTGATACGGGTCGTGAAGCTAATTCACGATCCGTATCATGTCGACAGTATTGGACATGTTTGAGTTTATGGAAGATTGCTAATGTACCTCTCCTGCCAAAGGCTTCCATCATCAGCGATTTTAATAAAGATTTGATACCAATTTGTCTTACTTCAACCTTATCCAAAATTGCGGAAGGTATAATTATTGAAAGAGAACTGAAACCATCTATACTAAAATCAATTGACCCTTGTCAAGTTGGCTTTGTTCCAGACTCCTCCATTACACTGGCCTTAATTTCTATGATTCATCACTGGCTAGGTGACACTGACGGCACAAGTTCAACTATTAGAGACATTCTTCTAGACTACAGGAAGGCATTGACATTTGGTGGATCACAACCTGGTATTAGTCAAACTGATAAATCTTGGGGTCAAACCAACAGTTGTGAGCTGGATAACAGACTTCCTCAGAGATAGATCACAAAGCGTTAAACTAAATAATAACTGTTTATCTGCTGGGGTGCCCCAAGGGATAAGGCTGGGCCCTTGGCTTTTTCTTGCTAAGATAAATGGCCTAACTATACCAGATACACCCCCCCCCCCCCGCATTTATATGGAAATTTGCTAATGATACCACGACTTCAGAGGTTATTCCTAATGGGAGCAGCTCTATTTAAGAAAATCTTCAACATATTTCAAATTGGTCTAAAGAAAATCTATTTTCAGCTTCACCCAAAAGTCTCGGCTGCTGATGATGACTCGGAATTTAACTATACTCCGGACAATTATACGCTTATTGAAACTGATATTATGGAAGCTTCTGACAGTGACAATGGCGACTGTGAAAAGGATCAACAGACTAGCAGGCAACGACAAGCGGAGAAAGAACAAAAGCTAGCAAGTTTAAAAGATCGTCTAGCGGGAAGAGAAAGCCTCAGTAATTGGTGATATATTAAAGCTTGAAGCTTCTATAAAAATAATTTGTTCTAAATCTCTGCAAGGGTAATCATAAAATCGCTATTATTTTCATCACATTTTAGGTGCTCTTGTGGAAATTGCTCTGTAACCTTACTTCAAAATGCCAACGAGTGTTTGTGTTGTCAAGACATGGAGAAATGGGTGCTTCAAGGTATGGAAACTGCTCCACAATGTATAATATTACATCCAGCATTCAACACGGTATGCCTTGATCGATTGTCATTGCGGTTGGCAGCTGGAAAGTACAGAACCATTGATAGAAGAAGTTATCAGCAAATTGTTTTAGAGAAGGCGTAAGTTACATTCAATTCAGAATAACATTCTATTTTTGTATATTGTGATTGTTAACACTGGGTTAAGATTCTAAAAGGTTTCTAAAAGCCTGCAACTGACATCAACTATACAGGTTTAGCATTTATATTGTAAATTGATAGGTCACTTAGAATAGACTTGTTATACCATATATCATAACTTTAAATTGATGTTAAACATTGCATTGATAGGTTCATGCGAAGTCTAGCATATCGAGAATTTATACACATTGTGTATGATCGTGTAGGTAAAAATAGAATTCCACTTCCAGCATGTGCCTATCATGCAATAAGAAGCAAATTCCAACCAAAAGACAGCAATGAAGGTTTTGTTGGCTTTCAAGGTGAAGACATGGATGACTAATAAATGCACAACAAACTATCCATAAAAGAACCGGGAACATTGTTTTGAAAACTGAATATTTTGGAATATTTTGTATTCATTATCTTCAGTTGTCAGCTGGTTGTGGTTACTTCAGGGACCGTGGAAGTATTGGGGGTGGGTGGGAGGTTAATATTTACCTTACAGCTTTGGGTCAATAAAATAGTAAACTGGATGCTAAAGTTGCATTTAGCTACATTGAATCTAATCTGTAGATACACACTTCGTAAAAGTACTCTCAATTGTTTTAAGCAAAATCACTGTAGTAATCTCTAAATTGCTTGCCCCCTAGGAGGCTAATTATGAGAATTTAGTTTTTTTCAAGGCCACCCCCTCAGTGGCGGACACTTCGCGAAATATTGGGGGGGGGGGAATAAAGCCGGTCGCATCTCGGCAACTGATCTCTGCCCTTCGGTCCCTGAAGGGTTTTTTAGTCTCCAAGCAGTTCGAGGCATGCGAAAGTAGCAGAGAAACGCTCCTATAAAGTACATGTCATATTAAACATGGATAAACGCATTTATACCATTTTCTACGCAAACTGCAGAGTATGTCTATAAACAATCAGTCAATACTCAATAGGACAATAATTGGGTAATTGTTTACGACTACTGTAGTATAATTTTCAAATAGAGTCTTATTTCTTAACAGTTTTTAACGTCTTATTTCTTAACAGTTTTTAACGGTGTATACTTTATGACCAATGATTCACAGGCTTTCTCGCGAGTCGCGACTAAATGGCGCCAATGATCGTGTCAAGATTGTATTCACTCTTAATTTTTACACTAATTATAGCTAAACAATAACCTTTACAAATCCTTCGTATTTCTTCAAAGTTCAAACAATAACTTTGATTATAGATTTAGTTTCAATTTCTTAGTGTATGCAAATTGCAAACAGTCAAAAGACAAAACTATAAATCTAAGAACAAAATTATTGTTCTATAGACAATAAAATTATTACATTAAGTTTAATATTAAACTTTGTGAGAGATTGAAAAGAATCCACTGAGCAACACAATTACGCAAATGTTCCAGGATAATTGCAAACTGATTTTTACACTCTGATATTTGAAAAGACATTGCTTGTTTAAATAAATTATCGAAAAATTCTTATTTTATTCATTATTGACGTTCTTAATATTCAAAACGTGTATGCCAAGTACTATTGTGAAAAAAGCACATTTTGCATTATTGCTTGGGTTTGTTTCAGACAGGCGACAGCTAAGAGCCTACAGCCTTACTATTAATACACGCTACGGTATATAAACTAGAGACTTGAGCACTAGACGGTATGGATAATAGATCACACTTTCTTCAACATATATACAGAATACAGGACAGAGTATAATTTAAAATCTACAATCGACATCAATCAAATCCTTCGCTAGATTCGCTTCTTACCTTGTACATTTGTATATTAACTATTTCTTAAGTCGGCATGAAGAGGACGGCAGGTCAAGCGAACAATCGAAAAATTGCGTCATACTTCACCAAGAGAGTAAATCGTACAGAGAATCAGGAGTCGCAGACGATGTCTTCGAATTCGAAATCAACGACTGGAACAGTGAGCGATACACTAGTAACTGTGCCTGTGGTATCAAGTTCTCCAATCATCTCAACGTCTGTTGCTGCTAATGATGATGCGCCAACTTCCTCAGAATGCGCTACTCCGCCGCAAGTAGAAGTTCATCCAAATTATCTAGCCGCTGACACGGTGTCTGCAAGTGATCTTGGAACTTTGGCGGATGGGCCATCTCAACCAAAACTAACATGCTATCCGAGAGGCCAGAAGAACCGTTGTTTTCGAACGATCTGGTATACAAGCTTTCCGTGGTTAGAAAACAGTTTTAAGAAGGACAAAGGGTTTTGTTTTGCCTGCAGAAACCTCAGCACATCGACATCAAAAAGCTATACAGCCTTTAGAAAAGTTAGTTTCTCTACTTGGTAAAAGGCGATGGAAAATAATCGCGGATTTAAAGCTCACGATGCATGCTCTGATCACCTTTTGTCTATGACTTGTTGGGAATTCTATAATATCCAGAAAGTTAATCCGCAAGCTGGCATTGGAAATATGCTAGACTCTGGCAGGGCTTCACTAGTGGAAAATAATCGAGAGTATATGAAAATGCTGTTGGAATATCATCGGTACTTTTGTTCTGACGAAATGGCATACAGAGGGCAGGATGAAACCAACGAGTCACTCGACACCGGGAAATGGAAATAATTTATCAATGTAATGTTATCCACCAACCCCAAGTTTAAAGAACTTCAGGACAAAATGAAACAACAATACAGAATGTACGACCACACGTCAAAGGGTTCTTCAATATAACTAATAAAAGCCATGGCAACCGAAGTGAGACATCAAATAAAGGAGCAGGTAGAGAGAGCTGGTATGTATTCAATGCTCATTGATGAATGAAAAGACAATGCCGGGCATGAAGAGCTGTCTACTTTTCTCAGGTTTGTTAATGATGAAGGACAAGTCCACGAACGATTCTATGAACTGACTAGACTGAAAGAAACTGACGCTCAGACAATCGTGAAGGAGGAGGTTTTGCCAACAAGTGAACAGTTGTGTTCTTCCACAACTCTTCTCGCGCTTGGAGCAGATGGCGCATCCGTCATGAGTGGATTTTTTGGAGGTGTTGCTGCTAAACTAAGCAGAAGCTATCCTTTGTTGTTATATATACATTGTGCTGCACATCGGTTGAATTTAATTGTGGCGGGATATTTTCGTACAGTAAAAGCGGCAGGCAATGTTATAAATATCTACAAGTCGTTGAACGTCATCTCTAACGTCGCCAGTCACAGGGAAATATTCGAAGCAATTCAAAGAGACCATCATCCGAAAGAGCCCATAATGGAAGTTTCGTCTCTTACAGAAGTTCGATGGGCTTGTCAGTTTGAAGGTGTCAACACAATGGCGAGAAGACTCCGAGCCATTCTGCTAAACCTTCAAAAGATCAGTTCTAGCAATTCAAGCCAAGCTGACTCGGCGGCAGGCCTTTATCACAAGATTCTCTCTGCAAATTCGTTGTCTCCCTTTGCACTCTTCACCAGGTTATGTCAATTTTTACTGTGGGTAACTATAGGCAACGAAATGGTGGCCGTGAGGAAGCTTTTAGCTGAACTAGACATTGACGACATAATTGAATCTGCAAATACGCTCTGTTCAACTGTGGGAATAAGTGCTGTACCCTAACCGAAGTGCTGTACCCATCTGACAGTGTGCTGGGCTCATCAAGGCAAGACCTATCAGCATCAGACACTGATTTAATGATTTAATAATTTAATAATTTAATGATTTAATAAGCTTCAGCTACTACAATAAAGAAAAATATGTATAAAAGTACAAAACTTTAAGTGGCGATCCAACTGGGGTTGACTAGGAATATACCGTGGAATTGGAACAATATTTAGGTTATTTATTCGTTTCTGCCGGCACCCATGTGCAAATGATTATATTAATGGACGATTAAAGTGGGTATATACTTGTAGTGCTAATATACTTGTCTTCAATCTTAAAGCGCTTGGCGCTTACTATGCTGTATTTTTATTCACTTCACGTTTATATATGTCAAGCCAAACGTATATATTTGTTTGGGTTTCTGAATTGTGAAGTCTACCCCTTGTGAAATTATTGCGCAACTGCACCCCCTCCAATCATACAGTTGATCCACAGTCCCTATTCATAACCTTTAGGTATTCAACTATGCCTGCCTGTTTTTGGGCAGTCCTTCACATTCTTGTGTCATTTTATTGGATTATACTAACATATTATACTATACTGTCCTTGCATAGTCCGAGGGACCTCTTACACAACCATAGATTTTCTTTTTTCCACATTCCTGTTGCTTCCTTTCTTGGGAGCAGGTGTTGTTGTCTCAAGCTCTTCTCTTGCTGCCTTCAATTTCTTGTTTAACTTTCCATCAATAAAGGTGTTGAATATTTCTTCAACATAATCTAATGAACATAATGTAGTCATTTTGAAGTATTTAAGAGGAGCTACTTGGTGGATCCTAAACTGACTTTTCTTACCATAATTTAGCTTCACTTTGATATTTCGCACAGTAGCCTCCCCATTTTTAAATTTTTGTAAACTACTTTAAAACTTGCTCACTGCCATCTTCATTTTTTTGTCGTCCCGGTGAAGATTGTTGTTGTTTGACCAATGAGCTACAGAGTCCAGTTTACAGGGGCTGCAGTAACCACAAATTAGGTATATATATTTGGACGTTGCCAATATATGGTACTGTTTCTTTTAAAGGTAAGGGCAAATCATTACAACTAGCATGATCCTAACCTAATATATATATATTTATATGAACTTGTGGTTACGTCAGTAGTCAGAGTGCTGTAGACATCAGAATTGCAGGGCCGCATGTTCTCAAATATGTATACAATTTTCATTCAAATTTCCATGACAAAAAAACTTGAACATTCTGTAATGTAGTTTACCTGCAGTATAATCCTTGATATGAGTAAGCTATAATTTGGGGGACAAATTGGTTGACCACACAATGAAAGCCCTCCAGACAACTTGTTTGGGCAATAGGCAATTCCAGCTATCGCGATGCATGCCGGTAAAAGTGGTTATTCTTCCATTTCGCGCCAAATGGCGGACGGAAAATGTGTATTTTACACGAAGCTATATTTTTAAATTTTTATGCTTTATCTTTCGCTCCAAACACTGGTTTAAAAGTTGTATTTTTAGCAGAGGTGATCAGGACTCTTAAACGTAAGTTTCGACGAAATCCATTCGATAATTCGCGAGAAATTGCTTTCGAGTTGACACAGGAGTGAAGCAAATTTGGCAAAAAGCTGGCTTCGAAAACTACTCTGTCGCACGTTTTGAAGTAAATAAAGTGATCGGTAAGAGCACCGTGGACAATTTACCCCTTTCAAATGGAGCTCTGTAACCAAAGAATCTAGATTTATTGTTTTTATGTATTTCTGACTGCTTGATTTATACGTACAGGGCAGTTAAAAATCACAATGTTTTAGCCGACATTTTGTCAACATGTCCCAGAAGCATGGCTTCACTTTGATATGGTTTGTCGCGAAACAAAACCTGGTTTACTAGCAACTTTCTCGTTATTTCCGAACAGTATTGACTGTAAAATACTTCTGCTTTGCTGTTGACTTTAGCTTGGCTATATTTTTGGTTGTGGCCACATGTGTTTATAGAATAGTTGCAAAAATTAGAGTTTTGGTTGCTGTGTGTATGCAAAAGGTTGTATTTTAAGAAGCCCTTCCATTAAAATAACTGAAAATATATTATACGCAAAGTCCTTTATCTGCCCACTACTCCAGACAGTAAGTGTATGTTGTAGAAGTGTATGTTGTAGCTCATTGTAGGGTGCGGACGTGTTTTTCTTGCTCCCGGTATTTGAAAATATTTTAGCTTTATTGACGATTGTAAACTATTACAAGCGGTTATTATTATATCATAAAAGCATTATATCCTGAAGGAGGCCGAATTTATATTATACTGGTTATAATATGCCTCCCAAGAAGAAAGCAAACGTCACTGGCGAGCAGACAACATCTGATGCCACGTTGCCTTCGTTGTCGATGTTCGAAGACATTCTAGAGAGCCGCTTTAAAATACAAACGAAGGAACTTAACGAGATAGTTTTAAAATATAATAAAGCAACGCAGGATGAGCTAAAGGCCATTCAAAAAAGTCAAGAGTTTATTAGTAACAAATTTGACGATCTGCTGAAGTCGTTTACCTTGTTAAAGGAGGAGAATGCTCAGTTGGAGTCTCAAAGTGTTCTACTTAAGAATGAAGTTAACGAATTGAACAAAAGAATGTGTAAGCTGGAAGATGAGCAGGAAAATATAAATTTATATAACCGCAGAGACTGTCTTTAATTACACGGGAATCCTGAAAGCCCCGGCGAGAACACCGAAGACTTAGTCAAGCGTGTCGGCGAACTAGTGGCAGTTGAGATCGGGCAGTTAGACATTTCAACAAGCCATCGCTTGTCGAATAAAACAGGTCGAATACCTGCAATCATCACCAAGTTCACCAAACGTACCACAAGAGATAAGCTTTATCAAGCCAAAGGCAACTTAAGAAATTTCAACTCGTCGCACATTGGTCTAACAAGGTCGACAGAAAAGATGTATATCAACGAAAGCCTAACTCAAAAAGCCAAACAATTGTTTTACCGTGTGAGAGAATTCAGTAGAATCAATAACTTCAAATATGTGTGGACCAAATATGGAAAGCCGTATTTGAGGAAAGACGAAGAAGCTCGACCAATCTCATTCGGGTCTGCAAATGATTTTGACAAGTTTAAAGCCAACTTTGCGACGTAGATAAGTACACTCTAGTTATTTTTCTCTTTATTATTATACATTTATACCTATTCGATTTACCGTTAGACATATTACCATTTCATAATCTGGATGATGACGAGTTTAATCATATGATTTTTGAATTACAAAATGGTCCTGTAAGTTTTGATGAAAGCAGACTATCTACCCTGATCTATAACCCATTGAGTTGTTCGCCTAGCGCCAAGAAAAATCTTGCAAACGCCGGTCTTGCAAAGGCCAAATCGCCTTAAATCGCCTTCGTCGCCTTTTGCTTAATTGCTTAAATTTTTTCCTTTCCTTAAATCGCCTTAAATCGCCTTAACTCGCATTATCTCGCGGCGAGTTAAGGCGAGTTACCGTCCCAGAGCAGGCCTGGTCTAATAGACCCTGATTCTAATTTTTATCGTGACGCTAATAACTGTGTTTATTACCCTGAGTATAAATTTAATAAGAAACTTAATATCGAGGAAAATTCAAACAATTTATCCTTTTTCCATCTTAATATTCGGAGTTTGTCAAGGAATTTTGATGCTCTTGTTAATTTTTTGGGAAATATTAATAATAAATTTTCAATCATTGCCCTCTCTGAAACCTGGCTTCAACGTTCGGATAATGCCGTTGAAATGCCCGGTTATAACTTTATTCACAATCACCGGCATAATAGAATGGGTGGTGGCGTTGGACTATATTTTCCCGTCGATTTAAATTATAAAGTGCGTAAAGATTTAACTTATAATGATATATCTTGTGCAGAGTCTTTGTTTATTGAAATTCTTAAACCTAGAGAGAAAAACATTATCGTTGGTGTTGTTTATCGGCCCCCTGGTGTAAATATCAATGAATTCATTACAAATACGGATTCTTTAATAAACAAAATCTCTAGGGAAAATAAAATCTGTTATATAATGGGTGATTTCAACCTGAACTTGTTGAACTGTCAAAATCATAAATTAACTAATGAGTTTTTAGACATTATGTATTCCAATATGTTTTTCCCCCTAATTACACGTCCCACTAGGATTACGTCTTACAATGCCACGTTAATTGATAATATATTTACAAACAATCTGGATAATTGCTATTTTAGTGGCTTGTTTTTCACTGATATTTCTGATCATTTGCCGATTTTTTGTTTACCACTTAATCAAGAGCAAGTTAATGTATTAGATATAGATATCTATGTTGTTTCTCGCGATAAACACAAAGATAATGTGTCAAAGTTTCGTGACAAACTCGGGAATATAAATTGGGTGGATATTTACAAACCTGCTGACCCAATTAATTCATACAGCAAATTTCTACATGAATATACGGAATTGGTTGATACTTGTTTTCCGTTGTGTAAGCAAAAAGTGCGTTCTTCTAAGTTCTCTAAACCCTGGATGACCAAAGGACTTTTAACATCAATAAAAAGAAAGAATAAACTTTACAAGAAATACCTGGGGAAACCGAGCGATGTAAATAAAAAAATATATATTGATTTTAAAAATAAACTAAATCATTCAATCCGAATAGCCAAACGGTTATATTTTGAAACAAAACTAAAATCTGCGACTTCGGATATTAAAAGAACATGGCAGATCCTGAACGAGGTGACCAACAGGAAAAAACGTCCAAATAAGTTACCATCCGTTTTTTCTTCCAATAATCAAGATATCTCTGATCCAATTGTAATTGCTAATCGTTTTTGTGATTATTTTACAAATATTGGGCCTAATCTAGCCAAACAAATACCAACTTCATCTATGACTGCCAGTTCCTATCTTGGTGGTAATTTTGTAAAGACTATATTTCTTGAGTCAGTCTCTGAGTTAGAAATAATTGATGTAGTGAAGTCGCTTCGTTCAGGCTCTGCCGCAGGCTATGATAAAATCCCTATGTGGTTAGTAAAAAATTCTATTGATCTTATTTCTGAACCTCTGAGTAAACTTTTAAACTTGTCCATTGAAACCGGAATTGTTCCAGATCAAATGAAAATTGCACGTATAATACCAATTTTTAAATCGGGTGATGATCGTCTGTTTCCTAATTATAGACCAATATCGGTTTTACCAATTTTTTCTAAAATTTTGGAAAGAGTTGTGTACAATCGGTTAATGAACTATATAAATGCTAATCAAATATTATTTAAAAACCAATATGGCTTCAGAAAAAATCACTCAACCTCACTTGCACTTATAAACCTTTATGACAAAATCTCTACAGGCTTTGACACAAATAAGCACACAGTTGGAATTTTTCTTGATTTATCCAAAGCTTTTGATACTGTTGATCATGGAATTTTAATTTCTAAACTTGAACACTATGGTATCCGAGGATTGGCTCTTGAATGGATAAAAAGTTACTTATCCAATAGGTTTCAATATGTAGAATACAATGGTACTCGTTCTCTGTCTAATGAAATAACATGCAGGGTCCCTCAAGGGTCAATCCTTGGCCCATTATTGTTCCTAATATATATCAATGATATATCCAATATTACTGACGCTGGTCAATTTATTTTATTCGCTGATGATACTAACTTGTTCTATTCCCATGATGATGTGTCAACTTTAATGAGTCTGATTAATTCTGATTTATGTAAAATTTCTGAATGGTTTCAGTCTAATAAACTTTCCGTTAACATAACTAAGTCCAATTATATAATATTTAGACCAAGGCAAAAAAGGCAAACATTTGACTTGATACTGGAAATAAACAACAATAAGATTAATAGAGTTAAAGAAGTTTGTTTTCTTGGTGTAATATTAGATGAAAACTTATCATGGAAAGCACATATATCCCATGTTGCTCATAAAGTTTCCAAATCTATTGGGATTATTTATAGATCAAGTTTTTATCTATTCAAATCAGCCTTACGAATTCTATACTTTGCTCTTGTTTATCCTTATCTTCAATATTGCATTACGGTATGGGGATCAACGTATCCAACTAACCTTAATCGTATTGTTGTGTTACAAAAACGTGTGCTACGAATCATTGATAAACAGGATTTCGGTGTGTATACCACTCCTATTTTTAATGAACTCAAAATATTGAAATTTGAAGATATTTATTTATTTAATCTCGGGAAGTTTATTTATCAATACCAACATAAATTGCTACCTGATTGTTTCGAGTGTCCAATTTTAGGCGTAAACCAAATTCATAATTATTATACCCGTCAATCCAGAACACTATGTGTCCCTTACTGTAGGACAAATATTCGTCAATTTTCTGTAAATTATCAAGGACCCAAATTTTTTAATACGTTGAACCTCGTAATACGTAATTCATCGTCTATATTCAAATTTCAATCTAAGTTAAAAAAGTTTCTTCTTTCTCGCTATATATGACTTTAATATTTCACAATTTTATTCCAATCAACTTGCTATTTGATTATTCCGTCTCTACTATTGCGTTATATATGTTATTTTAACATGTAATAAAACTCGCTACACAAACCATGAGGTAGCTCAAATTTTTATAAGCCGTATGGTTTCTATTTGGGCTTCCTCACCACATCTGAATTATTGTATATTTATATTTATATTTTCTATACCTGTTTTTTCGTGTACAATTATTGATGTATGTTGTTTTTTGTACTTGTAACTTTTTGTGGTAAACTAAAATACATTTATTTTTATATATTATTATATTAAGTAGTGACTACCAGTGATTGCTGAAAGTTGTTAATAAACAGCCCTTTGTCCC
The DNA here is from genome assembly GCA_016169945.1 of Trachythela sp. YZ-2020. Classification (NCBI taxonomy): domain Eukaryota; kingdom Metazoa; phylum Cnidaria; class Anthozoa; order Malacalcyonacea; family Clavulariidae; genus Trachythela; species Trachythela sp. YZ-2020. The sequence continues at coordinate 110,813 of JADLSH010000181.1, read as the reverse complement.
ATGATATACTGTAGTTCTCCTATAATTGTTTAGGGGCTGTTCATAAGAACCTATACCAAGATTGCTTCATATATTGTTTTATATAAATCTGTAACCTTGGGGTCCAGTGTCGGCTGAACCCAAAAATATACAACACTGCTAGTCCCACAACATTCGGAAGGCTTGTGGTTGCAGCCCATGACGCCCGCTTGCTAGGACCAAGACCAGATTTTGGTGTACGTGCTGGGGGGGAGGTGAAATAAGTTTTAGGGGAGGTGCAATATCTGTGCCCCTGGAAGAGTGGGTTCTTGAATTTTAGGGTTTATAAAGTTGTTAATAAACTGCCCCCTATTCTTCCACAAAGTTTATACTTAGAGGTCTGAACTATAAATGTATTCTTTCCAACATAGCTAAAACCAATATGTAAATAACTGTTGAATATGCATTCATGCAGATATGCTTACTTTAAAGGGGAAGTCAAGTCCGTTCTGCGCATCTTTTCTGCGCATTATGTGAGGGCCCTCACCATTGGAATTTTAATTGAATAACGCATGCGCATTTCGCATGTGATTATGTATTAAAAAAACAACATGGAGGAAGGCGAAAGCCGTTCCGAAATGTTGTTAGCGGCGAAATTGAGGGAATTAGTGTTGTATCCAACGAAGATAAAAAGGCCAAACGAAAAAATATTTAGCTGGAAGGGATGCGACAAAGATATGTCTTTATCAGGAGCAATTTATGCGATGGCGACAGTTAAAAGACGAGATAAAAGTCGAGACGGACAAAGAAATAGCTAGTAGCCTTGCTTCGTGACAATTATATTTCAAACACGAAGCAACTCCTAACAACCAGGTAAGAAATATAGATTGTAGTTTAACGAATAATGTAATAATGGATAAAAGCAGTGTTTTGATAGAGATCTACAGTATCTGCTTATAATTTTGTAGTGACGCGGAAACCCAGAACGGCCAGAAGTTGAAACTTGCAGCAGCTGATCCATGAAGGATTACAAAGATTGCAACCAATATTGCTCTATAGCTAGAGCCTAAACCTTAAAAGGAAGAGCTGTTGGTAAGACATCAATCAAGATTTACAAACTGATTTATGGTTTTACATAATGTCTTGACAACCAGTTGGCTCCATCAAAGTGATCAAACCATATATTGATACATTTCTGTCTTCTATGTACTATTATGCACTAGTCAATTGAAACCCTGACCCCCCGAGAATATGCAGGGATATTTTAACAATCCCAGCCTAAAATGTTGTCCATTTGTTAAATTACCCAGCTTTCCAAAGTCTAGCTTTCCATCTGGTGTTCTGATCAACCATTATTAATATCAAAATGTGCTGTAAGTTACCGGAAGCTGACGCAGAAGAAAGTCATACATTAAATATCAGGCTATGCAAGAGTTAATTCCCAGCCTTTGAGCCTAGCCTTTGTGTCGTGTTAAAACCCCGGATAGCAGAATAGCAACGCTTATTAAAACTCTCTATTTCCCCCTGCAAAATCATGTTAAAACCCCACATATGCCTGTGGGTGGTGGTGGGTTTTCAATTGACTAGTGCATTATGGTGCTGTACAGATTCTGGGGTTCTTGATGTATGGTCAGATAATCAATAAATTAGGGATTATCCACAATGTTTCAACATTTTAAAAAGTAACCAAAGCGAGAGAAAGTGGGAGGGGGTTGATGGACTATTTACTCCATTCAAATTTATAAGAGAAAATGTGGGTTATTATCATTCATTAACTGGCAGTATCCTTGCACTGACAAGCAGGATTACATGGATTTACTGGGGGGGTGCACACTTCTCCAGCCTTGGGCAAGAGCGGGGGGGTGCCAATTCCCATATGTGACAGGGCATTTATCAATATAATATCAGGCAATTCATGGGCCTTTTGATCATGTAGGCCATCTTATTTTTTAAACATTTTCTGACAAGATAACCCCCTTGATCCTGTCCTCAGTGGTGATTCACCCTTCCCTGGTCGAAGGTCACTCCTTGCTTCATGACCAAAGCCCACTTAGCACTCCCTTATCAAACCAAGCTGGACCCACCTCTGCTGGCAAGTAAAATTGTATGGTGTTAGACAGAATAAAATACTAAAGTAGGGCGTACCTGGGTGCATTGCCAGCTAATGGGTTAACAAGAGACTCTCACTCAGTCTGGCAGATAGTTTTGTTAACCCATTAACTGGCAGTACCCTAGCACTGGCAAGTCAAATCGTCTGGCATTAGACAGAATAAAGTACTAAAGTATGGCATATCTGGGTACATTGCCAGCTAATGGGTTAAATTTCATTGAAGGTTTTGCAATTGTAAAAAGTCAAGCACTATTCAACAACCTATAATTTTCACAGCAGAGGATCAACATTTAAATGTATGCTTTGTGAGGGGGAAAGAGTTGCAAAAATCTATGTTTTGTATGCTTTTGAAAATTTGAATGATTGCATATGTAGCTCATATTTTTATAATCTAATCTAATTATACAAACAAATTTGTTCCAAATAGCTAAATGAACTGATAATTTTTTATGTGTAAATATATGATATGTAATAATTAAAATCTATATGAATCTGTCTTTAACAAAAAGAAATCGTTGAACCAGAATTTACTAAATACATTATACAAGTCTTTTATTGTGTATTGCCAATAGCACTAAAGTCTAGCTGGCCGTAAACCTGTATAAACTCAATTGGGAGAAGGATACCTTGCTCTTATTGCAAAAACACAACAACTTGGCACCACTACTCTGTTGCCCCTGCCCAAACGCCCATGCTGCCATAGAACAAACTGTCTATCTGCAGAATGCCTAAAGTGTTCATTGTTTCTGGGGTGTTCCATAACTAGAATGTCCTCTCTATACTTCATTGCAATGTCCAAAACATTTGCATCCAGGACAAGCTGGTTGAACAAAGCGTTTGTTGTCACACAAGGCATAACTCCTTTTGAACAACGTTTGTTTTCATCTTGGGTGGGCATTGGTGCTAATGGCCACAAAAACACCATTCAGGACTTTTGTCTGATGGAGGCTCTGGTTGGGATGATTCATCCTGACCTTGTGGCAAATTTATCGGTAATTCACCAAGTCAGAATACATTGCTGGCTGTCTTCGCAACAATTCCAGTTCCAACCTTCTCAAAGCCTCCAAATTTATGCTTTCAACCAAATTCTAGCAAAAATACAGAATTATACTCTTTCAGTTTAACTTTAACTCACCATAGCCATTGGTGTCTCACAATGGGAGCCTTACTAGCTTCAACTTTGCCAAGTTAGCTGAAGCAAAGGGGAAATAGTATGTAACTTGTTGAAAGTCTTTAGTTTGACACACCATTGAATCAGGGATGTGAACACCAACACACCCTATAAACATTAAAATACATGTACAGACTGGGGATCTTACACCATCAATTTGATAGAGTGTGTTTACACAGTGAGTAGACACAATCACTTGAAACAAAACTATATACTGTAGTGGAAAAATGATATACAACTATTAAAAGTGCCATCTCAACAAAATACTATGTTATCTTCAACACATATATGCATCTATTGAAATTAATCACATGTACAAGTACAGATACATTGCCAATTTATAAACTGTAGCTACTAAATTAGGGAAACAAATGGATGATTTTAAATATATGCTACCTGCAGATGCTGCTCGTGGGTCAGTAGACGTTTTTTCGGTGTTTTCCTCCACACACAACCCCCCACAGCCTCTCCCATGACCTCTGGCTCTTGATGCACCACGTCCCCTGGTTGTTTCTGTCGCATTTCCACAGTTGCAAGAAGATGTTTTGCCAGTTTTTCTTTGACCGCGTGCAAACGACCTCTCGCTCGCTTTGCACTTGGTTCTGAGCTATCCATCTCGTCACTACTATCATGTTCTGCACCCTGAAATTATTAGATATTACATATAAATATTTTTAACAACTAAAATTCGGCAACACTTACATTTTAATACGTACCTGCGTTTCACATTATTTGATCAGATGTTTCGAATGAATCGGTGTCGCTTTCTTGTAGATTCCGTCGATTCAAACACGAACTTCTGTCTGGGTGGCAAACGGAAGAGCAATACTGCCCTTTTCTTTACAAGGACAAGCATTTCTTCCCTTTTCCCGCAAACACATTCCATGACATGAACATACTGCCATGTTTATATCCACATTGGGAACTTGTGCAATGTCCTCGATTTCATCTACTGTGCTTCGACTTTCGTCCATTGTTGTATAATGCGGCATGGCTTTTTTGTGTTTAGCGAGGAAAGGTGGTATTTCGTTTTACTTCCCATGAACGAAGCAGGTAAAAAAATACTGTAAGTATTGTAAAAGGACCACACACAAAGTCATTAAAATCCAGGTGAGAACAACAAGAGGCAAAAGGCGTCATGTAAGACAGTTATAGTGTATCAAAACAAAGGATGTAAACAATGCGCAGAACAGATGCGCAGAACGGACTTGACTTCCACTTTAATGTAAATGCTATGGAAGTTGAACACCTTGGGGAAAATTAAAAGACTAGGTGGATGTTGCTGCTGATCACAGTTGGTGCATTCATGACAATTGTTGCAGATAAAGAGGTTAGGGTGGTTTTAGTGTGCCCAATAATAAGAATTGTCATTTTTAAAGATTTTGTCTTTATTATAAATTATTATAACAGCCAACTCAATTACCTTTGTTTACTTTTGAAGTCCAAGGTTTTATTTATTAAATTCCCACCTAAATGTCCACATGAGTTATTGTAGGCAGATGAAGGCCTGGCAAATCATGCTAGCTCACCTTACAAGCTTGTCATGTGCCTAATATGTGTTGGCCATCCAAGCCAACAGAAAGAAATTATATAATCATATTTCCTGGAAAATGAAATTAGTGTATATTTTGCAAAATAGGTAATTACAGAAAATGTTCGCACTCCCCCCTACGGGAAATTTTCCCACTCTCTCCACCCCCTCTTAGGAAGATATCTCCCCCTCTTAGTAAGATATATCTTAAACAGGGAGCTAAGGTGATCTTTGGAAGTGCCAATCTGAACCAGATTTCATCCGCTCCCTGTGAACTTGATAGATTTTTTAATTGATTTACTTAAGTGACATACAGTTGCAGACCCTTCATGAAGCAGCAAGAGAAGCAGAAACTGACCTGATGGTCCACAACAGTTTGGTTTGTTCACCGCCCAACCCCCTCCCTCCCTCCCTCCCAACAACGATTCACAATCTAGAATGTTTGGTGTGGATTGAAAAACCTTTGAATGTTGATGAGCACTCTTGGAACAGTTGTAATTAAGCTCCTTCCCCTGTAGATTTGGAAGGATGACAATAGAAGTCTTGGAGGGGAGTCCAGACCTTTCTGGGGAGTCCAGACCAGTATGACCCACTTGAAATTTTCATGTGAACTCAGTAATGTGGAGATCTTGCCTTACTCCAACAGCCACTAGCATGGCCGCATTTTGAAGTGAGGTGTGAGGAGGTGAGCACATCTCCTGGAATCATTTTACACCTCCCCTAAGAATTTTTGCACCACCCCTGGTAATTTATACACCTCCCCTTGTTAACAGTTAAATGATGGATCAAAATTTAATGTTGAATAATAACAGAACCATTACAACCAACTTGCCAAGTTTTGGTCAAATTGGATGAGTCACACAATCATAATGCATAAATACATACATTACATTACATACATTAAGTAACATTTTTTACTTTAGGGGGTACGTCTTAAACCCTAAAATTCAAGAACCCACTCTTCCAGGGGCACAGACACTGCACCTCCCCTAAAATCTATTTCATCTCCCCCAAAATTTGGCCTTCGTCACTAGCAAGCGGGCAGTCATGGCCGATGTTGTGGGACAAGCAGTGTTGTATAATTTTGGCTGCAGCCGACACTGGACCCCAAGGTTACAGATTTATATAGAACAATATATGAAGCAATCTTGGTATGGGCATAGCAAGCATGGTTCTTATGAACAGCCCCTAAACAATTATAGGGGAACTGCAGTATATCGTGGCACAAAGGACTGTTTATTAACAACTTACTTACAGCAATCACTGGTAGTCACTACTTACTGTCTGGAGTAGTGGGCAGACAAAGGACTTTGCATATAATATATTTTCAGTTATTTAATGGAAGGGCTTCTTAAAAATACATACATTTTTGCAACTATTCTATAAACACATGTGGCCACAACCAAAAATATAGCCAAGCTAAAGTCAACAGCAAAGAAGAAGTATTTTACGGTCAATACTGTTCGGAAATAACGAGAAAGTTGCAAGTAAACCTGGTTTGTTTTCGCGACAAACAATATCAAAGTGAAGCCATGCTTCTGGGACATGTTGATAAAATGTCGGCTAAAACATTTTGATTTTTAACTGCCCTGTACGTAGAAATCAAGCAGTCAGAAATACATAAAACACTAAATCTAGATTCTTTGTTTACAGAGCTCCATTTGAACGGGTACGTTGTCTACAGTGCTCTTACCGATCACTTTATTTACTTCAAAACGTGCGACAGAGTAGTTTTCGAAGCCAGCTTTTTGCCAAATTTGCTTCACTGCTGTGTCAACTCGAAAGCAATTTTCTCGCGAATTATCGAATGGATTTCGCCTAAACTTATGTTTAAGAGTGCTGATCACCTCTGCTAAAAATACAACTTTTAAACCAGTGTTTGGAGCGAAAGAGAAAGCATAAAAATTTAAAAATATAGCTTCGTGTAAAATACACATTTTCCGTCCGCCATTTGGCGCGAAATGGAAGAATAACCACTTTTACCGGCATGCATTGCGAGAGCTGGAATTGCCTATTGGTGATGCCTTTTTTTATTGCTTTAATCAATGAGGCCTTCTTCAGCACCTTACAGACCTTCTCATAAACTGCTGTATCTGCAAAATTACAATCATCACAAGAATAATGTATACAGTAAATAATTTGACATTCCATTTTCCTTATTTCTAGTTTAACCCATTAGCTGGCAATGCACCCTACTTTAGTATTTTAATGGCAATTTTTACAAGTAAAAATTATGGTTAATGGACGATACTAAACGCACTAGACTTAAAGTTAGACTAGACTAGTCTGTCTTTGTAAAGCCTACCTGAACGCTACTATTGTCCCAACAAAGAAGACTCTATAGTTCTCTATCACAGACTGCCATTATTTGCTTGCCAAACCCGTAGGCTACTGCGCCCAGTATCGTTTATTAATTATTGTCCAAACTACTATGTTTGACCTATTCATAACTAACAATGGTACTATAGTTAACCAAACTGGCAGATATCTGAGTTAACCTCATCTGGCAGTATCATTCTTACTAAGATTGCGAGCAGTAAAGACTGGCAAAAAATCGACAAAAAATTAATATTTTTAATTACTTAACGTTCTATCGTTTCTCAACGTTATTAACGTACTATAATGCCACGAATTAGCAAAAAGCGATCACACGTTCGTATCCAGAATCAGCGACCGTCGAACACTCAACCGCCCGTTGTGATACCAAATAATCTTGGCGAATTGAGCATCGCAGAGTTGAAGGACCTTTGCCGCGAACTCAACTTTTCGAGCGCAGGTGGCCGACGAGTGCTTGCAACACGTCTTCAAAACGAAAAAGAACGTCTCGGTATGAATGCGACGGCGCAACCCAACGTTGAAACTATTTCAACAAACAACACGCCAACAGTTCCCAATCCGCGGCAGAGTTTTAGCGACGACCAACTGGTACAGATCACGCAGATCGTTTCACAGTCGATCGCATCATTTTTCGATACCCAACATGCCACAACTACGGCTCGTGTAGATGAACAGACAACAAACCCACCACCACCAACGTCACTCGAAAGGCTAGAACAGCTTGGACAATTCCCATTTTTAAGTTCCAGCGAACTCCAGCAACCTTCGACTTCATCGAATGCGCCCGTTGCCTCGAACCAGCAAGCAGATGGGGGATTCACGCCTGAGATTCCAAGCAAATATGTTCGTGACTTCGAAAGTGGTGAGTTTTTTGAGATTGCTAGATTATTGCCAAAAAATTTAAATAAGTCAAATGTTGGTTCCGATTATCCCGACAACGTGGGTTTTACAATTTCCTCTACGGGAATCTCGTTAACACCTCGCAAGCCTCAGGTGCTAACTAACATTGAAGAATGGACAACCGCTTTCAACACGTACATGCTTATAATTGTACAAAAATTCCCGAATCGTGCCTCTGAACTATTACAGTATATGGAAACTATCTGTCATGCGGCAAAAACGCATGGCGGACTAGGTTGGTGTATCTATGACCATAAATTTCGCTATAAAGCAGCCGCTTGTTGAACACTGTCGTGGGCCAACATTGACACGCAATTATGGTTACGTATTTTCAAGGCTAGTTCCACTCAGTTGCGCGAGGATTATTCTCTTTTTTCAAATGAACCCTCAAACAGAGCTGGGGCAGCGAGGGACGGAATTTGCCACAGCTATAACAGGGCTAGACCTTGCCCATTTCGACCCAATTGCCCCTACACTCACCGATGTAACCGATTTGGCTGTGGGGAAAACATCCTGGGTACCAATGTACACAATCCCGTGAGGAAAACGATCTTAACGAAGACCACCCCTCGAAATCTGACCGATGCTCCAAGAAGACCAATAGAAAATAGAACTGTTAATTTTAACTGTAGTATATATAATAACAGTAGTTCAATACATTTAGATAATACTATAGTTACGCCAATTCGCGTTGACGCGCTTGAAGATGCTCTCCGTGGGCATCCCGATTTATCATTCGTTTTGAAACTCTGTTCAGACTTGCGTTTCGGTGCTCGCCTCGGTTACGATGGTCCTCGCATGTCCAAATTTGCAAAAAAACTTAAATCTGCCATTGACAACCCAACTATTGTTTCGAGTAACTTGGCTAGGTAAGTTGCTCTTGGACGCACAGCCGGTCCTTTCACCAATCCACCATTTGCTAATTTACAGGTTTCGCTAATTGGCATTGTACCTAAAAAGCATTCGGATAAATTTCGAACCATTTTCCACCTCTCGTTTCCAAAAACGGGCGAATCAATCAATTATTTTATTGAGAAAGACGATTTTTCATTGCAGTACATTAAAATCGACGACGCTGTTAAAAGATGTTAAAATGTGACAAATTTTTCTTAAGGACTGGAATGGGACAAGTTTATTTCTAAACTCTTTCTGGGAGAATTCTACAACACTTTCTCTCTATACCGATGCTTCTGGTACCCTTGGTTTCGGGGGGATTTTCCACAACCAGTGGTTTCAGGGTAAATGGTTCCCTCACCAAACACATGAGACAAAAAACATAAGCATTGATTGGCAAGAGCTCTATGCCATTATGGTAGCTTCATACATATGGGGAAATTTGTGGGCTCAAAAACGGATTGTGTTTTATTGCGATAACCAGGCTGTGGTTTCCATAATTAATTCAAAACGTTCCAAAAGTCCTCGCATTATGGATTTGGTGCGTGCTCTAACCTTGCAAACCCTGAAGTATAACTTTTATTTCAAAGCCTTGCATGTTCCAGGTCATTATAATGACATTGCTGATTCTATTTCCCGTTTTCAGCAAACCAGATTTCGGCGTCTAGCACCTCATGCAGACCAACATCCTCAACCTCTACCAGAGGAACTTTCTCGTCTTTAGACGCTGATTTACGTCGTTATCAAATTGCCTCGTTAGCTCAAGGTACGATTAAAACTTATAGCAGTGGTGAAAAACATTTTAAGAATTTTTACTACCAATTTCATCTATACAAGCATGTGCCTCTCCTGCCAACTACGGAAACTGTTCTTGTTTATTTTGCTGTTTTTCTCGCTAAGACAGTAAATTCGGACACCATAAAAGTTTATCTCGCCGCAGTTCGCCATATGCATTTGGTTAATGGCTATGATCTCCCCATCGCCAAATTTCAACATCTACATTATATTTTACGGGGTATAAAGCGAGTTAAGGAGGCTCCCTACAGTTTTAATTCTGTAGCACGCAAATGTGCTCTAAGGTCCATTATTTGCTCATTTTGCAAGGTATGGTCACGAGACTTGGCAATCAGATTGCCACAATATTGCGGATTACGAAGAACAAAAAATCTTTCTAAATATTTCCGTTGCCATGGTAACAACGCGATTTAGAGATTGTCGTATTTTTATCTTCTTTCTTAATTTTTTGGATTTTCCTTCGGTAAAATTTTTTTATTTTTTGCACATGAGCACCTAAAGTACAAAGTATTGAAATATGCGATTTAAAAAAAATTCCTCGGAGCCGAATTTTTTTAAATCTCAAAAAAACGTTTTTTTGCAATAAAAACAATTCGGCTCCGAGGAATTTTTTTAAAATCGCATATGTCAATACTTTGTACTTTAGGTGCTCATGTGCAAAAAATAAAAAAATTTTACAGAAGAAAATCCAAAAATAAGAAAGAAGATAAAAATACGACAATCTCTAAATCGCGTTGTTACCATGACAACGGAAATATTTAGAAAGATTTTTGTTCTTCGTAATACCAAATATTGTGGCAATCTGTTGCAATATTGACCATACATTCTATCTACAAAATAAAACTTTCTCAAAGGATGGAACATTATACTTTAGATACAAGGACACGCTTACCAATTACATTAGACCATCTCAAACTTTTTTACCGCATATTACACTCGCGAACATTACCAACGCACGATGAAATCATGATTTGGGCAGCTATTTCCATAGCATTTTTTGGATTTTTGCGGATTGGTGAAATGACTTGCTCCGGTCCTTTCAATTCCTCAACACACCATGTAAGTTTTCATAATGAAAAACGGGATAAAGAGGTATTTTTGCAACTCCGAATTAAAGCTTCAAAGACTGACCCATTTCGATCTTCAGCCACGATAACCATTGGCAGCAATTCTAGTATATACTGTCCAGTAAGGGCTCTTCAAACCTACCTCTCACGTACATCTTCGGGCCATGCGGGACCATTGTTTTGCTATTCGACCGGTGTTCCTTTATCACGTAGTCAATTTACTAAAGAACTACGCACACTTTTGGCTCAAGGTGGTTACAACACTGCACACTATGCAGGCCACAGCTTTAGAATCGGAGCGGCTACCACAGCCGCGTCCCAGAGTTTACCTCATTGGCTTATTCAAACGCTAGGAAGATGATCTTCCGATTGTTACCTCAGATATATTCGTACGCCAATCAATGTCCTTGCAGACGTTTCAAAGCGATTGATTGCGGAGTAAGATGAAGACTCGTTATGTTTCAGTCTATGGGGATCACACTCACTATTGGTGTGTGGTTGTGGAGGCAATTGCTCTAGTATGAGGTCGCAATTTTACCATAGACTTTACGTTTTCTTTACGGAATTTGGCATAAAGCCAATTTTATTTACAAAAATCGCTTTAACTTCTGCATATGAGTATATGTACTGAGCCAGATCAGACTTCTAATAAATATTTCCCTGATCATATATTCCCAGGGTCTAGCTCAGAGTATATGTCCTGCAGGGCAGACTAGGACCCAGCTCCAAAAGTGAGTATATATATGTTCTAGCCGCCTTTACTCAGGATCCAGCTCAAAATCCGCGCGGTAAAAGTATATGTCTTGGGCAGATTAGGACCTAGCTGGAAATCAGTATATGTCCTAATCGACTTTCCTCAAGACCCAGCTTTTCTACTACGAGTGTATACCCTGGGAACCGCTCAGCACCCAGCTCTTCGTAGACAAACCAAAATATAGAGCAGTTGTCCCAGACTTCCATAACCCCACAAAAATATTGTTTCATTTACTGCGCGTTATTTGTTTAATATTTCAGCATATATACAGACATATGTGGAGGACATTAACTCTGTCTAACACCTTTTACTCGTCAGTGGTAAGGTACTGCCAGTTAATGGGTTAGCATTTTAATGTGTTAAACATTTTATGTACTGATGTAAACACAGTAATTTTTTTGGGGCCATTTTGGCCCCAGGGGGCCGTTTTGGCTCTTTAAAAGAGGGGCCGATTTGGCCCTAACAGGGGCCAAAAGACAACTCTGGGGCCGTTTTAGCCCCAAGGGGCCGTTTGGGCTCTTCTAAACAGGGGCCGTTTTGGCCCTGAAAGGGGCCAAAACACAACTCTGGGGTCGTTTAAGCCCCAGGGAGCCGTTTGGGCTCTTTTAAACAGGGGCCGTTTTGATACCCTGACAGGGGCCAAAACGCAAATCTGGGGCCGTTTTAGCCATAGGGGGCCGTTTTGGGCCAATTTGAAAGGGGGTCGTTTTGGCTCTGACAGGAGCCAAGACACAACTCTGGGGCCGTCTTGTCACATTATGGGCTGTTTAGCCCCTTTTAGAATTGAGAGCTGTTTTTGCCACGAAATTATTTTGAGTATTTTTTTATTTTTAAACACGGAGGCCGTTTTTGGCCAAATTGCCAAAACAGGAGAGCAGTTTGTTTACAAATCTCTTCAAATGACAAATTCAACATGGAATGTCTTTTTAAAAATGTGATGCTTGGTCACTACCAAAAGAAATAACAAGGCTGTACTATTACTACACAATTACTACACAAATGCTATTTTAATTGACCCCATTTGCTTCTCCTTATATGACCCCATTTTCTTCTCCTTATAGGGGACCACCTTAATATATATGTTAATAATCTTATACTGAGAAATCCACATGTATGCTATAATATTTCTACGAAAATATTGAAATATATCGGGAAATTTATATCGGTATGCTCAAGTTCGAATTTAAGAGCTCTATAGACCACTTTCATAATTAAGATGAGTTTAAATATTCTTTTATGTGCATCTTAATAAGCCTCATTGACCTCGTTCAGGTTAATAAATTATATTCAATTCAGTCACAGAAACGAGGCTGATAAGGCTTATTAAGATGCACATAAAAGAATATTTAAACTCATCTGAATATTCATCTGAATTATGAAAGTGGTCAAAATGTAACACAAAATCTTAAACATTTACTGGTGATTGAAGTTTTGTCACTCTATCAAAGCCAATGAACGAAAAATGAATAAATTCCGCAATGCGCGCTGACTGACAGACTGGTGCCTAGTCTTCTTACTACACGCGCAAAGGTTCTCGGGATAGAGTCATCACACCTCCATATTTGAAAATTTTTTATTTTTATTTTGTTATTAATCGAATCGAGCTCGAAATTTTATATTTTTGACCCAAGATAAACTGGATTTTCAGAAGCAATACATCGGCAACTACTGAATATTAGTATAAACTTAGTAATAGACTATCACTTTTCCTGCGTTCTGATTGGCTACGCTACTCGTAGACTATTAGTGATAGTCTACTAGTAGCAAAATTCAAAACAATGGCGTGAAAAAAAATTCATTAAAATTTAATATTACTTTTGTTTACTTTTGTATTGTTGTTCCTAGTTCTCAATAAAATGCTATAGTTTATACTAAAACAATTAGACAACTCGCCCTCGTTTTCTGACCGATAGTCAACTCGGCTTCGCCTCGTTGACTATTCGCTCATAGCCAACTCGGCCTCGTTGTCTAATTGTTAAATATTCAGGTAAGGTTATTGTTATGTTTTTTGTGTAATAGAGCGATTTTGTTAGAAAATATTTGCAATCTTCGTTCGTGAATGTTAAGCATGTTGTCCCCGTTTAAAATTTGAATTTTCCGCGACAATATATGAATTAAAACGCTGAAAATAATACAGTTCCAATTTAAAATTACTTCAGCAAATGCTACTATACAAAATCTTCAATTTTATTTGGGCTTTCAATGTTTATATTTACCAACTGTATATGACAGATTGACAGTTAAATACTCAGAGCCCATCTTGTCCTCAAAAATCAGGTACAAATTTCATATAAGATTTTAATATAATTATGTTGCATCCTTGTGACCTTGTCATCACTAACTAAATAAAAGTATTGCCTATTCTAAATATATTATTTGTTCAAGAGATTTATCCTGCGTGACCTTTGTCATCTTTATTGGTATTCTGTCAATCAGAGTCATGTATCTAAATTCTGCTGTATTTTGTAAGCTGAAATGTTTTCATCGATACTAATAGGTCAGATTCGTATGACTTTTATATATTTTCACATGTCCGAAACCTGTCCAAGAATGTAAAATCACTGAGCCCATTGTCCAACTACATGTAAATGTTCAAATGCCTGGTTGATATATTTGGATTGTGAGAAGTTTATGCACCAGTCAATGTAAATCCACGATGCTCTCATGCTACCGATAAGTGGATATTTGGTAGTACCAGGAACATACTTTTACACAAAAATAGCTTGCTTCAAAAGTTAATCATAGATGTTAAATTATATCAAGCCTATGTTCCAAGAGTAGAGAGGACTAACACTATGCCCTGCTTATCCATGTATCAGCAGCTTCCCCCTGGTGTCGACCCTTGGGGACCCAGAGACATTTCCCAAACTGTGTTTGCATCCCATGGGGGTGGGGGGAATGTCAAATTTGGTTCTCAAGCCGAAAACCCACAGGAAAGTACCCAGGAGATTTTGATTTAGAAACTCCCGAGTGTGACTTTGACGCATTGAATTTATTATGCATTTATAGGATTGGTCTAGGGCCATTCATATTATACATTTCCTATCTTTTGCTACAAGTCATTGTTGATGTTTTTAGTGTTGATGTTTTTAGTGTTGATAAGTCAGTCAATAAACGAGAGCTTATACCACTTGCAACTTGGCTGTGTAACTTGATATAGGATTGAAAAAAAAGATACTGCCCTTGAGGGTGGGGGTTGTATTTAATACCTGTATCTTGTACCCAGGGGGATTTGCTAAGGTTTCACTGGGTGAAAAGACCAATCCCCCTGTATCCCCGGGGGTCGACCCCAGGGGGAAGCCACTGATACATGCATTTCCTAAGGGCAATAATGGCTGTGGTACAACATATCTATTTCTCACTCTACACTATGTGGTATCGACTAGTACTTCCTTCCCACATTCTAATGGGGCCAGACAGAAAAATGTGTGGATATGGATATGGAACTTATTGCCAGTGCGGACACTTCGTGAAATATTGGGGGTGCAAACTTAGGTTGCCAACATATAACCATCCTTTTGTTGCTGCAAATCTCCATTCTTAAAACCTTTTTCACTTAAATTTCATGCAAATTTACTTAAATTACAGCCTATCAAGGCTTTCGTGGTTGTAAAATCATTAATTGATACAGCTTTGTTACACAGTTAACCAGCTATCATTCAAAGGCTTTGAGAAATTATTCGGGGGGCGACTGGCCCCTCTACCGACCACCGCCACTGCTTATTGCAAAATACTTTATTATCATATACTCTGTCTCAGTGATGAAGCTAGACATAGCAACTGGTTGTGCTATAGATGCATTTGCAAATTGTTGATTCTTTAATTATTGAAACCTTCAGAAATGCATTGTCTTTAGGCTATTTTAATGCATGCTTATTTGAATAGTAAGAGCAGATTCCATGGCTTCACTCCAGACAATTTGAGTAATCAAAGGGAGAGTAGGAGACTGCCTAGACATTATGTGCATGTAATGCCATAAGCTATCTCTCTTGGATGAGAAAACCTCTGGTTGCAATAGGACTTACAAAAATAACAATTATTAGAATTTTTGTATTTTTATGCTGTGAGAAGATTTGATACAGTATGTAGTTAACTAATTCAGGGTTATGGCGGTTGACTGTTATGTAAAATTACCTGAAAAATACAATAAGATATTCAACGTTTCGAGCGAAGGCCCTTCGTCTGGAAGTTAGTAGAAGCCCAGATAAAGGGCCTTCGCTCGAAACGTCGAACTTCTTATTGTATTTTTCAGGTAGTATTACACAACAGTCAACCGCCGTATTTGCTATACTCTACCCACACTGGCACCGCACAATCGAGATAATTCAAGGTTAACCGATTAATGTCCAATGCATTTTAAAATAGTGTATTAATTTTTATTCTCCTAAGATTCTATTGTGGCCAGATGTTTTGCTTAATCCAAGAGAGCTAGCTTATAGCACTACATAATGTCCAGGCAGTCTCCCAGTCTTTAGGTAGTTTTACACAACAGTCAACTGCTGAGTATCCCACTCTCCTTATAATAACTCAAATAAAGGTTTCAATAATTTAAAAAATATATTTGCATAGCACGGCTAGTTGCTAATGTCTAGCTTCACCACTGAGACAAAGTATATAATCTAGCTTGCTTTCTGCAGGACATTTGATGTTTGGCAAGTGCTATTTACGGCGGTACATTTAATGTTGTGCAAGTACTCTGACCTCATACTTCATAATCTATGTTGGATGTGTAATCGTATTCTAGTTGAGTAGTTGTCTCTTACACCAATATCTACATTGACACTCACAATATTTTTTTCCATAGCCCTCGTCAACAATGGAGAGTATAGTTTTGTGTACTGTGCACTGGGTACCCGGAGGATGTAGACCAGTTAATGATTATTGGGGAGAACCAAGTGTTTGTTGAATGCCCTGGTACTGATGTGATCAACGCTGGTCGAGTCAACTGGTACCTTTTTTTACTCCATTTTTGGAGTAAAATTAACTCCTTGAAATTAACAGTGTATACAATCATATAGCCATCTGACAAGATGCATGTATTTTAAAGTATGGGGTAAATGGGTATTGACTACCATCAACTTGCAAAGTACAATATAACTCATTAGTTTATGTTTATGCAAGAATGTGATTTTTTAGTTTCGACATTACTATTGGTTGTTTGGATGTGATAAAATCACATTCTAGCAGAAACCTGGACAATAATATAGATACTGAGTTATAATGTACTTCATGGAGTTTCCAAACCATATATGATGAGTTCTATTAGCTGCGATGGCAATTACTGGTCATGCAATCAAATGCCAGTAAACCTGCATCGAGTTTAAGGCAATAGATTAAGTTTTGTAAGTTTGAATAACACAAATAATTTAAAATTTGCATTGCATAGCATGCATGCATGCATGCTAGTTTGCCATTGTTAGTTTTGCCACTGTTAACTTGCATGTATATATGTGTGTGTAAACTAAGATTAATGTCAAACTTATAAATATATATTTTTTAACTTTTAAATTGTTGTGTAACTCACTATTATATTTTATCTTCACCAATTTTAGTTCCTATTAACAAGGGTCAATTTAGCTTTATTTGAAATTATTATTATTATATATTACGAGCGAAAATAACCTCAACGAAAGCTAAATTGGCCCTTTGATGGGGCCAAAGCTGGGACTGTTTTGGCCCCATCAAGAGGGCTGTAAATTTGGCCCCCGTTTGGGGTCAAAACAGCCCCACTAAAAGGGCCGTTTTAGGGTCAAATGTTGGTCTTTGGGCCAAAACAGCCCCACTAAAATTGGCCCTTTTAATGGGGCTGTTTTGGCCCTTTTAATGGGGCTGTTTTGGCCCTTTTAATGGGGCTGTTTTGGCCCTTTTAATGGGGCTGTTTTGGCCCTTTTAATGGGGCTGTTTTGGCCCCATCAAGGGCTGTAATTTTGGCCCTCAATTTGGGGCCAAAACAGCCCCACTAAAATGGGCCGTCTCAGGGTCAAAATTTTGGCCCCATTTTTGGGGCCAAAATGGCCCCGAAAAAATTACTGTGAAGTGTATGCATGCACACCATCTTCAAGCCACCGCCTGTCTGAAACAGCCTCTCCATGTGCACACTTGTTAAAGATCCCATTTGGAAGGTCTGAGTGCTTGTTGACAATGTGGGAAAAGAAAGACTCAAATTTGGCCCATATCAATTCACATTACCAGATGGGGTGGATGTCGCACTCCGAAACTGATCGATAACGTGCCACAGAATACGATCTATGAGTAGCTCTGTCGGTAGGCTGTGTAGCTTTTCAGTTCTCAGTTGTTCAGTGTAGTATACTCAATAAGTTGGAGCCTAATGCATACAATTAGATGAAATAACGTGATGGTACCAATGATGAAGAAATCCGAGAGGGAAATGCTTAGCAAAACAAATACATTAAGCTAAAAATCTTCGTTTCTCTCTACTTAAGGTCTGTAAATGGTGGTACCCTTGACGTTAATATCCAAATTCAGAAGTATGTCACCACAGAAAATTGCCTTAATTACTACACAAACTCATTGATCACTGAAGAAGATGATTATTACTGCACCTTTAAATCATCCCTGGCAAATGCTTATTGCTCTTCGAGCATTTCTATTCATATTCAAATCAATTGAGTTCAACTATTGTGGGGCTTTTAAAACTATATGGCCCTTTGAGCGAGAATTTCTGAAATTTATGTAGAATTCTTGGTATTGTTTCGGATTGGATTGAAGGCGAATCAAACTGAAATTAGTTGGAATATTTGTGATTAATACTCTCAGAGCGTTTTACCATCATGAGTTTGCTCAATTTGCATTGCTGTATCACGGCACTCGGAAGTCGGAAATGACTCGTCATTTCTTATCGCCTTTGGGTGATATTATAACAGATTAAATTAGTTGTAGAATAAAACGACGTAAAATTACTAAATTTTAATACAGTTGGATGAAATGTCATGGGCCGGTGTCTTTTCATAAAATCATAATTTTTATGTCACATAATGCAAACATCAACTAGCGCATAGACCTACTGTAAAGTCAAAACTCCAAACCACGAAACCTCGAACTCTAAGAGCGGTAAGCACAATGGACGTGCGCATGTAACCAAGTATGAATATGCAAGAGCAAATTTTATTTGCAACAAGCAACGAACAAGTAGAAGCATTGGGAAAGAAGCATAAACAAGCCCATATACTGTACTGTGCATACTTTTTGGTCGAGATATTGCGATTCTGAGTTTTGACCTTCAGAGGTCAGAGGAAGTTAATTCGAATTTGCTATATATAATATACATACTATACATGATCAAAATGCAAAACAATGGACACTAACATTTTAATTCGACGTTTCGACTAACTTGCAGTCATCATCAGGAATGACGCTACTAAGAAATACAAAACTGTATATACAAGATCAATTGAAATAAAAATTATGATGTCTGTTAGTTAAAAATTATGAGTTCCTTAGAGGCTTTACATCCGTTGTTAAGTTCCGGTCTCTGGCGATGAATATATAAAGATTCTTTAAAAAGTAATAAAGACCAATGTCTGAATTTGTCTAATGTCCTACAGTTGTTGAAAATGATTGATTCAGGAGTGAAGTCGGTATAAAAGTTTATAAGTGTATAAAAGTTTAACATACCAATTTGGCAGACGAAACTTTGCCTGCAAAACTTGCCGAAAACTTGGAAATACCTAAGCACATTTACTTAGTCGTGCGACTAGTTGCATGCTCATGCATATAGGCTAGAATCAATCGTATTTACAGGTTAGTTTGGTACCTATATTTACAGTTAAATGTTCACATTTTTAGAAAAGCTAAAATTAACTACCATAAGGAAGAACCACATATTCTACCTATGATATATTTTCGTGACCCTCGATATTTCGTCACCCTGGACCCTCGACAATTAGTGAAACTCTTTGCTGGCCTGCTGCGTCATAGTACTCGGAAATGACTCGTCATTTCTTATCGCCATTTGAATGATGTGAAGCATTGAGTTACATAACTTTACAGTATATAAATACACGAGAGAATTAAAAAACATTGATTGCAACATTTATATCGAATTGTGTAGAAGATCTACTCAAGAAAATCTACTCAAGATCACCAATGATGTCTACTAAACATTTACAAACTGGCGATTCAAAACCTGTTTTTGAAAACACGAAGAAATTCCGTATTTACAGTATGAAATTTTGTCCATACGCACAGGTAAGAACCAAATATATTTATATAATAACCTGAGTTCAATCTGCCATTTAATTCTTGAGCTATGATCTGTTAGAAGACAGCCGTTGCAAGTGAAGTCACAACTTGTAATTATTTGGCTTCCGCGATATTGGGTGGCAAATTCAAGCTAATTAAAATGAAAACCAACATGACTGACATTAATACGTACGCCAACTTTCCTTATAATAACCCCTTTTCTAGACATGCTAAAACAACAAACTGTACACCAAAATAGACTCTTCGTTGTTCAAGGATTCTAGATGTATCATAGTGTTTTTTTTATAATGCCACCTAAAATGGCAGGTTATGTAGCATGCATGACGTAATATTCTCGCATGACTGCAATACGCGAATAGATAAATGAATTTATTATTATTAACAGGACAGAAAACGTTACAGAACAGATTGACATAAAAAGTTTATGCTAACTTCAGGACTGTATTTCCGCTAGTCTATCTAAAAAATATGTGATATTTTGCAGTTGTCACTCAGTAGATACACAGTATGACGTAATAACGTTGTGAGAACCAAAAAGTGTTTTTTTATATTATTAAAAGTTGAACACTTATTTCTCCAGACTCACGAGGGCCTTTGCTTGAAACGTCGAAATTTTTGGTATATATTTTCAGGTAGTTGATCTTGTAATCCCTCACATAACTAAACTAGCATCGTACCGAAAAGTTTTGGGGCTTTGAATCCCTTTGATGCGCGACGGAAAGCGATCTGCACGCCATTTGACGTGATCCATGATCTATGCAAAGATATTACGTCACTGAAATAGCGTAATCCGTGCGCGCGTCTGAATTCATTGCCTATGGAAATTTTTTAAAGCATTTGTTGATCTATTCGTGTGTATGACTTACTATGTACAACCAAAATAGACATAAATACGCTTTACTCGTGTTATAGAGAGCATTGCTGGTGGCAGTGGCCAAAGGACTTACAGACTTTGACGTTGTCACTATCAAATTACGCCATGAGGTACCGGAGTGGTACTCGTCAATCAATCCATTACGTAAAGTCCCTGCTATTGAATTCCCTGATGGTGAAGCTATTTATGAATCCCTGATTGTTTCGGGTAGGTAGCTGCATTTATAATATGAACTTGTGGTTAGCTGAGCCCTTGAATTGGTAACTGAACTCATGTGGTCAGAGAGCTGCACCGGAATCTCAGGGCCGCAGGCTCGATCTCTGCCGAAGGGCCTATAGTTGCATTTCTATACAAAAACATTCAAACTTTTACCATAAATCCTGTATTAGCCCACTGGTGGTTACTAAATAGAGAAGGGGAGAGTTTATCTCTAATCGTTTCCGATCCGATGCACGTGTAGCTTTTAATTACCTTTACTATAAAGCCTCCACTATATATAAACCACGTTTGAGGGTGACTTTAATAAGACAGGGAGATATATAGAGAGACGGCATTGATTTAGCCCAAACGCCCTACGAAACGTACGTAAAATAGGTGATCTTCCAATAAAGTGAATATGTGTAAAGAGTACACACAGCATTCCTAGTTGAGGGAGGGGGGTGGTGGACTCAATAGAGACAAGTGGGATATTTGAGGGAAGAAACGGTCTTAAAAGAGCAATTACGGTATAATGAACGGCCCCATATAACCAGTCAAGTTACCTATAAGCTCGCTGAGTTACAGGCAACTGTGAGATTCTGCTTTAATAGAAATTGTGTATTTTCCCCGGGTAAATATTTTCATAGGAAAACCTGGTAACTCGCAATGCCAAGAACAGAGATGAATATTTCGCCATTTTTGTCGAATAACTTCTATATCTGCTTTGAATTTGAAGTGTAATGCGTAACGTAAGGTTTTAAGCGAGGTAAACACTCGAATTGCGTATGGTGTCATTGTTCCGCCATATGTATTTTCATACAGCAAACGCTTCATAACTCGGCTCATACATGTTGACATCGCTTCATATAACGGATACCAATTATTTAGCTACAGTATTTTGTGAATAAGTTGCTTTTTTAAGAAGAAAAACTTCATAAAATGTCTGACTACTTTTTATTCTGGAATAAAACTAACAAGTAATCTTCGAAACTGCTTGCAAAAAAAGTAAAATTTTGATGTTTTACTCGTAGTTTTCTTCTGTCAACTCGGCCTCGTTGTCTAATTGTTAATTATACTTCCTTACCAATTAACTTATCACATCTTAAATAATTATGGATTCCACTGTAAACAGTAAATTGTATAGCGCGATGTTGTAAATCGCAAAATTTTAGAATAAGGTAAGTTGTTTGCAACGTGTCACGTTCGTTGGTTGCAAAACAAAGTCTGTCAAAGTAATTTAGTGTAATATTGGCTTGAATTAGGTGAATAATTTACTGTTTTCAGTTGAAGCCATATTTAAAATGTGATATGTTAATTGGTAAGGAAATATATATAATCGGGCATGGGATTCCTGGTTTTGACTCTCAGATATCAATTTATCATCAAGCGAATCCATTTGCATGGTCACCCCAAGTTACTATTAATTAACAATATACATTTTCATTACATTTTAATCTTACATTTTGCAGTTTATTTCGTCATTTTACAAACGCTTGGCAGATAAACAAAAGTCTGAGGAAACAAAGCAAGAATTACTGAAGAATATTGCAAATGTTGAGCAGTATTTAACTGAAAATAAGTCAAATTATTTGCAGGTTTGTGTTGATTATTTTCCCTCTTTTTCGACAACTTCGATTCAACATATTAGGGGAATATAGATGGTTTAAGCATAAGTGCCATAGTGCAACAGACTGTGGTCCACCAGCAGTAAATATAATATTTATCCTTTCTATATTATATGCGGTTTTGCATTTTGTGTCAAAGAAGTATAACTTCGAGATTAAATTTAGTTTTCGTGTCAACATTCCTAAACTTGACTATGCTTTTCTGTGGCGCTAATTGAAAGTCATACGGTACATGTATTACTCAATTAGAGATTCTCTATGTATATATGATTCTGATATAAATCTCGTATTTGAAACGACTATTCTGAATGAGTAAAAGTACATAGGTTATTATTGAAAATTCTCAACGCTGATTGGTTGCGCTACCTCGGATTAATACGCGATAATCACCTAAAGCGTTTTTAAGCCGCTTTTATCGTAAATATTCAATTAAAATATTTTTGAAATGTGCTTTTTTTATTTTTTTCCAAATAATCACCTATGTAATTTTACTAAAACAATTATTGTCCTCAGACTCGGTGAATATCGGTGAATAAAAGCCTCGACTTCGTCTCGGTTTTTATTCACCGATATTCACCTCGCCTTCGGTGAATAATTGTTAAATATAACCTAGTATGCAAATATGGCACGGGAATGATGTGATGATTTTACCAATGTCAGCACGCCTGCTGATCTGCAATATTTGAAATGGTGGGGTGATCACCGATGGGACATAGCCATGCGCCTGCAGCAGGCACAACCAATTGAGAAATTGCTTTTTTTTCATTTTTTCGACCTCAAAATCACTGAAAATATTAATTTTTACCCATTCACAATCAAGTATCCATTGACCAACACTTGACAGTATCAAAATAAGCTTATTATGTCTATTAAGTATTATGCTTTGCAACGAGTCATCCATAATTTTCAATATTTTCACATGCCTATACAAACCGTACGTTATGGAAGAAGGGGAGTCAAGATCAATGTATATATATATTACGCTTTATAAAGTTGAAAAATCCATCATAGTTTAACCGAGGTTCAACATTTTAGCGTACGCACTGGCAGGGGTGGAGGACAAGGGTTGAAAGAAAGAGTACTCTCTGTACGCTTGTGAAGATGTTGATTATTTTGGATGTCCCTTGTATATAAACACAGTCTGAAATTTTCCAATGTTGAATCTCAATCCCGACTAAATGTCCGGGAACTCAGTGAGATAAAATCTTGACCGATTTTCCTAAATGTTAGACATTTATCTGCTTGTGTCACAGTAGATGTTTAGTTGGCGAGAACTATTCTTTTTGCTCTACTATACAAAAACCATTAAAATATATTTCTGAACCATTGATTTAGTAGAAACATAGTGAGCTAACTGATAGTGAAGTTGTTATTATTTTTCACACTAGGCAATGAAGCAGGAATGTTGGATTTCATGGTATATCCCTGGATTGAACGACTACCTATTGTGTATACATTATCTGCTGATGTACATCCAAACCTGACAAACTGGTTTAACCGGATGCAAAATGAGCCAGCAGTAAAAGAAACCGCAAATACAAAAGAAAACCACTTGAAATTTTATAAAGGATATAGAGATGGCGAAGCTGACTATGACTTTGTCTAACTAATTAAATAATTGCTTTTCAGTATGAAAACATTAAACCATTTTGTACTGTAATATAATGAAGCGATTTACTTTTATTAATTAAACTGAATTACATGGA
The DNA here is from genome assembly GCA_016169945.1 of Trachythela sp. YZ-2020. Taxonomy (NCBI): domain Eukaryota; kingdom Metazoa; phylum Cnidaria; class Anthozoa; order Malacalcyonacea; family Clavulariidae; genus Trachythela; species Trachythela sp. YZ-2020. The sequence goes on along the minus strand of JADLSH010000181.1, from coordinate 86,670 downwards.
AGATAGATTAAAAACAAAAGATATAGCTTTTGCTGCATAAAGAAAAACATATCATTATAAAAGACTCGTTTATCTACTAATACTGAATTATTTTCGATTATCCTCGAGCCAACGGCCCGTCAGCGCCATTCTGGGCGATAGCCAAGGGAGAGGGTACTAATTCCGCTCGGCTATTTCCTACTCCCGGGGAAAAGTTTAACGTTCATCAAGTATCGTGGGCGCGTGGCTATGTTTCATGGGTGGACCTTCCACTGATCTCAAATGTATATGGAGGACTACGCGTACTTTCAAGAGCACAGTCACGGCGTACATTCAAGAGTAACAGCAAAATTCATCGCATTTCCTTAAGACAGCATAAATGAAAGCTTTTAAGAGGTCAAACAAGGACAGTCAAAGAACTGCAGAAAAATATAATATGGGTATAATTAGGTCCCATTTTGGTACTCATAGCAACACCGCTTATCTGTTGGTAATATATATAGTGATAGACTAGCTGGTTTCTGAGTTATCTTATGCATGGTTGGAATAGAAACTGAGTGCTTGAAGACTATCATGATGCGGAATTATAGTGTAAAGTGATTTGACATCTATGGCTAATTAGCAAAAACAAATTAATGTAATTTCAAGTTGTATTTTGATCAGTTCTTTATGCATGTACATGTATTATATTTTGATTTCACGTTGATATTCCGCGATTTTTCTGTAATATGATGGCACTCCCCATTGGCAAGTCTTCAAAGCACAAGTTTCGAATTAGATGTCCACCCGTGACAACAATTGTTAATTATTTTAATATTTTTCTATTTCTCTTTGAGTGAAGCGCCGAAAGAATTACCAAGTATCTGTATCTCTGAGTTCTGTGTTGCACTGTCGCTCCACTATTATTATTATAGTTTGAATAACATGAGCTAGTATCAGAAGGGAGGGCGACCCTACGTCGCTGTGTCATGTTATGCACATTATAGTGGAGCGACACAGACACCAGAGACAGCAAGTGTAATAATAATAATAATAATAATAATAATAATAATAATGATTTATTGCAGCTTTTCCACGGCGTGGCTCTACATCTGCAAAATAATTTACATTAAAATACAGTACTATGTCTATGTAATAGAAAGTCTCTATAAAAATTTAAAACTAAGGTTTGAAAATATGGTTATACAAAATATTTGTCTCTTGCGTTACTCATTAAAAGGTCTTTGCACTGTCGTGAGAAATGAGCAAAATGATCACAGTTCCTAAGTTCAGCCGGTAAAGCATTGAACAATTGCGAGGCTGTATCTTGAAAAGTTCCACTTTCTAGCGGTACTTGAAGTTTCAATGCTGCGTTTGAGCGAAGTACCCTCTCACTTGATTGAATTTTCAGCGGGAGATATGCTGGCCATGGGGATTGATGTAATGCTTTGTGGGCCATCTTTAGCATATGCCAATCACGTCTCTCCTTAATGGGGAGCCAACCAATATTAATGACGTCAGTAACTTTAGCGTAAGAGCCTTTAACAAAACCAGCGCATGCATTTTGGACGCGCTGTAGTCTCTTTATTTGGTAGTAGTGTACAGGACTATATACTGTGTCGCAGTAATCTGGGTACGATGCATAATATTGTTTCGAAGCCGCATGTAAGGATGACCTTGTTCATATTTGCAAGACAGCTGCGGCTATACCACCTGCGATGAAGGTTACAGTAAAAAATTACAAGTGGAAAAATTAAATGTTTCAAGCGAATGTCTCAAATGAAACATTTTGTAATAATATCAGTGGAATGTATTATAAATAAGCTTAAATCTATAGTCAAAGGAAGCAATATTTGCATGGCCAAACAAAACTGTTAGAAAATGTTCGCTGAAGCGGGGATTGCATCTGAAAACTGACTGTGAATTTTTTGTAGTTAAAGGTTAGGGTTAGTTGCTCATGTATCAAAAAAGCGCCCAGATTTTAACCAAGAGTAACATTTATCTACTGACTCTGTTCTTGTTTTACACAATAATTATATACCCATCTGCTTTTCTCATTTAAAATTTAAATATGCAAATAGGACAATTTAATGGAGACGGCGATACGTTTGGATTTTAAGGATATTGTTTGCTGTACTTGTATGGAGTATGCTATCGCTAAATAATTTATGGTTATCTTCTAGATAGATGGATTAGTGTTATATTTAATCCTGTCTTTAAGCTTGCTTTACATATATCATGGCTAACATTTACTTGAACAGAGACATACAATAGGCGCTTTCGTATCAGGTCACAGAATAACAAATATTTTGATCTCATAAAAACCTCTGTTCCCTAAATTCCCTTCACTGCTCATAGAAGCGTAGCTTAGCATTTAAAATTACAGATCATTATTTCACACTGTGCCATGTTCTTACCACATAATTAAATTTCATGTATGTCCGAACCAAGTCTAATATCTGCTCACAACAACGTATAAGATAATAAAACCCCTTTTACCTTTCAATTTATAATAATTTAAATATTTTGCTTTTACTTCCTCACAGTGCGATTATACCCAGCTTGCCTGCGAATTTTTACAAGCTTCGCGTCAGAGAGCAATGAATATTTAACCATCTTATTGTATACTACGGAAAACTACAAATTGAACATGAATAGTTAATGCCATGCCAATGGCAGTTGTTTGTCTCAGTAGAAATAAAATCTTGTTTAATTTCCTGTACAGCTATACTCCTATAGGTTATGTCTCAATAAGCCATGTTCTGTAGATGAAGTTTCCATGATTTTTTGAACGAAGAGATTTCTAGCAGTTTGCGATTTGCAGAAAAGGAAAAAAAGTACGATATATTTAAACAGACTACAGTATTTATATATTCAAATGCTCAAGCAAAACACTCATTTGCAATTCAAAACTAATTCGCCCACGACCTTTTAATGTTAGTATTTACATGCAGGTGTAGATATTACTCTGAACAAGCCGCTTGAGTCCTAACTTAGCTGAATTTGCGGCTACTATTGCAATATTCTGAGTTTTGTAGAGGAGAAAGATTGAGAATCTTAGGTTTTCATGACCTATATTCAGTCTCGGGAATCAGCTGAAATTCTCAGTTTATATTGTCAAGTATTTTTGCAGTGAAACGTGGCTAGTATTGTCAACAAAGATGACAGACACACCGCTACTGCCAAACATCGAACCAAATCCTTTGTGCCAGATAACAACGAGCGATAAGCTGAACTCAAACTTTGAAAATCTACAACAACCAAGCCAAGATGCTAAAATTGTCATCAATATTAGTGGTCTACGATTTCAAACATATGTCAGCACCTTGGAAAAGTTCCCAAACACATTGCTCGGTTCAGCGGACAAACGTCAGCGATTTTACGATCCTGAGTTAGGAGAGCTATTTTTCGACCGAAATCGTTCAGCATTTGAAGCAATTCTTAGCTATTATCAAAACGACGGCTCCATATTCCGACCTGAAAACGTGCCTGTGAAAATAATCGCGGGAGAGATCATGTTCTTCGAGTTAGGCTTGGTTGCTATGAATCAGCTGTTTGAAATTCCAGGTCAAACACCGGCTGCAGAGAGTGCCTTGCCGAAGAATAAATTGCAACGTCGTATTTGGTTATTGTTTGAGCATCCAGATAGCTCCATGTATGCTAGGGTCCTTGCCTTTTGGTCGCTGTCTATCATCATTGTTTCCATAGTAACATTCTGCTTGGAAAGCTTGCCGCAATTCAGGTGCAATTTGGACGAGAGCTCAGCATCCAACTCGACATCTGATGATGATCATTGTTCAGACAAGAAAGAACAGCCTTGGTTTTCAATCGAAATCGTTTGCATTGCCTGGTTTACACTCGAGTACCTGGCCCGGATGCTTTCTTCGCCTGAAAAGATCAAATTTATCAAATCATTCCTAAATATCATCGATCTCGTCGCCATATTGCCTTATTATATTACACTGCCGTTAGATGATGCATCTGGTAGTTCGTTTGCCGTTCTTCGAGTTATCAGACTTGTTCGCGTGTTCCGAATCTTCAAGCTGTCCCGGCATTCCAAAGGTCTACAAATTCTGGGCCAAACACTTCGAGCAAGTATGCGAGAGTTGGGAATGTTGATATTCTTCATGTTCATAGTTGTAGTGCTATTCTCCAGTGCTATATTTTATGCTGAAGGTCCAAGTTATGAGCAAAGTGATTTCACATCTATCCCAGCAGCTTTTTGGTGGTCTGTTGTTACCATGACAACGGTAGGATATGGCGACCAATATCCGAGAACCTGGCAAGGCAAGCTCGTGGGCTCAATCTGTGCTCTCTCTGGCGTACTTACTATTGCACTTCCTGTTCCTGTCATCGTTTCTAATTTCACGTATTTCTACAAGAGTGAACACGAGTACCGAGAATTCGAAGCGATGGCGGATAAGTGGGAGAAGAAGAATTCTGAAAATGAAAGCAAAGAAAGGGATGGCAATGCAGAGTTTTGCGGTGTCAAGGTATGTAATACTCCAGGAGCACCATGCGATAGCGATGGTTATAATGAGTTACAACAGAGTCCAAAAATTGAAACAAAAAAGGGAGAAGAGATTGAACTCGTAGAAGTTGTAGTGACCTGAACAGACAATAGTTCTTTCAAATTATTTATTAATATATCTAATATATTGTAAATATTTCATTTTATTTAAATAAGCCCAACTTACGGCTTTGTGATATTTAAACAATATTGGATAAGCTTTTGTAATATCAGGAATTGTCAAGGTCAAGGTAATTGTTATGAGACGAAGTAGAAGGCTCAAAGCTGAGTCTGATTTTTGTACCTTGATATTCTATGACGTCACAAAATTCGAATTCAGTAACTGATGTTTTTACATCCGCCATTAGTACGGGGCCAATATATATGAGAGTCCAATGATTAATTATTTTAAGTACGTGGTATACGAATCCTCAATTTAGTCCCTCCCCGTCTCATAAAAGACCTTCTTTTAAAAGAAATAAATTTATTAAGCGTCTCCCTCTAAGTCTCCCCCCCCCCCCCTATCGCTCCACAACAAAGACGCATGGTTGGGTTGGAATCAGTTTACTGCGTTTCTTAATTTATGCGTTCCGGTAAAATCAATAAGCTCCCACTATATTAAGCCACTCTCCCCAGCCGGATATAACTAAGCTTCTGAGAGGCTTACTTTAGGATTTGTAGTATACTGTACGGCCGGCCAACCTCAGTTTATGTGATTTAATGCAATTTGAATTAATATTATTGAACATATTTTAGCACATTGAGAACTATTATTGAACGCACGTATCTACAGAAACTATATAATATACAACTATAATACAGACTAGTTGCAATTCAATAAATCTACATCAAAACAAGCAAATGATCACTGATGTAAATAAAATATTAATGTGAAAATATATGTATTCAACCAACTTGTCTGATTATTAATGATGATATATAGCGCTTTTTCCTAGACCAGGTGAGATTTCAAAATATCGAACTTGATGAGGCATTTCTTAGTGAAAGCAAAGACCTTTGACGTTAGATCCATCCATGACCTTCAATTATCATATCGAATACCTATCTTCAACCGGCATATTATCAAAACCGTCTCAAATTAACGGTGTTAAACATCTCTTTGATAAGGACACACTAACACTTATTATTTATGCACTACTAATGAGCAAAAGTTTATTGTTCATCAATATGGCCAAGCACGTCTGAAAGAAATATTAAAGAAATTCAGTTAGTACAACACATTGCGGCACGAGTAATCATGAACATTCGTAAATACGACCATATTACGCCGGTACTTAAAAACCTTAAATGGTTACCAGTTAACTATCATCTAGAATATAGAGATAGCATTATGGGCTTTATGGCATATAAATGCATGAACAATTTGGCACCACCCTATATTCTGGTAGATTCAAAAAGCGTTCGGATGTTCACACAAGGAACACCAGAGAATCAAACGAATTATATATTCCTAGATATCAAATTAATTGCAACTGGTCAAAGACCTTCCCTTTATAGAGCCACCTTTAATTAAACGTAAATTGAGACAATTTCTTTTGTCCAAGTTCCTGATGGCAGATTCACTGTTTTTATATATTCTTAATTGGTCGTCATGTAAATATATTGTAGATATACGCCTGGCATTTTTGCACGCGAAATTGTACTTTTGAAATGTCCCAATTTTTTTCGCTACCGCGCGGTTATTTCGGGAGCTTGGGAACAAATTTGACCAGTGAAAAATTCCTCAAATTCCTTACTCTTTTCCTTGTACGGGTTTTCCGTAAGGGTGATAAGGGGGTACTAGGAAGATAGAGGGTCTCTCGAGGATCAATTTGATACCAATATTGCCATGGTTACGCGTAATGTTTTGCCGCTGGCGGGCTTCTTGTTCGAGGCTTTTGAGCGAAATGGCGTCTTTCGATAGAAGTTGTAAAAATGCAACAACTTCGGCTTCAATAGGATCTTTGGTTGAAGCTTATTTTGTTTTTATTTTTCGTTCAAATTCAAGACAAAGGTGTTATTGAAGTTTGTATGTTTTTTGTTTTTTGATTTTTGTCCCATGAAAAGAAATAATGTGCCATTTTCGAAGGCAAGAAATCACAAACGCTCCAATATGGGCGAATATATGAAGAAAGGCTAGGTTGGTTGGCAAAGAGGAGAAGTGGTTTAAAAGGCTTAAAAGACCAGACGCGACGGTAAGAAACGTTTGTATGCTTGTATGGCTTGTTGTACAGACCATTATTTCGTATAATCTTTGTGGTCATTCATTATTTCATGATTTAAACTGAGCCCTTCTTCATCCTAGGACTTCAGGTTCAATGTGGATGAATGCCTGTATGATGATGGTTCTTAGCGTTTTAATTATTGTCAGTTATTATCTTATTTTGGCCTTATTTAAGATCACATTCACAGAATTGCAAATAGAATTATGTGCATGATCAGTGAATGCAAACAATTTGATTCAATATAGCCTGTGAAAGCATATCATTTAATATACAAGGAAGGAATATGTAAAATGAAGCTCCAGGAAATGATGTGTATGTTTATTTTCTTGGTTTTATATATTATAGCAATTTGTAATCTTGTAATGTTTACTTTAAATAACTTATGTAGGCTCATTGCATTTCTTTGCCAATGATGAATATTAAAGACTATTATTGTTATTGTGTTCATTAACCATCATTATTGTCTACATCATCATTGTCTACATGCAAGTTTGTCACTGGACTTTTGGCCTAATATGAGTTAAATGTGCTGTCAACCAAATGTCGGTTAAATGCCCTGTCGACCAAATAATATCAATTAAATATCCTGTCGACAGAATGTCAGTTAAATGTACTGTCAACCATATGTCGGTTAAATACCCGGTCCGCCGAATAATGTCAATTAAATGTCCTGTCGACAGAATGTCAGTTAAATGTACTGTCGACCAAATGTTGATTAACCAATTAAAGTGCATGGATCTCCCCTTGACAAGTAAAATAGTCTGGCATTAGACAAACTAATATAAAAATGTAAGGCATACCAGGGCACACTGCACCTTAATGAGTTAAATGTCTTGTTGACCAAATGTCGGTTACATTTCTTGTCAACCGAATGTCAGTTACATTTCCTGTCGACCAAATGTCGGTTACATGTCCTGTCGACCAATACAGTTTCTGAAAGCATAATACAGTTTCTGACAGTTTTATGTAAAATAAAGCACCAGAAAATGATATGCATGATTATTTTCTTGGTTTTATATATTATAGCAATTTGTAATCTTGTTATTGTAACTTCTACTTTACAAAATTTATGTAAACTTGTTGTATTTCTTTGCCAAAGATGAAATATTACAGAATATTATTGTTATTGTGTTCATTAAGAAGACCTCAGTTATATTGTCTACGTGCAAGTTTGTCACTGGACTTTTGCCCTATTGTCAGTTAAATGTGTTGTCAGTGTTGCCAGATGAAATCTCAAAATATTCATGTACGCTTACGTCAAAAGTTCACAAAAAGTTCAAAAAGTTCATGAATCTAAATTTTACGATCGGAAAGTGTCGGAAATCGTCGGAATTTGTCGGAGATAGTCGGATTTATCGGGAAGTATCGAGATATGTCCGGAAATCCATAATTCTATGGAAAAAACAGTCACCGATGACAATCACAAAAAAGGCGGGAAATCTACTGCATATTAATTTAACATAAATTATGCAAATTGTGTCCTACTGTATCACCTGCGACCACTGTTGAACATGAATATTTAAATAATTTAATACATGAATCATGAAAATATGAAATCATGAACATTACTATTGCAAAAATCACTAAACTTAACATTTTCTATCTTGAAAAAATGAAAAATCAATGTTCATGCAATTGTTCATGGAAATTTAAAAAGTTCATGAAAAGTTCACAAATCTTTGATGTTCATAAAAAGTTCATAAAGAGAGCAAAAAGTTCACAAATCTGTGAACTTTGTTCACGATCTGGCAACACTGTGTGTTGTCAACCAAATGTCGGTTAAATACCCGGTCGACTGAATAATATCGTCTATTTTGATATGTAGATAATCCCCTATTTTGTGTCTTTCAATATGACCAATTTTAGACTCGTTTGCACATTTCTTCGTTCATTTTTTGTTCATTGAACATGGCATGCGCTTTTAACTTTTCGGCCATCATTCGATACATATCAAGGCTTGCTTGAGGCTGTTTGGCTTTGCCCGTTTTGGCGCGAAAAATATACACATTTGCAGCCAATGTTGCAGTTTCAGCCTACGCTTTCATAGTATTTTCGCTTGTTGGGTAGTTTTGCTTGTTTTTGTCCTGCAAACCTTTGTAGAAGTCTCGGTTTTTATCTTCCCGTATTTGCCAGCATAAAAGTAGGTCCTAAATTTATTCTAAAATTCGCAAATATATTTATTATTGCTCACAAACCTTCCATATAAACCCGTTTTTGTGGACAAGTTTTGTATTAAATTGGTAGACTTAGCTGAATATTTTAAATTCAATCATTTATAGATAAAAATTTAGCTAAATTTTAGGTAGAACGTTTTAAATTAATTGAAGGAATAATAAATAGTAGTTAAATTATATCTTTTAATACATAAATATTAGTTACTGAGGTTTAATTTAAAATATATCTGGCAAAATGGGAGATGAGCCTAGCACCTCAAAGAATGTAGACAATACACAACCATGGACTAGGGATCTCAAGTTACTACCTCCATTCACACACAATAAACTTGAAAAACACTTGGGCATGGATTCTCAACAAAAACCATCCAGCACTAAAAAAGATGACAAGTTAGGCTACCGCCTGTTTAAAGAAGGGTATATTAGCAATGTTCAAGCAAAGCCTAATGTTCCAAACAGTGCAAGTGGAAAATCATTCATACTTAAAGCAACAGTGCATGCATCAATGAAAAAGTTGAGTTATGCTGTTTATGTACACCTAAACCAAGTAACTGGTGATGCTGTTCATGGTCGTTGTTCATGTAAAGCAGGCAAGGGGGGCCGATGTAAACATGTTGCTGCTATGTTCTATCAAATTATTGATTATAAGAAATTAGAACTGTCAGAAGTCCCTGACGTTTTGACATGCACCCAGGTCTTACAACAATGGAATGTGCCTCACAGGGAAGTGTCTGATGACACTGTCCTTTTTGAAGATATAGCATTTAAAAAATCATCCTATATAAAAGATACTAGTAGTAAGCGAAAACATAGAAATGAACGTAATATTGACTTCAATCCAACACCACCCGATGGAACTGCAACTCAGAATGACATTAAAACATTGGTAAACAGTTTACAACGTAAAGAAAAGGCTGAATATTTAAGTAATGTTTTGCAGTCTAACAATTTCCAACCAGTTCTTTTTGAAGAAATACACAGTAAGCTTCCTTCAAAGAAATGTCGCACTGAACAAGCTCCATGCCATGTAAATGACTGCCGTGTTCGAGATCAAACACTGGAACATTTAAAACATAAAAAAATTAATTTGGCAAATGTCCCTTCAGAAAAAGCAGCACATGCTGCTAGTTTAGAAGTAACTCATGACCAGTTTCTGGAAATTGAGAGAGAAACACACAGGGACAGGATGCTTGTGATAGGTGGTACAATGAGAGAAAAAACCGCATCACTGCATCAAATTTTGGATTGGTGATAAAAAGGAGAAAATTTATTCACCCAAAATCATTACTTAAAACATTAACAAACACTGTCAAACAGCACAAAGTCAGTATCATGTCCTACACCATGTAAATGGGGAAAACAAAATGAAACTGTGGCATTGAAGCAGTATGTTTCACACGTCAAACAAAACTGTGTAAATGTCTTTTTTTTAAAGAACTTTATTGGGTTAACTAGTATATTTACAATATTTATATGACAACAAATAGTAAGACGAACATACACAAGTATAAAACAAGATAACCCAAACGGGATAAGTGCAAACGGGCACTCCCCATGGAATAAATAATAACAAAGTTTATGTACAGTTCCTATGACAGGGACAGAATGTGTGTGCATTATGTGGAATAATGCACACAAATAGTTTGTGCATTATGTGGCTTTGTTGCCGACAAAACATCACCTTGGTTAGGGGCCAGCCCAGATTTTGTTGTTCATGATGCAAGTGAACCCAGTTCAGCTATCGGACTTGGAGAAATCAAATGCCCATATTCAAAGCGGGATAATTCTATAGAAGCAGCATGTGAAGACAAAAAAATTTTCCTTTCTAAAGTTGATGGCAAAATTCAGTTAAAAAGGAACCATAATTACTATTACCAAGTGCAAGGCAGCATGGCCACACTTGAGCTTAAGTGGTCAGGTTTGTATGTTGAACGAATTTACTTTGATGAGGAACTTTGGGAGAAAACCATGTTGCCAGAGTTAACAGATTTTTATTTTAAGTATCTGTTTTCATAAATAAAAACAATCAATTCTCTATTATGTATCGACTAAGAAATTATTGTGTAAATTACTTAAACTGGATAAGTTGTTATTTTCAAACTAAATCATCACTGAAAAAGAATGCCTACTATAGGCTACTAACACACTTAAATCATATTAACATCAAGCAGTGTTAACAATGCTTGAAAACGTGAAATTTCTTCAATTAAATTGCTAAGAATTAAGTTACTGTTCATGTGTCTGTTCAACAATTAATGGAGGTAAGAATAATGTTAAATATGTGCAAATAGCCCAAATTTTATCAAGGTCTTGCAATTGTTATGGGAATAACTTGGTGTAAAATTCTATAGTTTTTTATTCTCGCAATAGCTCTCTCTACATGAACTCTCTTATGGAGGCAATTTTTTTTGTTTTCAGTTCCTCCTCCAGGGATAACTGATCTTTGCCATCCAAAAAAGGTGGGATATTTAATGTAACCCCATTAGGGAGATCACTCTCAATATCAAAGCCTCTATATGCCATGATTTGATCATCATTTTCCAAGAGATCCAGGATTCCACAATCCTTTGTGACCTTTTTATCACTGGTTCGACCAGCATATAAGGATGAGACAAAACTGGGGTACCCACTTGGGGAAATGCCAATCAATGCTTTTGCAGTGTTGTGGTTCTTATATGATGAAAATGTTGCTGACTGGCCTCTGCATGAAGAAGGCCTTTCAATAAACAGTTCCGTGCAGTCTAATATAACTCGGGTTTTGGGATAGCTTTGCTTAAAACAGGCGGGCATATTTTCATCAATACACTGCCTGTTTGGCCAAATTGGGAGGGCCCGTAATCTCTGATGTAAAAATGCAACCCAAGTTATCCAAATATGCGAGACATGTGATGTGGATAACCCAAATCTGTGAGCCACATCCTCTAACAAACAAACACCATCGCATTCATGGGTTTGCGCCACCATGTTTGCTCAGGGGATAGTGTACTAGGCTTGCTGTGCTTTGTGTGGTTTGCAGAACTTGTTTGACAAGTATTAGAGCCGTAGTATATCAAATTTTTACATGCTGGTGAAAGATAATCGAAGAAGGTGTCCTGAATTCTCGCCTCCGCTGAGATGTATCCAGGGCGAATCACAAATAATAATGAAAGTTTAATAATAATAAAAAGAAATACAAAATATTGGTGGTTTAAACTCGTATTTTTACGGTATGTTTTCTCTCTCTCGGAATGTCACGCGATCTCGCACGCTTTTAGTCATGTAACTCTTCAATGTCAATAGTCGCCACGCGCTCGTATGCTCTTCGGAATACGTCGTACCAACTAAAAGGCCCAGTTCGTGACAAAGGCACTAAAAGTCGTATAGTCAGGAAATCCAGTATAGAACTTGAAATTGTGGTCACTCCCAATCGTGGTCACTGCGTCAATTCTTTTTTGAAGGTCATTACACTTTGATTTTAGATTGTCTAACTCTTTTTTCATTTCGGTTTCATTTGAACTGGGGGACAAATTTCAGTCACGTCTACTTCTTTGCTGTTAGGTACATTTTCATCAACATTTATAGTGCATGCTTTATCTTCAAATACAGTTGTGGTTAAAATTTATGGTCTAAAAAGTTGTCTTCGAGCCTTTACATTCTTATGCACTGCTAACTCTGTGGGTACATTATTCAAATATGTTTTTTTTCCACCTGGAAAGTGACTTGAACAGACTCTTGAATTTGGACTAATGTTTTTCAGCCCTTTTGGCCTTTTGTTTTAACAAGTTTAATTACAGTAACGCATTTTCTTTGTAATGCCTCATCCTTTGGTATTGCCTACCAATTTAATACAAAACTTGTCCACAAATTTAATACAAAGTAGCCTACCAATTTAATACAAAACTTGTCCACAAAAACGGGTTTATACGGAAGGTTTGTGAGCAATAATAAATATATTTTCGAATTTTAGAATAAATTTAGGACCTACTTTTATGCTGGCAAATACGGGAAGATAAAAACCGAGACTTCTACAAAGGTTTGCAGGACAAAAACAAGCAAAACTACCCAACAAGCGAAAATACTATGAAAGCGTAGACTGAAACTGCAACATTGGCTGCAAATGTGTATATTTTTCGCGCCAAAACGGGCAAAGCCAAACAGCCTCAAGCAAGCCTAGATATGTATCGAATGATGGCCGAAAAGTTAAAAGTGCATGCCATGTTCAATGAGCAAAAAATGAACGAAGAAATGTGCAAACGAGTCTAAAATTGGTCATATTGAAAGACACAAAATAGGGGATTATCTACATATCAAAATAGACGTTTGATCGCTTCACAATAAAATAACTCACCGCTTGAAAGTACAAGGAGCCTAGATTCGAACGCCATTTTCGTCAAATAAACTGCTCGCTCCTTGCTGATTGAAAGGCCGTTTTTGTCGCTAAAATGATCCCTGATCTCTTTGTCATTCCGCCTATTTATAGCTAGGAGTTGTATTTTTCCTGAGACACTGTTAGTATCTCTTTAGTTAAGTAAAAAGGGCTAAAATCGGTAAAATTTCCTTCAGAACAAAATCGCTCCTGGACACTTCGCCATGACAACTAAAATTGATTTTGATAATCAACTACCGTCATGCATTGCGCGCGTGCAGTTAAAAGGGGAAAGGCCCATTAAATGTCCTATCGAAAGAATGTCAGTTAAATGTAGTGTTGACCAAATGTCGGTTAAATACCTGGTCGACCGAATAATGTCAATTAAATGTCCTGTCTACAGAATTTCAGTTAAATGTACTGTCGACCAAATGTTGGTTAACCCATTAAAGTGCATGGATCTCCCCTTGACAAGTAAAATAGTCTGGCATTAGACAAACTAATATAAAAATGTAAGGCATACCAGGGCACACTGGACCTTGATGAGTTAAATGTCTTGTTGACCAAATGTCGGTTAAATGTCCTGTCGACTGAAGGTCGGTTAAATGTCCTGTCGACCAAATGTCGGCAAAGTATCCTGTCTACCAAATGCCATTTAAATATCCTGTCAACCAACTGTCTGTTGTTCTAGTGCCCATCGGCCAAGAGTCTGCACCATAAAATGTATTTAATTCGATGAGAATCAGATTTTTCACTTCAAGAGCATATTTGAGTTGTTTACTTTGCCATTCAATATTTATGAAAAAATAGTCATCTGGGAACTATACGTAATAATACTTAACTCGAATTCCCACTACCTGCTGGACATTGCAACAGTATACTGCATGCATAATTTGTAGTTTGTTTTGTCATGGTGGACCCAGGCAATTTCAGATCAACAAATTTAGAGAATTTCCTGGGATCAACAAGTAATAACAAAATACTGCACTCAGCCACAATCATCTAGATAGCAATGTCAACAACTCATTCACCAAATCCACCGAAGTGAAATATATATACAACTTAAAACTTCTGCAGTTCTGCTTTCAGTGCTTTGTCGTCACTACGATCTACGAAACAAAAGTGTTCCACGAAGCCGTTTAGGCCCTGAACAACTCTCCACAGACTAGCGAATATATCGACTGGAGTATCCCTATTAGTCTTGCTATAGTTCGGCCTTCGGATACTTCGCCTGGCGACAATTTCACATTGTAAAGACCAAAATGTAGATTAACTGACGTGTGCCATCTTGGCTAATTAACTATTCTTGCGTGGTCCTCCGCTGACCCATACGGAATGGCGAACTAGCGATTTCGCGAGCAAAAATGCCAGGCGTATATATATATATATATATATATTATACTTGGTGGCTATAAGCGATAATGCAAAAGCTCACTTCCCTTGTGGTCGTTTGAGCACTCTGGCCCCAAGACACTTCACGCATGTCTGGATGCGCATGTGTCTGAGTATTGTACCACATGCGCTTGGGAGAGCAAGCGTATGGTGTATAAATACGAAGTCACTCGCATCTAGATTGCGTTACAAGCTGCACTGACGAGCCGTTGAACGGCGAAACATGCATGTCTGCAGATTTGACTATATAAGCTCCTTCACTTGTGTTGTTGAGCACTCTGTGAGGTTAATTGGTGGCTATAAGCGATAATGCAAAAGCTCACTTCCCTTGTGGTCGTTTGAGCACTCTGGCCCCAAGACACTTCACGCATGTCTGGATGCGCATGTGTCTGAGTATTGTACCACATGCGCTTGGGAGAGCAAGCGTATGGTGTATAAATACGAAGTCACTCGCATCTAGATTGCGTTACAAGCTGCACTGACGAGCCGTTGAACGGCGAAACATGCATGTCTGCAGATTTGACTATATATATATATATATATATAAGTGATATTTAGTGTTTGTTTCACACAAAGCAGAATGAAGGATATCCAGATTACACACATGATTAACTTGTAACAATACTTAGCCCTCCACTCACCAGCTATCTTAAGATTACTATGAATTATCATAGAATCACTAAGACTCCAGCCCTTGTGACACTGGAAGGCGGTTTAAAAGGTGGGAGGCATACAAACAATCACATTTTTATTCAGGTACAATTAATATACACGATTAAGAGGAATTATGCTTACGCATAGAGCCACTGATATTACTTAGCCCTGATACTTGCTTCTGGAGACTTTTAAGTCTTTTTCCTTCTTTGTTATTTCTTCGCTTTGGAGGCATATTGAGATCTAACAAATATACTAAAAGCGGAGTGTATTTATAACAAAATTGTGACCTTGAATAATTGTTTGTTTTCGATAGATGACGCAAATCGAAGTTCAGTATCGTATGATGGTCAAGTTCAGGGTCATGGTCATGGTAATCTGATAATCAAATATTATGAACTTTGCTCAATTATTTATACATGTTTTTATTCATATATATATATATATAACGCGATCGATTTTTACTATTCGATATTTTATCTTTATAAATTACTATTGAACTAGTAATAAATGTATGTATGTAAAGCTGAAATTGTGTCAGTTTTAGCTTTAAAATGAAACTGTTTTTACTATTATGTTTAGTGCAAAACCCGTTACGGGAATGTCATCTTTGGGCGTAGCAAGGCGTCATACGATGACGTCATAAGTGATCTTACATTTTCATCTAATAAAATTTCGAAAAGTGTGCAAAATAGAAATAATTCACCGTAACAATTAATGTTTAAATTCCCAGAAGTTAATTTGGACACTACTCAATCATCTTCGTATGCAATTCCAAAGTGTCCATTTTCGGCAACAAAAGAACTGGAACGTGATAGATTCGGGATTATCACATTTATACATTCATTTATACATTGCACAAACGGACTTCTTACCATTTAAGATCCTACTGGGTGTCTGAGGTCTCTCAGCCAGCCACGCGAGAAGGTTTTAATGCATATATTAATTCACACTGTGTTGCATCTAGTTAACGTATAGAAAGGAAGGAGCGTGAACACTGACCCACCAGTAGATTGTGACTGGTACCCTGATGTTATAGTATCTGCACTTCATCGCTGTTCCGGCCATTATCCATATATCTGCAGAACGATTACGTGCATGAATGGACCAATATTAAACTCTGGTAGATTTCCCAATTGCTGCAACGAACGCCATTCCATCGATAAGCAAGCATGCACGTCAAGGATACAAACAGTTCTTCAATTCTCTGCGTTGATCACTGAAGATCCGAGGTAGGGTACGAATAAAAAAGATCAATTTTTCATCTGAACATTTCTATTGGACATAATCACACCTGGTTTTCTGGGGGAGAGCGGGTCATCTGGCTTTCTAACGTTTCTATGATCCCAACTGTTCACGATTTTGTAGTTCCGGTCCTCTCAAGAGACTGCATGCATGTTCAGCCTCGTGGAAACTTGCATTAGCAAGATGATCTATTATTCCCTCTGATGTGAATGAAAATTCGATTGAGTATACATTGTATTAAAAATGAAGCAGGAAGTCAGCCGTCACAGAGGCACCACCTTTCCTTGAGATGCTTGATACGTCAGAATTATGCAAACCATTTCAAAAACAATCTCTAGGGCAGATTTTCCCATGGCAAAAATATGTTCAAGTCATATCAGTTCATTCAGAAAAAAAGCCTTCAAGACCAGTTTGGGCAATCGAAAAATTTTCTAATCCAATCATGCAACATTTTCTGACCATCAGAATTATATAAAAGGTCTAAGACTAAGTAAAAGGTTTTCAGAGAGATAAATATATAAATCATATTAAAGCTGAACAATAGCTGCAACTGTTGTATCATGACATTCAATTTAACTCTTCCTTTTAATTAAATCAGTAGCTCGCAATAATATTCAATTTCTCATAATGAATTCATTAATGTTTACTATAATATGTGAAATTCATTAGTGATTTACTTGAATTCTTTAATTAGTTACTATTTCTTAATGTTGTTAATTAATTTAAGTGAAATCACTAATAATTCAACTAAGAACATATATAAATTAACTTGCCGATGTTCAGTGGACTACAAAATATAGAAGTCCAGAAATGCTCGTATATTATACATGATTATCTAAGACTAAGTGGGTCAACCATTCTCTAAATATGCCAAAGATTGCTTAGTTCCGTACTGTGAACTGTTTACGTCAGGCATGCATGTCATTGCGGGAGGTGATTAATCTACATGTTGAACATGACTGACTTGGTGACTATCGATGGCAATTATACTCAACCATGCATGTTCTGTGGACAATAGAAAACAATGGTCATAAAAGTAAATATTTTGAAATTATAACATTTAATCTTTGAAGCTTTTCGACAGCATTCTACTAGTTGCGCCGATTTAATCTTTAATGATATTTGAAGAAAGGTGGCAAACGTGATCCAACGACATCACAAACTGAAAATATTCTTAATTAACATTCGGCAAAACCTAAAATCGGCCCGACAAATCGCAGCGTGTATATAAACGTACCTTAATCCTATCTGTAATGCTAGCCCGTGCTACATGCTCGCATCAATTCTAAATATACGACAGAACGCTTCAATCTATATTTGTGATGTTCTAAATATTGATTAGACTTTTTTGTGAAAAATACCAGGATTTTTTGAGGTGCAGCAGGATTTTGGCATTCAAAATAGGAGACGTCAAAAATGTGTCACAATATAATGATATATTATGGAGGCTTTTTTTATAAAAAATTATGTTAAAATACCTTTATGTTAAAAATAACAAAAAAACAGTGAGAAATTAAAAAATACAAGTGTTTCCAGAACAACCATACCGGCCAGGGGGCAGAACTTCTCATATCCGATCAGGAATTGTTTAATGATTGTTTATAAAAAAAATATTTTGTGGTTAGCTGCAGAGTTTTACGAGGCAATTATTGGTACTCACGTTGTCAGAGCAAAACATTGATTATAGCTGTAGCATTCTAGAAGTCTATATTTATAACATTGTTTGTACGAAGTATACATCCTTTCTAATGCCTGACGGCATGAATTATTAATATATAACAAGTATAACAAGTTATTTATTGAAAATATAGCACTCAATATCCATTAACATCTTCGCGATCGCTTGAACATTCTTTTTGACAGTGACAAGCATGCAAGAATGTTATAATTTGATACAGACAATTGTCAGGTTTTAGCCCCCATCATAGTCCAGATAGAACTAGAAACAAGTCAGAAATTTACATTACTTGATATTGGCAATTTAATTAGTGTTTTCATTGTTTTACATTGATATAAAGGTGTGCTTTTAATGTTTGCATGTACTATTGTTTTCGGATATGTTTCTCTTTCTGGAATGGTTGCGCTGAACAATTCAGTCAAGACTTTCTTTCTAACAGATAAAGCATGAACGGGTCAATCTGTCAAATGTCAAATGTCTTATGAAGATCGTCGCAAACTGTTGAACTGGCCAACTCTTTCAAAACGTCGCGAATATTTGTCTCTTGTATATAGAATGTTACAAAAGATTTTTCTGGAGAAGTAGTTTAAACTTCGAAGTGTATTCGAACTCACCATGCAAACTATCTACAATAAGAGCAAGCTGCTACAAGTACTCCTTCTTTGTTAGGATAATGAACCAATGGAACAATTTACCAAATACAGTTGTGGAAGTAGGCAACTTAAACACTTCTAAATCTAGACTAAGATCTTACCTATTTCTATGAAGACATGATATTATAGTTATTAGATTAGTTATAATAATAATGTAATTATTTTAGGGAGTTTTATAGGCCCAACTTCAAACTTCCTTTCATGATGGTATTTACTGTATTATTTTCTTTTTGCATCATGATTAATCAATAAATTATGAATGAATAAATTATGGATCTGTGTGGGAACATATATGATTATTCATGTTTATATAATATACTGTTTTAAAGATACAGGCTGCTTTAGCTGAGCTAGAAACTCGAACGAAATCTGTATCAGATTTTGATTAAGCAAATTGATACTACAAATTTAAAATATGCTTATCTGAATTTAGATCTTCGAACGAAGCTACTTTTATCAGTGTTACTCTCTCATTAAAAATTATACGATCAGTTATAAAGGCTAAACATAAAAAACAAGCCTCAATACATCAAATCGATTTATATGCTGTTGCTTATCTAAGTTATTTTACTCGAAGTCAGATCATGCAGGGGCCGGTTGTATAAAAAAGTATTTAAAGTTAACTGTAGTTAGTGCGAAAATTAACCAATCAGAATCGCTTCAGACCTAACTACAATTTAACTACAAAACGAGTAGTTAAAAAGTAGTTAGGAGTTTATACAACCGGCCTGAGCAAGTTTGTATACAGTTTCTCCCTCGTGGATAGTTTACCGCGTTCAATTAATTAATTATTTAATTTTTGGGGTTCGTCGTCATGTGTCTTGTTTATGCTAGTATATGATTGCCCAGCCAACAGCCATACTCTGTTGCTCAAAGAGATTAACCTGCAACGTATTTGTTGCTCGAAAGCTAGTGCCGCGAATATTTGCTATCAGTGGTTTTTCGCTGTCTTGTTGATCTAAAGGAAAATAGTACTCATATAATGTTGTTAAAACTTTGTGGATATTGTTATATAGTATTTTGCAAGTGTCCCCACTCAGTGGGAGTAATTGAGTGCCATTCATCCACGTATTAGCTGACTTCAGAAGCAGTATATAAGCTGGCCCCTATATGTGACATCTATATACCATAAAAGGTTTTATCCCTATATGCCGGCGCATTAGCTCATCTTAATTAGATTTTAAACACCCCAAGAAATACGTAAGAGAAAATACATTTGAAGTGTTTATGAAACGTTTCGATACTGAACTTTTGACTTATCGGTTGATTGGTCATCATCTTCATGTACTTTATAGTCGAAACTGTGTCATGCGGTCAATTATTGTTATGTGGTCGATTGGACCAGTCCCAAAAATATAACTACGTGTAATTTAAATATTATTTAATACTTTGATCAAACGCTCATCTCTTCTAAACGGACACAGTCACCTTTCCCACAATCCGAAACTTTTTGTAACTGTATTAAAATGTCACATACAGGAAAATATTTAAAATTAAAACAATATAAATTATAATAGATTTAGATATGTCAGATTCTAATTGCCTTTATCCCTTACCACTTCATGTTAGGAACACATAGTAGTTTAAGTGAAGTAAAAGTAGGTTAAAATAATTAGATGATGTTAGAAATAGGATTATAGTGTTAGGGTAGAGGGGTTGTGTTAGGGTGAGGACTACATAGAATATAGCTACATGACTGTACCGTATAACCACTGGTATATTTGTTCAAACTGTTTTGTGGTCCTTACATGGAATGGTAACCCCTTTATCATACTGCTCAGTTGTCTATTCAAATTTCATTAATCGGTTGAGGGTGTCCTTCAGCAGCATTTTGTATTTTATAAGTTTGATTCAAGTGAGACCAAGGTATGCGGCTGTTTTTATTTTAAAAATATATGCTAAAATATTTGCATTCGTCTGAGCTTTCGTCGGTCAACTACATCATCAGAGACAGGACACCGTTGAACGACGAAAACTCAGACGAATGTAAATCTCACTTGAATCAAACTTATAAAATTTATTACTTGAGCTACAGTTACTGGAATTTAAAGAACAAATTTCATTTTCCAGCGGTGACCCTCTTTTTAACGGTAACATGCAAAATTTCCGTGAATGGCCGGTTATTAAAGGTTCTGTTGTATTTTCGAAGATTCTGAACCTATACATGCAGCACATACAATGTTTAGGTCTCAACGACTTAAGTTAAGTGTTTGGTATAAAAACAAATTCAGTCAATGGTCGCAGATGGCACTGAATAGACAGGTCAAAGATGGAAATAGACAGTACCGTCACTGGTGTACTGCTATTTCGTTTCAAAAGAAAGGAACAAGGAACATTTGTATGCTTGTCTCTTTCTTAGTGCGTACGTATGTTTCTTTATGTCTCTTTCGTAAGAAAGTCTTTTTCTCGTAACAAAGTACTGTAAGTTCAAAAATTCAGTACAATGAGCGCATGTATATTTTATACTCGTCGTATTTTGTAATAATTAGCATTAAATATATGCGCGAAGAAAGCCTATTTGGAATAACTGGGGTCACAATTAATCTCTACACTGTTTTATTGAAAAAACACCTTTAATTATTTCATTTGGTTAGCATAAACCTACGGATGCTTCAATTTATAACTGGATGTTATACCTCGTGATGGTATTTTTCAATGACACGTACACAAAGCTGGTAATAAATGGCACAGAGCTTTAAATCTAACTAACTACTGGTGATCACATTCTTGGTCAATAAGAATCCTTTAAATTGAGCGATAATTTATTACTGTTTCATATTAACTTCGGTGTTCCTGCCAGTGAGATCCTTGTTTTAAAATCACATCCCATCCAGGCACTCGTTGCTTTTGGTCAATTTTGGCTACAGGGGGTCTTTTCAGGGTCGAGATACGGTCTTAATTTTGTTACCCCATTTCCCCATGCATGTAACTCAGCTAAATATGTATATCCCTGGATTAAAAGCCTTTAAACTGAAATTACTACAAAGCAATGTTTTAATATCCGACTCCCTACGCGTTGAAGTTTCTTTCTTTTCTTTGGTTATATTCATGAAACAAAGGCGTGGACTTCCTTTGTACATGCAGAAAAAGAACTTTCATCAATGAATCGTAAATGAATAATTCAAATTCGTAAATTACACGGCTTATAAGACCGGGCTCAATCAATGGGGAAGGTCATTGACATTGTGGTTTATTTATACCTAGTGCCTTGTGTGTGAATAAATACTGCTCTTGAAATTTGGTAAGAATACACTGGATAAGGCGTAAAAGGTATATGTTCGGTGAGTGCTAGATCATTATTTTGCTAGTGACGATTTCATAACTTTCATGTAATTTTGAAATATATTCGTTCCATATAGCTGTTAAAAACAGATTTTCACATTGATTCCAGGCATGCCTGTTTATATATTCCCTTCATATTGAACAAATTTATGTTTTTTACAATTAAGTCAGCAAAAAAAGCTATACTTAAGCCTAAAATGATCTGTAAGTAAGCTTAGATTTTCATATATATAAAAACTACATTTACATTGCCTTTTCTAACTATACATGTATCATTTGGTATGAGTAAGGCATATAATAAGGGAGAATTCAAGGTACAAATTGAAACCTAATTTTATACTATACGGGATATAAGGTTTTACCATCAGGTATTACTTTAATGTAAATCCGACTGCTGCCAGGATTTCGAGATCACGTATGTA
The DNA here is from genome assembly GCA_016169945.1 of Trachythela sp. YZ-2020. NCBI lineage: Eukaryota > Metazoa > Cnidaria > Anthozoa > Malacalcyonacea > Clavulariidae > Trachythela > Trachythela sp. YZ-2020. The sequence continues at coordinate 64,132 of JADLSH010000181.1, read as the reverse complement.
TTTTAGATAAGAAGTATAGATAAGAAGCCTTACCAGGCTACCATGAACTTAAATCATCACTATTATATACTATAGTATCATGAATGTACAGTATATGCACTCGTTCATGCACGCTAAATTGAAAAGCATCATTTAATTCAAAGGAAGGGGCGTAGATTATCTGTTTGAGAAACTTAAACAAGAAACGATAAAGGATCTTTTCTGCACGTTATTGCTAAGGGAACCGATTTCCTATATAAAATATTAAATATAGCCTTTATGTCCTGTTATAATTATGGGAGGTACACGGTAATTGTTTAATAGGTATTCTCATTGCTTCACTTTGCTCATTGTTTCAGTATCTTTTAATATTTTCTGTTAAGTTTGGTTCTTGTTAAAAAATGACATAGAATATGTCGTCTTTGGTTTTACTCGGAGAAAGCGGAAGAATTTTATTGAGAATGGTTGAAATTCGTGAGCATAAAATATGCTGTTCCATGGTAACAAAGCTCTTCATAAGTTTAACATCCGTAATGCTGAATGCTATAATTACCCTTAAGAATATTGTACACTCGACGATGTCATGTTTCGCCACAAAGAAAACTTTGAGAATGATATTGTGATGATGATGATAACTTTGTTTCAGCGTCAAAAATACATAGCCGACATACAGTCTGGTAATTGTCTTTATGTGTGTAAATGTATATCAGTTTATATAGCAAAGAAGTATATTATACTTCTCATAACAATAAAATTCATCTTGGAAATTTTTAAGACTAAATGATTAAATGAATCAGTATTAACTCATGACACTCAGGTGATCAATGTTTACTGAGCCGATTTGCAAAATAATGTTCTGATCGGCTTTGTGCATGACAATATGTACTGTATTTCAAACCATAGTTCCTATGGTAGGGACAATCGACGGAAATAGCCTAGTAATTTTACACAATATATAGGTTTGGAATCAAAACACTTTTCATTATAATATATCTTTGGTTGTGCTGTCGCCTTTGTGACAGGTTATCACCACTAAGTTGTGAATGTTGAACGTTACGGGAAATTATCGATATTGTCATAGTTGGCAAATTTAAAAGCCGATCAAGGCCAAAACCTTGGAAAAGAACATCGAGATTCTTTAATTTGATACTATACTATACTGGATGGATAGGGATGCAAGATAACATGCAGGTGTTACCTTTACCAGTTGCCTAAAACCGGGGGAATATTAGGGACCCGTGCGCTCCCAGTGTTTTCGCAAAAGTGCCAAGTTGGGTGGGAAAAGGAGCGTCGACTGAACATATCCCAAATTCATCTGGTTCCTAAGCTTATTATCTATTTTAGGTCGGCATGTACCCTTTTCAAAATAGAGCATGGAAATGCGATAATAATGTTTCTCATATACTTTATGCTGACCAAATAATGTTTGATAAAAATTCAGTACCAAATTACCGAAACTCGATATTGCCCGCGGGAGACAAATACCACGAACAACGAAAGCGTGGGTAGAAATTGGGAAAACAACATGCAAGGAATTCCCTAATGATTAGGCTTTCATGTATTATATAATCACTGCACTGTATATGGCATTTTGTTTACGCGGTTTCTGAATTCTGGTTTCAGAAAGTAAATTACTATTTTCAAATTGCTATTGCTTAATTGAATTTTGTAGCATATAATTAGATAGATTTGAGGCATTAATGACTCCAGCCTCTCTCGGCGCGCAATTTCGTACAGTAAACAGGCCAAGCATGGAATACTGTTCATACGCTTCGCACGCAGGTATTCTGTCCATATACGCTTCGCACGCACGTATACTTCCTAAAAATTAATTCCTAGTCTTATTAATGCAACATCTAATAGAATCTTACTAAAAGAAAACGCATTTAATTTACTCAATTTTACTACTTTATTCAATTTAAGTCATACTTTGTCCGTAACGTAAGTTAGTTTATTTGTCAAAGATTCAGCAGCTTAAGTAATTTTAACGTAGAAAGGTGCAGTATACGTGGATCACCAAAGAGTGCCGAAAAATTGGATACAAAGGGCCCACTCTATAAGCACTACTTGCGCTATATTGAATTTTCTATATAAATTTTCTATGATTCTGTCAAAGTTTGTTGGCGACATAATGGGAAATCATCCCGTATCCTATGAATGTAGGGATTTCTAATGAACAATACTAGGAATTAGGGATTTCTAATGAACAATACTAGGAATTAGGGATTTCTAATGAACAATACTAGGAATTAGGGATTTCTAATGAACAATACTAGGACATTTCTTACCCTTCAGGTTCGTTATTATACAGTTTATTTTTTGTCAAGGATTTTTAAAATCTGGTGTTGAAGAAAATAAAGACAAAATGAATTTGTTGATAAATGTGCTGATTTGTTACATCCTATCCTTGGTAAGTTAAGTTGTTGAAAATGTTATGGGACGAAATTTCTGCCCAGATTTTTGTGAACTTAAAGAACACTATATAGTACCGAGTAGAATTTCGAATAGCAAAGACGTTGCCTGGAAACGTGGCATAAAAATATGAATTACCATGCTTTAAAGTGGATGACGGTAGCAATAAGCCAATTCGGAGTTTCGCCTGCGCATCCAAATGACGCGTTCTGCATCGGGATAAAATTGTAGTTGAACCATAACATACATGTAGCTAAGACTGGAAGAATTATAATATGTATTCAACTGTTCAATCATTCATTTGTGTTTCACATATAGCTACAATAGAACTGTCTTCTGTGTAAGCAAAATAAATTAAGGTGCACTTAACGGAATAAATTTTCTAATTTAAAGCGACTCAACCGTGAGGAAAGTAATTGTTCTTCGAGCAATTTTTGCATATTCAAAAGATGACTGAACAGTTTAATACTTCGATATGCATATTTTAATTTTTCCAGTCTCAGCTACAGTACATGTTATGAATCAACTGAAACCCCAGAAAAGTATATTCATCTTGTTGGGATGTGACGTCATCCCTCGAGTGCATGTAAGCAGACACATTGCGATGTAAGCAGACACATTTATCACCGGCCGTTGATGAAGACACTAGACTGTAGAGTAGATGATTCTTCAATATGGCTGATATGTATATAGTATTTAAGAAATATTTATCGATTTGAAACTTTTTAGATTTTATAAATCTATAAGTACACTGTACCCAGCCTCCAACTATTGTATGTCAATGAAGAGAACGGTAATATCGATAAGGGGAAAAGTAGATTTAATTTAAATGCTCTTATAATTGCTTAGACACATTTACAAGGCAAATGTTCCCATATAGGCATTTACGGGACATGGGATCTTTTCGAGTCTCTCTCTCAACTTGTGAAGACAGTATAATTTTTAAAATTTGTTTCTAGGTACATGTCGCTGAACCTCAAGCCCAGCCATGTTTACTTTGTGGAGATGCTGTATTGAGAATATGGTCACTAATGAGTCGTGTAGGCGACAGATATTTAAGAATAACAAATGATGATGATAATAATAATCATAAGATAGTCGACTGTGCTGGTGGATTACAAAATGACAAGTTTACAAGTACGCTGGCTAAAATTTTGGTTCCTAAAATTTTGTTTGCTAAAATTTAGTAGGAATGCAATTTCTCTCTTTTGAAAAGCGAGAAGAATATAGGTCTCGTTTGCTAGATTTAATTCAGTTCGACGAGTTTTGAAAGTCTAATTCTCTGAATCCCTTAGTTCCATTTTACTAAAAAATGTAAAAAAGAGACAAGTAACGACTATCGTGTATATTAAGCAATCACATGCATGAAGTTAATACAATCTTCAGGAAAGTACATCGCCTTGGCTATAAAGCCTTCTTTACGTATAATGGAGACCTTCGGTGACCGTAGAACCCTCAGGCGACACTTAGGTACCAACTCATAAGATAATCTAAAAGACCAATTATTACGCCACAGGCAAGTTTCATATGTTAAATATCTTAAATCCGAAAATGAGGGTTAAGTTATACTTCTAATAATTATGAGGGCGAGCCGAGATCCCAAATCCTAATAAGTTGACTTTTTTATTATTACAGGTTTGTTACAAATACGTGACAGAACTACGATCCAAGAAATAAGAATTCAGTTGGTATTCGCCAGAGGTAACAGCCGGTATCATCTTTATGCACCTTCAGCTGATGGAGAACTCTTGGCAATGGTAAGACTCACTTGTAGCTTTTTGTTTAGGGCATCTATATAAAGTGGGTGTATTGGCTGAAGCGCTGCTCAATAACTCGATTAAGCAGGGTAAAAAGCGCGGGAAATTTTGCCTTCTTTTTAGCAAACGTTTCATCGAGAATTTTCACAAACTTTTGCATTGTTTTAGTCAATAAAATATAGTTTGTGGAAAAAAGAACACTCGACCATTTACTTTCGACAGATGACTGACTTTATTTCAACTAAATGATGTGTAAAAGCCAAGTTTGCAGCAACTATAGTAGTGAATCAGCTCTATAGACGGCCGGCCAAGCTTGAAAAAAGTGTCTAGAAAACACTGTCGATGGCATTTTTTTGTTAGAAGCATGAAACTACGCAAAATGTCTTAGGATAGTGTTTACTTTGAGACTGAGAGTGGTTGCCAACCGTAATTTTTCATTTTATGTGCTAAAATTTGAAGGTTTTTTCTAAAACATTTCGAAGGATGGGATTTTTGTCGAATGCTGTATTTTATATTAGTGTTTTATTTTAATTGGCTGACGATCTAATTAACATTTGTAAAGCTCGGGTAATCTTCTTACGTATCATTCAAAATGATATGCTAATAAGAATCATGGCGCAAATACATCAAAACACGACCTTTCAAAAAGAAGCCACAACAATATGTTTTGTTGTGTTACAGACAGGCAACAATCACATATGTTTAGATTACATACGAATCAGTATTACACGCCCGGTTGCCACCCGTGTAACACAATATATTTCTGTTGAGCCAGTCGAGTTTTGGCATGTAAATGGTTTAAAAACAGCATGTTTGCGCAAACACGTAGTTTTACTACAACACATAGACCTTCAAAATCGGTAAATATTTGAAATTAAACGCAATAATTTACGAATTTAAGCCTTTGGATAACCACTCGTCCTAATAAATCCATCCCTATTTTGAAACTCGCCTCCATACAGGTATTTTAACAAGTGTAATAGTAATACCATTTTCTCATTAGCATGTCACTTTGAGTTATGATAATTAAGAAAAGGAGGAATTTGCACATGCTAATTAGGTAGTGAACCAATTACAATAAATTCATGATATCGAAAATTGCTTTTAAATGGATTACCATCTATCGAAATGTCGTTATAAAAACCTTCCAATTTCGGTACTTAAATAGAAAAATTACGGAAGGCAACCAATTTCACCTTCAAAGTGAACATACTCCGATGACATTTAGTGTGGTTTCCTGCTTCTAACAAACAAATGCCATCGACAGTCACTTTTTTCGAAGCTGGCCGGCCGTCTACTAGTGGCAAAGTCGAAAGGTTTTTTGCAATGTTCACCATACAATTTGGTAGAAAAATTGGAGAAAACCGACACTTCCAAAACGGCAAAACCCGTGAAGTGGATCCTGGCTACGATAAAATATAGTACAGTCTGCAGAACATTAACACCAGTGCGAAAGAAATGAACAATTCAAACAAGAAAAATGTAAACAGGGACCAAAACATAAGGATTTGATGCGTGTGTTAGGAAGTAGGAAGTAACTTGTATTATAGAACAAATTGAGGGTTGTTTCGCGTGTGCCTAAAAGATATAAACAAAATCTCGACGTTTCGAGCTAAAGCCCTTCGTCAGGAGAAATTAGTAGACAGATAAACACATTACATCAGCTTTTATAGCAACGCTATAAAAGCTGTCACGTGAACAAAATATTAACCAATGAAAATAAAGTAGTCATAACAATCATAACAAAATAGAATTAATATGTAAAGATATAGCCTGCGTGCAGGCTTCGGCCCGATTATAGGGTCGAAGGCCTGCGCACAGGCGTTACACTTACCAAAGCGCTATAAATGTCGTACAAGGGAAGGGAAGAGGGGATATAAGAGGGGAAGTATTTAAGGGACCGGTCATAAAGTATGTGTACTGGGGGGTGGAGGGTATTCCAAAATACTACCATAAAATTTGGCACCCCCCCGAAAAGCGTCGGAAAATATTTAATACCCCCCTCAAAGGTGATGAAATGTTTCGTACCCCCTCCACCCAACCAATCACCCTCCCCCCAAAAAAAACATGAAACAAATATAAATGCCAAGAACGTAACATAATCTGTTACAAATTGTTATTGGTAATCCAAGTTTTGAGCATTTCCATAAATTTAATAGTGCTCTTTTACACCACATGTATCCAATCCGTACATTTGTATGCTTGCCAGTATTCTTGCTTTGTATGCTTGCCAGGACTTGCCTGACTATCTTTTCCGTACCTAATAATAAAGTCAAAAGAGGTCCCGGCCATGCGCATTATTTATGATATATCAACAGAACGTCGTGACGTATTTCATATCTTTTTCAATATTTAAATCATTCTAAACGAGTAGGGGAGCTACCCGACGGTAAAATTACGTAATCAAAGACTGTTCAGGTTGCAAAGATGTCAAACTAATAGGTTCCGATCGAGACACTTTCCGATAAATGCTACTGTGCTACATTGCAATTTAACTATTATAAGAACATACATTCAATTTTATTAAAGTATCAGATTAAAGTTTGTAGTTTTAATCATAGACATAGTATTAGACTCATTTTTTGTTTCGTACCCCCCACAAATGTCGTAATTCATCTCATACCCCCCCAAATGTTAGATAATTTGTTTAGTACCCCCCCCCCAACTTACCCTCCACCCCCCCCCCCAGTACACATACTTTATGACCGGTCCCTAAGAGAAAAGAAGAGAGGAGAAAAGAATGAGCTAGATGAAGGAGAGGCGCTCATTGATACCATCAGGCTGAATGGTGCCAAGTTTAAAAATGAGACGCTTTTCTTGCTTAAAAATGAGACGCCTAATGTCATTTGTCTACCCGGAATGACATTGTGATCAAGCCTGCTGACAAGGGGGGTGCCCTAGTCGTCTGGAGGGTCGACTTGTACCGTCAAGAGGCTCACAGACAACTGGGTGACACCTCGTTTTATAGCAGGGTTGATACTGATTTGACATCCAAACACAACACCATAATCCGTTCCACCATCAACCATGTCATCACGACTGGGGAATTACCTGCAACGGCAGGCAATCTCCTAGTCACCACTCCACGCACACCAGTCATGTATTTCCTACCCAAAATTCATAAACCCGACAACCCGGGAAGACCAACTGAACTCCTCTCTAGCTACCTCGATCACATCATGGCGCCCTTGGTTAAGAACTTGCCTTCTTATATCAAGGACACCAAACATGCCCTGAAAATTATTGACAATATCAATTTTCAGGTTCTACACAAATTCATTTTCACCATGGATGTCAAATCACTTTACACTGTCATCCCGCATCAAGACGGCCTTCAAGCACTAAAATACTTTTTAGACCAAAGGGTAATTCAGGATCCATCTACCACCACCTTGGTACGCTTGCAGAGTTAGTGCTCACCTTGAACAATTTCTCGTTTGATGGTGAGCATTACCAACAAATAAGTGGTGTGGCCATGGGTACCAAAATGGGACCCAACTATGCCAATTTGTTTGTTGGTTATGTGGAAAAACAAATCTTCGAACAATACACTGGTCCCTCACCTGACTTCTATCGCCGGTTCATTGATGATTGCTTAGGCACTGCATCATGCTCGCGTGCTGATCTGAATTGCTTCATTAACTTTGTTAATGGTTTCCATCCAGCACTTCAGTTCACATGGGAGATCAGTGAGACCAGTGTATCATTCCTAGACATTCTCATTTCTATCAATCGTAATAGGCTGAGCACATCTGTCTTTTACAAGCCTACTGACTCCCACAGCGATCTTCTCTTCTCATCCTGTCATCCTAAGCACACTAAAACTGCTATCCCTTACTCTCAATTCTTACGTCTTCGTCGCCTCTGCAGTGAAGACGACACTGTTTCCTGTGGTCGTGCCAAGTGCTACACTTGTAAGCATTTAAACCTCGTCACCTGTATTTCGGCTCCAAAATCTCAGTTTATCATCAAGCACAGTTTCACGTGCATCTCCTCCAACCTCGTTTACTGCATCTCTTGCAGCAAATGTGGCTTGCTCTACATCGGAAAGACTGGAAGACGTTTAGGCGATAGGTTTGCTGAGCACTTGCGTGATGTTAAGAACAATGTGCACAACAAACCGGTTGCTAGGCACTTCAACAGTGCCAACCACTCCTTTTCTGATATGAAAATATGCGCCATTCATCCCATTATTGGTGGCAATGATACCCGTCGGAAGCAAGAAAAGCGTCTCATTTTTAAACTTGGAACCATTCAGCCTGATGGTATCAATGAGCGCCTCTCCTTCATGTAGCTCATTCTTTTCTCCTCTCTTCTTTTCTCTTAAATACTTCTTATATACTTTCCTCTATATCCCCTCTTCCCTTTGGTAAGTGTAACGCCTGTGCGCAGGCCTTCGACCCTATAATCGGGCCGAAGCCTGCACGCAGGCTATATCTTTATATATTAATTCTATTTCGTTATGATTGTTATGACTACTTTATTTTCATTGGTTAATATTTTGTTCACGTGACAGCTTTTATAGCGTTGCTATAAAAGCTGATGTAATGTGTTTATCTGTCAACTAATTTCTCCTGACGAAGGGCTTTAGCTCGAAACGTCGAGATTTTGTTTATATCTTTTAGGCACACGCGAAGCAACCCTCAATTTGTTCTATATGTCCGTGGCCGACGCTGAATTAAAGTCTACGATAACTTGTATTATAGAAGGATTTTGTCATGATTTGGCGTGCTCAATCGAGTTATTGAGCACTTGAAAAGTTACGAGAGCACTCAAGCGCTAGAGTTTGTCTCGGCTAGTTCCTCGACCAACTTGTTCTCCAACCTTTCCACGTGCTCAATAACTGGATTGAGCACGCCAAATCATGAAAAAAATATTAACTTGAACTGGCTAGTTATATGCTGAAATGGCTCTAATAAACGCAACAGAAATACAATTTCGGTGACACAGTCTTGTCAGAGCATGCAAGCCCCTTTCTCGCTAGCTGCAGACTCGTGACACTTATGTGAAAAGAGTCAGTCAACGTTCTACCGAAATTCGTAGTTTAATTTTTCGGGTACTCCGGTTTTCTCCAACAAGGAATGTTGACAGGGTGGGATTGGACAAGTCCGATCGCAACTATGCTCCCTGATCAGACATGAGTTACACGGTGGCAGTCATATGCGCCATGCATTAACAAGCATTTGACTCGACAAAATCAAGCTGCGTCCTTCGTAATTCAGCCTAGCTTTCAGCTGAAAGTAAGGATGATCAGCACACTCCTACTTACTCACTTGATACAAGATACAAAAACTTGAATTCAAATATTCACTACGCTTTAGCCTTCGAGTGACGGTGAACAGCAGACAGACAACCGAAACACATGGGCGCCAGAAAGACTTCTGTATGAACATCGGTTGTTTACAGTATTTCAATCGGTTAAGTTCAGAGGTTACTACTTATCTTGTGATGGCAGTGGAAAGGCAGTTTTGCAACAAATCATCAACAAAGCTTATCGGGAACCAACTCAACTATTTCTTACCATTGACCCGGGTAAATATACCATATAATTACCGCCAGGTTATGTTTTCACCCAGGTTTGTTTGTGTGTTTGTCTGTTAGCACGATAACTAAAAATATCAAACAATTTAATACGAAAATTTGTTGAGCTAATAGCCATAGGCTAAAGACAAGGACAAATCGATTAAATTTTAGTTTAGTTTGAATGATAATTGATTGGTTGAGAAATTTCCCGGACTGAAAAGAATTTATACATTTTTTATTTATGCATGGTTACTTGTGGAGGTATACAGTCTCTGAGTGCCCTCTAGTACTACAATTGTACTGTTATTAATATTAAAGAGAAGTAATAAACAATAGAATATTAACATGAAAACGGTCAAACGTTACCGTTGCAAACTCTAGAATCAATAGGAACCGGTGAATATCGCGCCGTTTTCCATTAATTCGTTAAAGTCATTCATAACCCCTGAGTAAAATGAATGGCTTTCCACAAATGGCTGTTTACAAGATCACGCTTTACCGGAATGAGATAGACAGCAATATATGTTTGAGGTATTGGAATGCATCAATAGGCTTAAACTAAAAACCGTAACGAGATTAAAGGAAATAAATATTGTTCATTAGATCCTGCATGCTGTCTAATAAGACTAATTATTATTTGTTTAAAATAATGAATGAGTGAATAGCCAATGGTTAAATTGTCATGTAAAATTAATGGCTGACCAAATATAGATTGGTGACATTATATCACACGTTTGACGTCATAGCGTGCGATATGAAAAACAGATTGCCGCACGTCATGCCAATGACGCAAGACGAAGCCAAAGGAGCCATTGTCTCATACCTGTAACACACAAATTTTGACCTCGATAATTCTTCATATTACTCGAAAACCGAATTCAATAATATTAAATTGTACCATGGCTGCTTAAACAGCCTTTCATTTGCAATTATACTACAATTTCAATTATCACTAGAAAATATACAGTTTTGTTGAATCATGAACTGTTACGTACGTCAATAAAACAAAATCATACCGTATTTTAAGTGAAAATACTTAGACTTCTTGACCGATACTGAAAAATACTTCAGAATTCATGTTTTAGTGCCCGTAGTTTTCGTAAACATCAAGTAATACTATATACTTTTTAACATCTTATTATATCATATTTGATCTTCACACCTCTGTAGGAAATACAATCAAAGGGGTTACTTTTGGTGCTGGAAATGCTGTTGGTCGAAGAAAACGTGAAATCGCTAACGAAGAAGACGCTAATCCTGAAGCTAGAAAATTTAAGTTCCGATCCCGTGCACGAGTGAGTAAACATAGATTTTGGGGAACTCGAAAACAAAGACCACACAAGATTTCCTTTTCGTGGCCAAGACCGTATCTTACGACAACTAAGAAACCACTCACTACCCAAGCTCCTCCTAAATACAGTTCTGTCGTAACTAACTTCAATCTTCCACTTAACATAACCTTTGTTCTATGCTTCTGGATAAAAACGGAAACCAGATGTGCCCAACTCATTTCGGTTACTGAGAAAAGACCAATGGAAAGACCGACAGAAAAACCGAAGAATAAAACCGAAGAACCTGTCGAGAGACCTAGGCGTAAAAGGTATACTTCCCCCAAGCTAACTCAGGAGAAAACGAACGAGAAAGCAAAAAACATTATTAATGTCAGCATTCTCCGAGGAATGTTGAAGCTTCAAATTGGTTATAAACGCACAACAAGGTTGGTATATTCTAAATTGTTCTAAACTGTTCTAAATTGTTTGGAGGGACCAATTGCGAACAAAAGCTAGCAGTGAGTTTTAGCTTGTGAGAATTTCCTACTTTTAATTATTGTACTTACTGATTCAAAATTAAGTCACCACAATATGAGTTCGTGCATGAAGATACTTCTATCAGAGCTAGACACCAAGATTATATACCTACAGCATACGAATTTTGTCAGGGCCCATTATTTTCAGAACGAATGTCTTGAGGCCGGAGAAGAGACTTAATTACCCAAAATTTCAAATCTGAAGAGCGGCTGTTCTGTTGTGCATGAGCACTACCGTTACGGTAGCTTAATAGACTTTAACCCGCCTTGTTATATTTTCAGAACTCTTACCAACTGTGATATAAACGATGGCAAGTTTCACCAGATCTGTATTTCCCTAAACCAAGAATACCTGCTTGAGGTATACCGAGATAGCAAGGTGGTACTTAGAGATAGCTTGCCTGTCGTCGCATGTGATTTTAAAAACAATAACAACGTAAGAAATCGTCGAGGTACTTTGATGCTTGGGCGTACTCGAGGAATGGCCGCTGCAATATTTGACGGTAGCCTGTTCCAGGTGAATCTCTGGGATCAATACCCTTCGTTTAGAATAAAAAGAATTGCCACTAACTGCGCGTGCGGAGGAGGGACTTTGGTCAGTTGGTCAGATTTGCTCAATGGAACAATGTCCAATATCAATTTGGATAATAATTCTGTATGTCCTAAACTGGAAGGGTATAACTATGATGAACTTACACAAAATCGGTTGATTTAGTTTATACGAACAGTGTCACGTACTTCATCTTAGGTTGTATTAAAGTAAATGTTTCAACCTGACAAAAAAAACATATTCGGATGAAACAGTTATTAAATGTAACCGGTTTACAATGGTGATTGGGAAAGAGGTAGATTGATGCTATATTTTAAACGCTTTGAGGCAGTGCAAAATACTGTAATTACTATTATAATTATTATTAGGAAAATGTATTCCACCAGGTTTCTTATTTATCGTGATGAATATTGGAGTCATGTATGTATTCTGGTTAGAAGGATAAAGTGGACAAAAATAATTAAATACAACTTCAACTACATGCACGGTTTTACTTTTTAGCATAAATTGTTGAGGTTGGGTAGTCGCGAAATGGAGCACCTCGAATGCTTCAAGTTTTCCCGAGTTTCCCCCTTTAGAGCTGGCCTGAACAGTGATAGGTGCATTATGTTATCTTAATTATAATAATACGTGTTAGAAGGACAGTTGCTCCATAAATTATTGGCATGAATAATTCCATATTTGAGTCTTGTTTTGGAAACCCTCTGATTTTATAGGAAAAAATCGACCCCTCTTTAAATAACATAATTTGGTTTTAAATATAGGTAAAATCTAATTATCCATATTTCGTCCAAAACCCAACTTTCAGTTTAATTAGGCTGCGCGACCGCCATATTTGTTTAATACCTCGTAATGATAAACCGCCAAATCGGTTCGTTTTATTAATTCAGAGATCCTAAGGATAGTGCAAAGTTTCAAGAGGCTATTGATATACATATTTAATCTTAATTTCTATCCATAAAAACGTATTGAAATAATTTTGTATTTTGTAAGCGGAAGCACTGTTTAGTCTATTTCCGCTTTCTTCGCTTTCTATTAAAGCTTCTATAAATAAATATCACTCACGGTATTTACCTTAATATTTATACTTCATATTTATGTTAAAAAGATTTCCAAAATTTGAATACGTTTAATTGCAGATTTCTGAAAGTTTTCATTCATGGTATAACGTTTAACTAATATTTTAAAAGTGTAAAACATAAACTTATAATTATTACCAATTCGGCGGTGTTTATAATTATCTGCGGATATACAGGGTGTCCCAAAAAAGTCCCCCTTTAGAAATCACTCTTGCGCGTTATTATACCTTTGGGAATTTAATTGAATTGTACATGAAAGGCGGAAGTATTTACAACTTCTCTTCGTCCAAATAATTTAACGCGACGTAAAAGTTGTTACGACAAATACTCGTGCTCTGTAGTCAGTTGAACCATTCTTACTCGAACTGACGGATTTGTAATTGGACATTTTTGTGTTGCTGTTCGTTTTAGAAGCTATTTTAAATTCACAGAGGTATCGCAACGCACGTTTAACAACAAAAGAGTGATTTCTATAGGGGGACTTTCTTGGGGGACACCCTGTATAGCACTAAACAGCCGTGTTGACTATCCAAACACCATCTCAGAAGCTGCAATAAATAGCATCCAATTTTACTGAAATCCTTTAGCCAGTTTAGGAAATGTTATATATTATATTTATAGTTTCAATTCAATGTTACTTTGTGAAATGTGAAACGAAACTTTATAAAATACTTTATAAATATAGCATTTTAAATGAGAATGCATGCGATTCCATTGTAAATTAGAAATATACGTTGTTCTGTCGCTTAAAATACTTTACACTCTCTTTCTTTCCTATCACTGTATCAAAAGTAGTATATAAAACCTTGCAGAAAGATCTTTATATTATTACAGATCATCGGCTGCCATCGCTGTTTAATATAAAACTATCGGCGTTTTAGGGCAAAATTTCAATTTAATAACCGATATATAATGTGAATTTGTGAGCGAATTAATTGTTACATTGAAGCAGGTTCATTTTTAGAAGTTGTTGAAGCTTGTTTGCTGATCTAGGACTCTAGCCGGCGTTACTTAATACTGTTAATAATATACATCAAAATATTACTCGACTGTGATTGGTTGATTTCAGTTCAGTTAATCCCAAACAGCAGTGCAAAAATCTGTAATCACAGTGCAATTTTTTGTAATCACAGTGCAATTTTCTGTAATCACAGTGCAATTTTCTGTAGTCACAGTTCAACCTTTTGTAATCATAGTGCAATTTTCGGAAATCAAAGTGCAAAAATCTGTAATCACTCAGAACCAATCAAACTTGAGGTATGTTCTGTGCAAATTGCTCATCAAAACAAAACAACATGGCGCCCGCTCGCCTAACTTAATTTGGATTTTCGGGACGAAAATGACGACTTAAAAGTTATTTAAAAGGTGGAAAATTTAGTTTACATGAAATTCATAAGAAATCCGCATGATTCAGTTCACTTTCAAATGCTTGGCAATTCACACAGATAATAATAAATGGAGCGGAAACTTTATATCAGTGGACGGTTCACCGAAGGCCCGAAGCTAATAGGTTGAAAGTATAATTGTCTCGAACATTTTTATGCATATTATTAATAAGTAATAGCATGATTTCTCGTGAAATTTGGATATAACATGCACTCGTGAGTTTTTCAAAGACCTCAAAAAGCACTCGTCCTTCGGACTCGTGCTATTTTGAGGTCTTTGAAAAACTCACACATACTATTACCTATACTAATAGACAATTTTCTTCGTCCTATTTCTATATTTATTTAAGGATCTGTTTCATATTCATGTAATAAGTCACAACAGCAATATATGAGAACAGCAACTGCGTTTTTGTCTCGTTTCTCAATACTGCGACTCCTTCGACACAGCCATTAGCTTCGACCACAGCTGTTAGTATAATATATGCGTTCTATAGCCTCTAGGGGGGATTTGCTTATATATAGCACAACTGCTTTAAACCTATCAAGAACATCAACTGGAAGCTCCCCCCGGATTGTTTACTCTATACATATAGGCTATCTATGCCTCTATCTATTTATATCTGAGTCACTTATGTGAATTTTTGCAAAGTAAAAACGTAAGTAAGAAAGCCGGACCATAGCTTGCTTATTGCACAAACTGAAGTACTATAAGACTAGGATTACATGTATACAGCAACACCTCGCCCTTTCCAACCAAACGACAAAACAGGGAGTATAAAAAACCCGCAATCCTCGATTCATGTGTTGGTTTTTTGCTATTGTGTATCTATATTTAACAGTTAAAGATATTCCAGGATCTAGGATCGAATATATTGGAAAAAACGCTGCCATGTTGTTGGCATGCATGTGGTTCTTGACCACGTTCTTGACAGCATTTTGGGCATTGAGATTTCATTTTCACGATGATTTGATAGTTTAAATATACGTAAACACGGACTGAAAATCCAATGCAAAATAGCGAGACAACTTCTCGTCTCCATAAAGACGGTAGCCAAATCTGCTTTGTTGTTCAGTTCAAAAACATCATGTCCAACATACTGACCGAGCTAAATAGATCAAATTAGCGAAAACTTACCTTTTCTGGGATTTTCCTCCAGTAAAAGCTTTCAAAACAAAACAAACAAGGAAGCGTTATCCGTCATAATATAATTTATGCGTGCTCACGCCATAATTATGAAAAAGGTCTATTGCCGAAATACATAATGTAGGTACAGTATGTTATCAGGCATTCAATATAAAGCTTCTATCTAATGTAAAAATCAACGTTATTTGATTCATAAAACGTTTCGAGATGTTCACAAAACTTAACTGCTAATTTTGACTCTCGATCGACTTGAGTCTGTGTCGAAAAAACGATAAACGGCTCAGTCTTTGAAATGAAACCATGAAAATGATAAAAGTAAAAATATATATATATAACAAATACATAAACAAATTAAAACAGACTTACTTTGTCCTTGGCCTAATGAGTAGCATTATACTATACGATTTCCCATCATATTAGTTATTACTCTTCCTATCATCTATCTTGTTGCAATGCTTTGGTCTTTTTAACTTTTGTCCATCTTTAATATCTTCCAGGCTTTTACTCGCCATTTTCTTTGTTTAAAATATCGCCGCTTAATTTTTGTGAGTATATTTTTAGTAACAGTTGATTTATTTTGAAAATATATAACGGAGGTGCTGACGTATACAATGAAAACAAAATCTTTATCGCAGCCAATCATCCGCTTGTTAAACACACCAGTTTTCTCTCGGCTTGCATTCGCGCATGCGCATAACGTGCGATACCGTCGAAAGCATACATTTTGATGACTTTGAACTTCGCTATGCCGGGGTATAGATAACCGGGTGAAATTTGTACCCTTGAGGGTTTACGTCAGAGGCGTAGCCACGGGGGGAGACGCGTTCCTCCCACTCTACTTCAGGACCACCTTCGAGACATACTTAAATCCGATGAGAAATATTGGGTGGGGGCGTATGCACCATATATTACCACAGCTATCAAATTTGATTCCATTTCCGGGACTCTAAGAGGCGTTATATATAATGAACCCCACTAATAAGCCCACGCCTTCGCCCATCGCTAACCATACCGTCCCCCCAACAATTTCTTGATGACGTCATAAATTGTCCCCTCCACTTCTGCTTTGCTGGCTACGCCAATGGTTTACCCCCCGAACAGCCTGTTGTCTCGTTGATATTTAGGCTTTCTGCAATTTTAACAATTTTAAGTAACACAAGGATGTATGAGCCCGACATTACAAACGGAGTTTACGAATTAGAAAAAACTTTAATAATGTACAATAAGTTTAACAATTCTTAGTCTAATAAGTTTTCGACCGAAACGCTATTCGAAATGCTCGCAATCATATGTAAATGAATTGAGGTATAATTAGGCCATATATATGTAGATTATGTATCACATAGTATATACATGGTATTTAAAGGATCACACCTAGCGAGAATTGCACCATTTAGTGTGAATTCCTTCGGCCGACACCAGAAGGACCGAAGGAGAAAACAAAGATCCGAACCGTACGAATTTCCAGAGTTATGGCAGACGAGAAGCGACATCTTATTCAACCAACACCAGCAGCGTCACCACCAAAACGGCGAAGCAGAGTCGCAAATGCAGCCACACGACGGGTTACAAAGTATTTCTACTGTTGTATAGCTTTAGGTATTGTGATTTCGTTAATGTTTTTACGCCATACGGGTTTACTTCGTTTAATCCAATTTTGCTATGTACAGGTGTATGTACCCCTTAATTGCATCAGCCCCCTTCCCAGATAAAATATGAACGGCCCCTTACTTCAGAGAAAATGTCTAAATTTCGTACCCAACATGGCATTATACTCTTTCAGTTTCCATTTAATATAATATTTAATGAACAAAAATCTACAAAACTGGCACGCAAAGTCGCGAACTGGGAGAATATTTATAATTTCGCGCTACATGCACTAATCGGCATTGTTTATAATTAACAGACATAGAACCTTGCATTTCTTTAATGCTTTTTACAAAAATGTATATTTTTTGTCAGTGAGACAACTACCCCAGCCACCTGGCCATGACACAATGGGGGGCAATTTTGCCCCAATTTGCAGCCGTATGCAAGGGGGAAATGTACGCACAGAAAAACAGTGAAGTTGTTCCGCGTCGATATTATTATTCTCATTCATTTCTTTGCTGCCTTCATCGCATGTTTAGCAAGAAAAACATCAGCAAAGTAAAACGAGATTCATGCTCACAAATTCTCTGCAAATTTCCTTTTTACCTATTACATGTATTAAAAATAACCTCGCTCTGTGTCCGAGATTGCGTCGCAAGTTGCCGTAAATATTGCGTCATTTAACGTAGCATTTTAATACGTAAAATAGACAATTTTTAGACATTTTTACCCGATTAGACAATTTTTAGACATTTTTAAATTTGAGTGTAAATTGCAGTTTAGTCTGAAATTCATTAACGTTGTTGCTTTGATAAACAGCCTGTTGACTTTCAATTTTCATTATATTGTCTGCGGAAATCTCATTAAATGTTTGCAAAACATGGAAGATGTATGCATAGAGTTCTTAATTAACAGAGAATTTACAGACACAAAACTGCAAGATGTTAATAACTTATCAGTGAATAAGTGTAGTATTACCATTAGCGGCCGTTCAATATTTATACTTCAAAATTCAGGTTGGCGGCTTTCATAGCGAAATTGAAAAATACTAATTTTTTGGTTTACTCATGCTACCATTTTTGGGCTTCAAATATTTTTACCCAACCCTTACTAAATTGAGGACTTTTTATACTATAGTTTGAACTTTGAATAACCTATAATTACAGAAAATTAGTTTTCTATTATCGTGGTTTCATCGAACTGCCGTTTTCGCTTATATCTTCCGAAAGAAATAGGAGTTATAAAACAAGCTATATATCGCTAGAGCCTAGAATCCTTAAACAACGAGGAGGATTGTTTTAAGATGTCTAGACTCGAGTTATTAAGGAAATTTAGCGTAAGCTTGAATTGATTTGCCATCCAAAGTGGCGAAAGCCAAACGTATACCGCGAGTTCTGACTATGCATGCAATTCTAATAAGCAACCACTGTAAAACGCCAAAACGAACAGTTCGTATAAAAATATGTGTATAAATGTCTAAAGGACATATTACAAATTATATGAGCATGAAAATGTTGTCGTTACCATGGAAATTTGAAAACATAAGAATACAGATATACTCGAAAAGCTATAGCAAAATATTTGGTTGTCAGCGTTCTTGCCGGTGCATGAGCGCCGTATACTTACTCGTTTGAGTGCCGCGGCGCTCTTTAAGGGGGCGGCGCTCTTTAAAAATTATCCTATTTCCATCTGCTTCACAAGGAAATTGGGTATTTTCAAAGTTCTGGAGGTTAAACGACAGAGCATTGAAATATACTCACTTTGAACTTATAAGAACATGCACTGTAGTTGTTTTCATTCTAGTTGCTTCGATTAAGTACCGCGTTGACAACAACGCGGCGTTGTTGTGAATATACTTTCGGTTTTATTCGCTGTTGGGGGCCGCTACTTTCAAGGAGCCGCTACTTTCAAGGAACCGCTTCTTACGGAGGGGCGCTACTTTCAGGAGGTAAAAATGTTAATATACTTCTTCTTTGTCCCTTCCTATTTTCCACAGTCAATTTTCCCTATTTTTTCATTACGACCATAATACACCGTGCCTGTTGTATAATTATAAAACTGAACATTTCTCCGTGAGTATTATATATCATGTAACACCTGGCCATATAGACATGTAACACATTACTTTCGGGGGGGGGGGGGGGGGGGTTAACCCTATTTTCGAAATCAATCCCATTATTCAATATTGTCGCTAGCCTCCTCCGCAGGCAACTCGATACGGCAGAATTACTTGAGAGAAATTGAGCAATATTTAGCAGAGCGCGTATAGAGGTTGGGAGCTAGTAATGAACAAGTTTTGCTTTATAGAGAATTAGACAAAACATGCCGGTGCAAAATTATTTAAGAATTCAGGACTGTTACAAATTATAATTGAACAGTTCAATACTTTGATATGTATGTTTCAATTTTTGTTTAGTCTCAACTTCATGTTATCAGATTCAACTGCAATTTTATCCCGACGCAAAACCCGTCATTTGGATGCGCGGTCGACACTATAAACTGGCTTACTTATGGCTCAAGTTGCGCTGAAGTGAAATCGAAAAACGCTAATTTTTTTGTCCAACATTTCCAGGCTTCAATACTTTTTTACGCAACCTTACTAAATTTTAAATACGAGCTACGATTTTAATTTAAAAATGTTTCTTATACATGCAGTTTCATCATGCAACTCATTACGATACTCTATAAAGCCATGCGGCATGCACAATTAAAACTCTGAATTTTGCAACTTAGTACATTCTCGTACCCAGAGCCCGTCTTACGCACGGTCAACGGAGCGCGACAAGGGGCTCTGGTTAAATCCAAACCGGATACCACAAAAACATGGTATCAGGTTAAACACAGCGCATGCTCGAAGACATGGCACGAATATAATTATATTAAAACTTCATAAACAAAGTTTAGCTGAAAGTAAATAAGCCCCGTGTATAATATAAATAATTATTCGCTTATATACTAAACAATACACCTAGGAATCGTAAATGTCAAGTAAAATTGACTTCGCAATTTTAAAATATAGTGGTTTGATTTCACAAACAATATAGTTATTAATAGATTTGGCAATGTTTTTGTGTTGTTATTGCTGTAATTGTACAGCACGTGCAATACACGCGTCCCGCATGTAGCTATAACTCCATGCGATTGGTTCTCTAAATAGCACAAATTCTAAAAATAAAGTAAATGCTATTTTGACATGTTTTGACAGAATATAATAACATTTGGCGTTGGCCAATCATATTCGTTTCTGATTCGCATTTAACCATTTGCATTTTGCGCTCCGTTGACCGCGCGTAAGACGGGCTCTGGATACGAGAATGAACTTAGCACTGAATTACTAAATATCCTGCATGTCTCGTACCCAGACGCTAAGTTGCCGCTATGACGTTGCGTGGTCGTTGTGTGGAGCGCGTGGATAAATTGACGGGAAATCGCCGGCTAAATACCTAAAACAGACCAAAACATACGAAAGATGCAGTTATAACTTATGCAATATTTCTGGAGTCATAAAATTAGTTTTGTGCTTAAGTTTAACAAAGTTGTGTAAACGGAGCTTTTGTTACTAACTTTCTAATCTTTTTCAGACACAAACCATGGCATGGGATGGCAGCTTATCATAGAACACTACCTATACACTGCATGGACCTTCGCGTTTCAGGTAGCTCAGACACAAATCACCGCAGCTTATTGTAGAATACTACCTACACTGGACCCTCACGTTTGAGATATCATTTTCAGGTAGTTCAGACATAAGCCACGGCAGCTTATTGTAGAATACTACCTAGAATGGACCCTCGCTGTTTGAGATATATTTTTCACGACAGGTAGTTCAGACACAAAACACGGTAGCTTATTGTACAAATACTACTAACATTGGACCCATGTCCATACCGTTTTCAGGTTGTACAAACACAAACCACGACAGCTTATTACAGAATACTGTCTACCTATAATACTAAACTACCACGTCTGAGATATCATTTCCAGGTAGTTCAGACACAAAACCACGGCAGTTTATTGTAAAATCCTAAATACCTATAAACTGGCCATGGATCGCCACATTTAAGCTATCACATAAAAGAAACGGGTTATTACTTATAATTAGTACCTTACCTGACCCAGCTAGTAGCCAATTATTTGTCATTTGACTTCGGCTGCCGCATTCAGATATGCACAACATCCCAAGTTCAAGCCTTCAAGGTGGCAAATATATAATACCGTTTAAGTAAAGTACAGTACATATTTTCAGGCAAAATAACTTTGTATAACACCTAACATAACAATAGTGTCATCCAGTCACGACTCGGTGATCGGAATTTCCCATTATCTTTTCATTGGTTAGAAAATCCCACTGGCGACGTTTTGCATGCATGCCATTCCGTCACTCATTGACATTGTTTTCTCAGATACACTCTTTCGATAATTACGTCACAAATAATTTCATGAATCGTGAGCGAACCCTTTTCGTACTGATTGGAAGTATTCGTGACGTGTATTACTTCAGTTTCATGCAAAGAACAATATAATAAATATATACAGGGTGTATAAAACACGAAACCTTTAGAAATCAAGTTATTGTTGGAATTGGAATGTCTTAGCACTATGCTGAACCCACGGGGTTGAATTGATTTTTATGCATACCGAAGTTATTTAAAAGCTGCACTGCATGCGGCCATACTTTGAGTCTGGGTATAATGTAAAACAGTATAAACTCGTTGCTCTGTTGTCAGTTGAACCATCTTTATTCGAACTGATGATATGACTAATTTTTATGCAGTTATGCTCCTTCATAATCATACGATTAGAAGCTATTTCAAATTCCCAGTAGCATAAAATCTTGTGCTAACAACAATGGGTTAATTTCTCCTTTTAAGGTCTCCTTTTTTATATACACTGTGTATAGTTAAAATAATCCAACTGTTCTCCATGCAGCCATCCAGTTACTCATTGTTTTGACCTATTTTAGATTTATGCAAAGAACAATTAGTTTTGCGAAGATCACACAAAAGTTATGTCCATTAGAAGAGAAAGAACACCACTTTACAGGGTGTCCCAAAAAAATTTGCCCCCCATCATATTTTGTGGTAGTACTTCGTCAGCTTTGATGAAATATTCAAATTTTTGCACTGGATTGAATAACAAACGTATCATGTCAATCCATTGGTATTTGACTTATCAATGCAACTAATCATATCCCTTCTAGAATAATTTAAGGTGGCGACACAAATATTTCGAACGTTTTAGAAACGATTTTTAAAGCAAATAGCTAGCTATCATCTCTGAAACATGTGATTTGTTGTTGCTAACATTGAGAATTCGTTCATTGTAAACATTTCGGAAAATGAGGCAGGAGCTCAAGCAGGGAAAAGAATATGCACTGAATTTGCTGTTATTGGGACAAAGTGGATGGAAAAGAGCAAATTCTGGGCATTTTCCCCACATTGTCTTGGCGTTTTCCTCCTTTTTACTAATTTTTACATGAAATGAGATCTTGATAATAGGGGCCACAAAACATCAGTTTTGGAGATGATAGGTAGGTATTCTCGTTACAAATCCTTCTTATAAAAGTATCGAAATGCTTTCATCCAAATTTTCATAATTTCAACGGGTTGCAAACATGGTGTCGCCATGCGCCTTAAGTGATTCTGGATGGCAAACAATTGCTTATTTTGATCAGTCCAATATCAATTTATTAGACTGATATGATGGGTATTCCATCCAAGGTAACAATACTACAAAATATAGTGGGAGGCATGTTTTTGGAACACCCTGTATGTTACCATAAGCAAGGATATCATATTGAAAAATGTAGATCGTTTTGTATATCTTGGAAGCACAAAGAGTTTTGGTGGTGATCTAATCCCGGAGCTGGACATTCGAATTGGGAGAGCAACTGAGGTCTACAATAAAATTCAGCCTTTAATGAAACACGAATCTATTAATCTTAATTCCAATATCAGAGTATTCCAAACTGTAGTTACATGACAACCCTATTATATGGAGCTGAAACATGGTACACCACCATAACTGCAGAAGAGACTGTCTGCATTTTATAGCAGATGTTTAAGAAGATTAATAGGAGTTAGTTGGAAAGATCGAGTGACAAATGAAGAAGTATGGAGAAGAACATACTTCGATTTCATATAAATCGCTGATCATGATGAGTGGTCACGCTTTCAGAAGCTCCGTGTATTTGTGTTTTATTTTAACTCTAATATTGTTAATACATACTTGGAGTAGTCACATAAACGATGCCAAGAATAAGAAACCCGAAGAAGCAACTTGCTATTCAAGAGAGGAGATATTCGAACGAATGGTTGAAAGATCTAACGCTCAGATAAGTATCACAGCTTATTATAAAGTAAAAAATATCAACTCGTTAAAGAAGCGAACAAAATACATCGGACAAAACGTGAGTTATTATCCTAATTCTGTTAAAACATTCAAAATAATACAGACATGCGGTGATATAGAGTCGAACCCCGGGCCGAAAAAAACGAGTACTGCTGAGAAACGTTGGAAATATCCGTGCAAAGAATGCAGCAAACCGGTCAAGTGTAATCAAAACGGGATGTTATGCTCGAACTGCAAATTGTGGTTTCATATCGAATGCATTGGTATTTCCAGAACTATGTTCGTATCATATTACTTAAAACACCCTACAATCGATTGGACATGCCCTAGTTGTGAATTGAACTTTCTATCAGACAGTTTATTCGATGAAACTCAAACACAAAGCGAAGTAAACAATCAAACGGATTGTAATACAATGAATGCTAATGATCTGGCAAACAACATTTCCATAACTTCACAAACAACAGATTCTGATGATAATAACTCATTTCCATCAGATTTAAAAGAACTCACCACACAGCTAAATCTATCTCTCAAGGATCTTAAAATTGCCCACTTAAATATTTGCAGCCTGAGGAACAAGATAGACGAACTAAGATACCTGCAAGAGACTTGCCAATTTGATATAATAGCTATTACTGAAAGCCATTTAGATGCCGCCGTTGCGAACACGAAAATAGCTATAGACGGTCTAAAGTTCGTTCGATTAGATCGCACTGAACGAAAAGGGGGAGGCTGCGTACTTTATTATAAGGAGCACCTGAAAGCTGTTCACCGCAAAGACTTGTCAGTTCCAGGTATTGAAGCAATTTGGCTTCAAGTCAAATTTCCATCTTGTTTGGCTCTGTTTTCAGTAATGTACAGGCCTCCTGACAGATATGATTTTTTCGATAAAATATATGACCCTCTTGAAAAAGCATGGACAAAATCATCTAATATTTTCCTACTTGGAGATTTTAACTGTAACTTTGCACAAAATGCTAACACAGAAAGCGGTCTTGAAGCTTGGGGAAATACGAAGAAACTATTAAATATTTTCCAAATGTTTGATTTGAATAATGTAATAAACGAAATGACCAGAATCACGTTAACATAAGAAAGCTTAATTGACCTCATTGTTACTACAAGAATGGATATGGTTCAATCGGCTGGGGTATTCCCATTTGGAATATCCGATCACAATCTCGTATACGCAACGCTCAGGCTTAAAGTCAAAAGGCCCCCACCAGTTATAATAAGATGCAGGAATTTCAAGTTGATGAACGATACTAATTTCAAAAGAGATGTCTCCAGAGCACCCTTTCATATCGGTGAAATCTTTGACGATCCAAATGATAAACTTTGGACATGGGAAAAACTGTTCAAAGAAATTTGTGACATCCATGCGCCTTGGAAAGAAGTGAAAATAAGGAGTAAGTCGTTACCCTGGATGAACAACACAATAAGACTTAAAATAAACAGGAGATTTAAACTCTTTAAGAAAGCTATAAAAACCAAATGCGCAGAAGATTGGAACAATTACAAGAACTTAAGAAATGAGATTACGTCAGAGCTAAGAAAGGCAAAAGCTGATTATTTCTCGAACATGTTCGGCGAGGTAACGACTTCTAAAGCATATTGGGATTTAATAAAAAAATCTGTTTCACCAAAAGTTCGCCAAAATATTGGACCTATCAAGAGAGATAATGGTACCCTAGCAGTGAAAGATGAAGAAAAATCAAACCTATTTAATTCATACTTCGCAATGATAGGTGAAACATTAGCTCTTTCATTACCTAGACCCCCGACGACCACCCCTACGCAAATGAATGACTCTAGAAGATCATCATGTGATAAAATTTGCATATCCCAAGATAACATACAGAGGTATATTATAAACATAAACCCCAAAAGTCAACAGGACCGGACGGCATATCCCAAGACTCTTAAAGTTAGCTGGAAATGAAATTATACCATCTTTAATCGATTTATTTATTTGGAGCGCCCAGGCAGAAGAAATGTTCGAAAGTTGGAAACTTGCCAGATTAACCCCGATCTTTAAAAAGGAGGCCAAAGAAGACAGAGAGAATTATCGCCCCATCAGTCTACTGTGCGTGCCGAGCAAGATCCTTGAAGAAGAGGTAAACAACACCTCGTGAAACACGTCTTCGAAGAAAATCAGTTAATGACAGATCGACAGTGGGCTTATCGTCGCGGCTATTCCACGGAACTGCTTCTGGCTCACTTAACAGAAACTTGGAGAAAGGCTGTCGATTCCGGCTTAAAAGTTGCCGTGGCCTTTATAGATTTTAAAAAAGCATTTGACAGTGTATCCCACCCAATTCTAGAACGTAAGCTTCAAAACGACTTTGGCATCGGTGGCAGCCTGCTCACGTGGTTAAAAAGCTATCTGAGAGATAGGACGCAGTACACGGTTGTAAATGGTAAAGAATCCTCTATCGCTAAGATTACCTACGGAATCCCACAGGGATCAGTACTAGGCCCCACCCTATTTGCACTGTTTACAAACGATCTACCTGAAAATGTAGAATCTGGAGATGTTTATATGTACGCGGACGATACGACGTTATATTGTATCGGAGACTCAGCCGACGAAGTGGTATCGACACTTAACAAAGCCCTGAGTGAACTTTATGTGTGGTGCATAGCCAATCAACTAACCCCACATCCCCAAAAAAGCGAAGTGATGCTCCTCTCAAAACAACGTATAACAGGCCCACTTGCCCCAGTTTTTCTAGGAGAGCAAATGATCAAGTGGGTAAAAAAGACGAAACTTCTCGGGATGGTCATTGATGAGAATCTCAGTTGGAATGAACATATATCGGAACTAAAACTGAATTATGTTAACAAATTAAATCTTGTAAAAACATCAAGGTTTTTGCCGACAAGTGTACTATTAGATTTATACTTTAAAGTCATTCTTCCATCCATTACCTACGCATTAGTTGTCTGGGGTGGATGTAGTAACAAGGAAAACTTCAAGTCATTAGAACGCTTGCATTGTAGAGCTGCAAGAATTATATACAAATTACCTAGATACATGCCATCGGAAGATGTGCTTTCCAAAGTTGGTTGGAACACATTATTCTTCTACTATAAGACAGCTATATTGAAACTAATTTGTAAAATAATTAAGAATGTAACACCTAACTCGATGTCAGACTTGGTAAGCAGACGAGAATGCAATTACTCTCTACGAGCCAAATACCAACTATCTACACCCCGCTTCAAAACAAAAACTCTGAAGCTCTCTATAACGTATAGAGGTGCAACCTTGTGGAATGATATAAATCGAAAACATAGCGAAATAAACATTGATGAATATGACAATGTTAACGCTTTCGTAAAAAAGGCCATAAAAACAATCACCTTTAAAGACTTTGTCTTTTTATAGACATAGTTAGTAAATAGATAGTAATTAATTCTTATATGTAATTCATAACTTTTGTATATATCTCTAAGTGCACGACCCCACAAGCTTATGCTTTAAAAATTATCGTGCTTAAATAAAGTCATATTATTATTATTATTATTATTAGTCCCCTTCATTAATCATCTTAGAAGAAAGCGTTTGACATGGTTTAGACATCTGGTAAGATGAATACCCCCGAAAATGACCTATTTGGGAAAGAAGCGGAATGAGAAGTCCTGGACGGCAAAAGACAAAATGGAAGGATGTCATCATGAGAAACCTCAAGGAGATATCAGTAAATTATGAGCATGCACGGAGAGTGGCGTCAAACAAAAAGGAATGGAAAAATCTTGTGTCAGCGCTATGTGGTTATACCACAAGAGAGAGAGAGAAAGATAGACAGAGAGAGTTCAGTATCCCCCCCCCCCCCCCCCCGTGTTCACGCGGGAAGCGGCAGTTTGACCAGATCGTTACCAAACCCAGTGAAAAAAATACAAAATCTAATTAAACATTATACTAAATCACAATAATCACAATCCGAAATTCTCCCCTCCTGCAAAAAAAAGAGATGATGCCAATCTCATGAGGGATGCAGGAAGGGTGGTCTGATGGACATGACTTTCGAAATAACACTCTTTTCACAAAATTGTCCAAGGAAATTGAAAATGTGGAAGGTTACAATTTGGTGATAAATAAAGTAAAATACAGTAGAACCCCGTTATGTCGAACTCGCTTATCTCGAACTCTGCGCTGTCTTGAACTTAAATCCATTTCCCGTGGATTTGCCCATACTATTTCCAGCATTTTTACTTGGTTATCGCGAACTCCGTTAACTCGAACTCCCCGCAATCTCGAACAAAAATTTGCTCCCCTTGACCGAATTTGCCCGTTCCAAGTTTGTCAAAAACTTCAATGGTTTCAGTTCCTTGTTCTTATTAGCGAATACATGCGCGTATTTGATTTTGCAACGTAAGGATGCACGTAGAACGGACTATAAAAAATAATGCACTTTCAGTTTTAAATATCTACAGCACGATTGCTAAATAGACCGTGTTTATTGTATATCTTACAAATAACAGTCGTATCAATGGGTTATATTGGATCAGCCACGTTCATTTCATTTCATTTAATATTATTATACAGTCGAACTTGTATTTAAACGAACACCCTTAGGGATTGAGTTGCTGGCCGCTTAATACAGGGTGGTCGCTTAATAAGTCGCTTAATACAGAGTGGTCGCTTAATACATGGTGGTCGCTTAATGCAGGTTCACTAAGAATAGACTCTGGACGTGGTCAAGTTATCATTCTATTTAATTAGAGTATCTAAATAAAGCGTAGGCACAAGAGATAGCTACAACGTCGTTAAAAACGTAAATTGCAAATTGAAATAAATGTATTAATTGAGTAAGCGAAGAACAGAAACAATGTAACAACGAACACATTACAGAATTGTTTTCGGTAAAAGCCTTCTGTATCACAGGTCACGGTCATATATTCATGTCTTATATATTACTTATTTCATTGGGAACACTGTCAAAACAACCAATTGAGACATCAGAAAGCACCATGTAAGTTCAGTCTGGCCGTTTAATACAGGTTAATCCGTTCAATGGGACTACGTACAAGTGGCCGCGGTCGCTTAATAGAGGTGGCCGTTTAATAGAGGTAGTGTTTACAGAGTATTACTGAGTAAACAACCGGGACTTGAATAACTGGCCGTTTCATACAGGGTGCCCACTTAATACAGGGTGGCCGCTTAATACAGGGTGCCCACTTAATACAGGGTGGCCGCTTAATACAGGGTGGTCGCTTAATACAGGGTGGCCGCTTAATACTGGTTCGACTGTAATTATATTTTTGTAATTTGACACTGATTTGGTTATCTCGAACCCCCGCTATCTCTCGACCTTTTTGTTGTTTCCCTTGACAGTTCGAGATAGAGGGATTCTACTCTATCTCCATATCAATTGAAAATTAATGCAAAATGTGTTTCAATTTTCTCTGCCAAATTTTCAAAGACATTATCACCAAAGTACATTACATAAAATTTCCAACAACTAAAAAGTGCTCAAAATTTAAAAAAAATACCAAAAGTAATTAGAATCAGTATACGCGAGAACTGAAAACTATAACTTACTGATAAATTTTCAATCACAAAAATCATATCACTTTTGGCCACACGGAAATTTGCCGTGTATGCTGTCTTCTACCGCACCCGTATCGTACAGAAACATAGAATATGTATTTGTTTGCTAAGCACTCGGGTAGAAATACGGTAGAACTAACAGGGCCTTTTTTATGATATAAAGTAGGAGGGCGGCGGAGGCAAGGCCGACCCAGCCCCATGTTGGCCCCCCAGTAAAATATTCCCCCTTCCCCACAGTGAAAGTTCCATTTGTCAAAAATATTGACAAATGAGGAGTGTTATGATGTTCCCACAACTAAACCTTGCTTTTATACCTAAAGTTCAGTCCATTTAGACGGTATATAACAAAATAAATTTACTGAAAATGCGTGAAATCAAGCCTCGGAGATTTTTCGTTGATGCTTCCCCCCCCCCCCAGTCACTAACGATTTCTTAAAAAAGGCCATGATTGTGAACTAACGACTTCGACAAAAAATAAAATTGCGATCTGGTATCTGTTGAGCCATGCCATAAAGAGCTCCCTAAAAAATACAAGACATTTTACACATACTGTATTTACTCGTTTAAAGAAAATCGGACTTTGCCGCGAGTCGACTTGTAGCAAGTGTAGTTAAATAAGAGAGTATTCAAGTATACTATCTTAAAATCATGGCAATACAGGGGTGGGTGGGGGTAGCACCGGGGGTGGGTGGGGGTCGCTTAACCCACTCATCTATTTTACTCACTCACACATTGTAAGACAATTTTTAATGCGAGTCGACTTGTAGCAAGCTCCCTCATTGAACTTTGAAAATTCGCATTTTCAAATGAAAAGATGCAGCATTTACCATCCACAAGTGGCACTCAAATGAATCGGAGTTGGAGGGAGCTGAAAGTGCCTCAATTGATGCAAACGGGGAGGAAACCTATGCTAAGCAGCAGTTGGGAGGCGCAGAAAACTACGAAGGTAAATTACTGGGACTACCTTGGAACAGAGAAAAGGACACACTCAGTGTTGAAATGAAGGCGGCAGAATGCTCATCGAAGAGATCGGTACTTTCTGAACTTGCCAAGAATTATGATCCTTTGGGTTTAGTTTCTCCGACCACACTAGTCGCCAAGTTGCTCTATCGCGAAATATGTGACACCAAGTCCTGGGATGAAACTTTACCGGAAACAATTCTGAGAGAGTGGAAGAAATGGAAAGAATCACTTCAAGAGAGATTTGTCGTGCCTCGTTCACTCGCACCATATCATCTCGCGATCTCAGAGATATGGCTACACGCATTTGGGGATGCTAGTTCTAAAGGAGTGTGTGCAGTGGTTTATGCGGTGGTCTACCAACAAGACGAAGTAACTCAAGGTCTGGTGTGTGCAAAATCACGCATTGCAAAACGGAACTTTACTATACCTCGCTTAGAATTCATAGCAGGTCATATGGCTGTCAATCTTGTTTTCAATGTGAAGGCAACTCTAACCATCCCCCTAGTCCACATTCACTGCTGGCTTAATTCGACCGTTGCGCTCTACTGGATCAAGGGAAAGGTTGATTACCGACAGTTCGTGACGAATCGAGTGCAGAATATACGACAACATGAAGAAGTGACATGGCATCACGTACCCACGGGAGAGAATCCTGCCGATCTGGGAAGTAGTGGAGGTGACATTGTGGATAACCAACTATGGCAAGAAGGTCCAGCTTGGCTCAGGGATCCATCCGAATGGCCTAAAGATGTGACACTAGTTCCTAACGAGCAAACAAGAGCTGAAGCGAAAGTAAAGGTGAAGAAAGAAATAGCAGCCGCGACAGTGATCCAGTCAGATGTTTTTGATGAACTTCTCGACAAATATCATCTCGCTAAAGTCTTGAGAATCCTTGGTTATGTTCGACGGTTCATTTCAAACTGCAAATGTCAAACCAATGAGGGAGTGACAGGTCCAATTTCAACAGACGAAGTTGAACAGCAAGAATTCTGGTGGAGTAGAAGAGCACAGCAAGCAGTTCAAGATGAATCCCAGTTTCAAGCGGATCAACTGCGATTGAACTTGATGCAGAATGATCAACAAATCTATGAGTGTCGTGGCCGAATCATTGGTGAATACCCCATCTATCTGCCGGATAGTCATCCATTTACAGTGAAGGTTGTTCAACAAGCCCACATTTCAACTCTACACGGAGGTGTGGGGCTGACTATGGCAAAGGTCCGTGAACGGTTCTGGGTGCCTCGACTTCGCCAGTTAGTCAAATGAATTCGAAAGAAATGTAACGGCTGCAAGCGATTCCAAGTGAAAGCTTTTCATATACCCCCTCCAGGAAACCTGCCCAAGACTCGTACCGAAGGTGACATGCCATTTTAAGTGATAGGAGTGGACTTCGCCGGGCCGATGAGGTATCAACGCGGAAGAAAGACGGAAGGGAAAGCTTACCTGGCCATGTTCGCGTGCAGCTTAACCAGAGCAATGCATTTGGAATTGGTTACATCATTGGAAACAGAGGAGTTTGGTGCCTGTTTCAAGAGATTCATCGCTAGACGCGGGAGACCCAAGCTAGTATACTCAGATAATGGGGCTACATTCAAGACAACAGTTAATTGGTTGCAACGTGTGAGGAAGGACGAACAGTTCCATTGGCTTCTAACAAGCCTTGGTATCACAAGGCGGTTTAATCTCAGTCGCGCCCCTTGGTGGGGCGGACAATTCGAGAGGCTGATCGGGTTGTTTAAGAGTGCATTTTACAAATCCATTGGTAACGGAACCTTGAAATTATCTGAGCTGGAAGACGTCATACTCGACATAGAAATAGCATTAAACAACCGTCCACTTTCATATTTGGAAGACGACATCCAGTTACCAGTGCTGACACCTAACTCGTTGCTTCAAGTCAATCCAACTAACATTCCTGAAGAAGAAGCACACCGCATTACCGACAATGATTTGAGGAAGCGTGCAAAGTTCCTTCAAATGTGCAAACAAGTCGTATGGGACAGATGGAGTCGTGAGTACGTGCGTGGCCTCCGTGAACAACACCGCCAAACTGGAGATAAGAATGCTGTACACCCGAAGATTGGAGAAGTCGTGATCGTTCGAGAAGAGAACACACCTAGAAATACATGGAGGACAGCTGTTGTGACAAGATTAATTACGGGAAAGGACGGAGTGGTACGGGGAGCTGTGGTAAAAACGAGCAAAGGCACATTGGAGAGAGCGGTCCAACATTTATTTCCCCTCGAGCTGTCTTGTGACCTTACAACAAACCCACAACTTAACGCTGATGCCACAGAGTTCCAGCCAAGACCGTGATTTTATAGGGATTTTTTATTATTAAACGGTTTAAACCTTTATTGTGATTTGTTGGGAATACTTTTGTAAAACATAGCAGAGTTTCCAACACATCAACTGGGACCATAATGAGTTTCATTTTGAAATATGCCGCAGCCTAAAATCATGATTACATTCTATTTCATTCGTGACAGGCAATTCATAGCAATTCACATGCTGACGGTGGTTTGGTTGTTCTCCCCACACATGTCCCGGCCCGGGACAAGTGTCCAATATGAGCATGGGAGTATGAAAGCTTATTATCATAAATACTTTGAAGACAATTTTAGCAATATGAGAAAAACCTGGGAAAGTATCAACAGTCTCATCACTAACAATAAAAAGAAAAATTGTAAACCTATAAATTCTCTTAAATGCAAAAAGAACAATGTCAATACCATAACTTCTAACGCTGATGAAATACCAAACATTCTAAACAAACATTTTGCATCTGTGGGCTATGACCTAGCCTCTAAAATGCAAAACTCGTCAGCTTCTTTTACTGATTATTTACCAAAACTAAACAATCCATGTTCTTTCGCTTTTAATTTGGTTTCTCATCAGGAAATTGAATCTGAAATAATGAGGATTCCGATGAAAAAAGCATACGGCCTGTATTCCTGTCCAGTCCGAATTTTAGAATGTGCACGGTATATATTAAGCAAACCTCTAGCAGACTTAATTAATAGATCAGTTGAAACTGGTACTTATCCAACTAAACTTAAACACGCGAAAATAATTCCTATTTTCAAAAGTGATGATGAAACCGATCCTTCTAATTACAGACCAATATCGCTTCTTTCAATCTTCAACAAACGTTTTGAGAAAATGATGTATAATCGTCTTAAGATATTTCTTGAGAAACACAATTTATTATTTCAGAATCAATATGGCTTTCGTGAGAACCATTCAACTCAACACGCAGTACTTGATATAGTAAACAAAATTCAAACTAATATGGATCAAAAGAAGTGTTCTTGTGGTATTTTTATTGACATACAAAAGGCGTTTGATACTGTAAACCATTCTATACTTTTGAGAAAACTGCAACATTATGGAATACGTGGAATTGTAAATGACTGGTTTCTTTCATATTTATCAAATCGTATGCAAACAACGAAAATTGGAACAAAAATATCTGACAAAGAGCTTACTTTGTCAGGTGTTCTTCATGGATCAGTCCTGGAATCCCTACTTTTTCTTATCTATGTTAATGATATTTATAAATCCTCAAATAAATTACAATTCTATTTATTTGCTGATGATACAAATCTGATGTATGCTGATAAATAATTAAAATCAGTAGAATCTATTCTTAATGTTGAGCTTCTTAAGATATATAATTGGCTAACCGTAAACAACCTATCCTTAAATGTAAAGAAATCTAATTTTGTTATTTTTCATCCTCGTCAAAAACGGCTTGATTATGCTGTCGATTTGAAGATATTTGACAATGATTCAAACACATTAATTTCTTTGGAACGCAAAAGTTATGTTAAGTATTTGGGTGTCCTTATCGATAGCAATCTTTCATGGAAACATCACATTAGTCATGTTGCTTCAGAAATTAGTAAAACGATTGGCATTATCTCTAAACTACGACACTTTGTACCTAGAAGTACTTTAATAAATATCTATAACACTCTTATTCTTCCACATATATCATGTGTATTGTTGCATGGGGTCAGGCTGCCAAAGTTCATCTTGATATCATTCTTAAACTTCAAAAACGTATTCTTCGGTTGATATATTTTGGGGATTATACAACCCATGCAATTCCCTTCTTTTTGTCTTCTAACATCTTACCCCTTGAGATGCTTTATTTTAAGTTTGCTTCCATTTTGATGCATGATGTATATAACAAACTGACACCATTAAATATTTAGAATTTTTTCGACTTTTCTCAAGAAGTACAAAAATATAACACCAGATTCTCTTCTAGGAAAACCTTTCATGTCAAGTACTCAGGCTTAAATCTGTTAAATAACTCTTTTTCAAGAACTGGTGTCAGAATTTGGAATAGTATTCCAACAGATTTATGCAAATTGTGCAAAAAGCAAATTTAAGAAGACATTACATCAAATATTATTTTCCATACTTTCCGAGGAGGAGGATTATGTTGATCTAAGCTCATTGATTAAGAAAATTGAAAAACATTCGAATTGAAAAACATTATAATAAAATCTAAGCATCATTAACATTGTCTCTCTGTATTTTTCTTCTTTTTTTGTCAACATTATAATTTATCTGTTGTTTCATATTTTTACTTTTGTTGTTAACTGTAACTCTAAAACTGCAATTCTCAATAATCTGTAAATTTTAGTTAGCTATGTAAGCTGTAATTTTCCTTTGTTCTCTGTAATTCTATGTATCTATAATTATAGCTGTTCGCCTCGACTAGCTTATGCTATTTGTGAACAGCTATTATCTTTGTAGAAAATTATTATTTTGAAATAAATTATTGTATTGTATTGTATTAAGGACTTATTAACCGACTACGAGGTCTGTACGGGAAAGTATTGCCTGAGGTTTTTCGTACAGACCGAGCGACGAAGGAGCGAGGTCTGTGCGATAAAAACCGAAGGCAATACTTTCCCGTACAGACCGAGCAAAGGAGGTTAATAAGGGATTTATTATATGGCTTTGTCGCATCGCAGTTTTTTCTGACTTTTTGAAAAAACCAGAAAACCTTTTTGCAGCTATAAAACCGCTTTCAGCCGTATATACTGGCGGTTTCTGTCGTCGCGCTTGCTGATTCGCTGATAACAACAAAACAATTAATAAAAATACACCAAAGAAAAAAAATTAACCTTCAAAAATATGTTTTTTTACGTTTTCGTGATAAACATACAACAAAAGTTCTATGACAGATAAACCATTAAAATTTAAGAACAAAATGTTTGCAACATTTTTTGACAGTTCGTCGAACGTTTTTGAAGGCAAAAGTCTGTAAACAACTTACAACTATGTAGTGTAAAGTAAAATGCAAAGCATTCAGCGCAAGATATGACAAATTATACGAGTTAAAATGTCCAAGTGAACAAAATACAATATTAGAAGTCTGAAGCCTAAGTCTGAAACTTGAGAGTGAAGACGGTTCGTATTCGTCGCCATTTGCTTTACGGACATTGATAAAAAATTTGCAGAGTAAGTGGTCAAGTTCTGCTTTCGGTAAGTACTCAATTTGTTTTTCACCTTTGTTAACTGTCTCAAGGTAACGCTGGAAAACGTTCATGTCGCTTTTCGTTTTCGTTATTGTGGTTTTCGCTTTCTGGTTGTGTATAAATTCTTCAATTTTTTCTTGGCTGTTTTTGTTGTTGTTTTGTTCGGCGTTTTCGCCTTGAAGCCTACCATTTGGGTCATTTCTTTCATCCAAGATTTCATCAGGATAATAAAATTCACTCGATGAGTGCTCCTCGTCGTCACTATACCGCATTAAATAAAGTTTACCAGCTTCTTTTAGAAAATAGTTGGACAGTGTTTTTACAATTTCACGAGCGGGCAAGATGAATTTCTGAGCGGGCAAGATGAATTTCTGAGCGGGCAAGATGACATTTTCCAGACCGGTTATTAACCAATCAGCGTGCGGCATTTATCTCAGCCATATAATAATGTATTGTATTGTATTGTATTGTATTGTAATTCTGATTTTCATGCCAACGTAGTGGAAGCAGCTAAACAATCCGAACGCGGGAGTCGTTGAATGCTGCCGTTGGTGGAGGGATGGCCGTCAGCCCGAGTCGGGAACAGCTGAATGAAATGCTTCAAAGGGATGAGTTGAGTAGTGTAGCCACTTTGTTATTTCGAGATTCTGCTTCTTTTCGCGCAAGCGAAATGTATAATCATCATGAACAGTGGGTAGAGATCGTGGGTGATTATATAGCAGCACAAGAGGAATAGGTGCTACAGTGAATAAGAGAAAAGAATCCATATTTCCACATTTTCCTACATTGTACAGGAGTATTTAATGGCCAATATTACAAATGCCTTCGACCACGCCAAAATTGTTTGGAATAACCGATCGTCTCAGCCATTTGTTTATTTTGCTTGAGGTACGTTATTCGATCGCTTGTACACTGGGGCAAACGCTTTTGATTAGTGAAGTGCGATTTGTCACTACCGAACCAAACAAGCCTCGCTTATGCCCAGTGGCGTAGCTACCGGCCATGCCCAGCATGACTAAAAATTTTACAAAATTGAGAATTTTTTCCAAGTTCCGTCTAAAACATTGCTTTGTTTATCCCAAAGGTTTAAAATTCAACATTGTCATTTTTCTGGATTTTTCATTATTGTTTTTTAAAATTTTTCCGCTTTCTATTACATTTACACAATTTTACAGCCTTGCCGACTGTTGCCGTGTCTGTTTCCTAGCAACTACAGCTCTACAAGACTAATTTCCGGCAATATATCGATTCACGCGCGACTCGTGTTTCACTCATGCTCTTTTCGGAAGGCATGAGTTGCTATAATATTTAATACAAGTAATACTGCCTTCTGATTGGATAACTGGCCTTACGCATGCTCAAAACGGCTGTTTATTGAGCTGAACTCATGCTATTTGGAGAAGGCATGACTTGTACTGCCTTTCCTAGCGAGCTTTCCGCGCGACTGAACACAGTTGTGTAAGGTGAGTAATTATCATATTTATATTGTCTTTGCGCGTTTATACAATGGCTTCAGCAAGTGTGACGAATCCTGCTTCTATTGAAGCGGATATTATAAGTGATTTGCTGATTTTTAAGTTTAGATATAGGTAATGAAACCATAATGGTGGTATATAATTTATAATTGTAACAACAAGTAAGCTGCGAAGTTAAAAAAATAAGAGTGAAATATGATCGTGTATTGACCATGTGTTGGTAGCAAGACAATGTTTTTATTATTATACCAATAGTTGCGGACCTGTGGTTGCATTTTATTTATAGTCCAGAGCTGTAGTTGTTTGAAATATCAATAGCAAAAAAGCAATGTAACGCTTCAATATTTTGAATCATCCAAAAATGCTTTATTTGATATTTCAGGAAGAACCTTGCGAGAGTCGGTGATGCTGAAAATTGTCATAATTTTGGTGTTTTTATGAGGTTAATTTTGCGTTGAAACGTCCCTCAGAATGCAACAAATAGCGTTTCCGAGCTTAAAAAGCCAAATATTTTCTGGGGGGGGGGGCATGCCCCCATAACCCCTAGGACGCTCGCGCCTTTGGCACTCGGAAGTTGGACGGGTTAATCTAATATGTTCATAAAAGCATGACCAGTCAATTCAAGCTGGCTACGCCGCTGCTTATGCCACATTAGACTTGCTACAAGTCGACTCCATTGACGCGCGGTAAAGCCCAGACGCGCAGTTAAGCCCAATTCAACGAAAGCGTGAGTCGGAAATTGGGCTCCTCAGTCCGTATTAACCCAGTGAACTCAGTCCGTATTAACCCAGTCATTATGTGAGTCGACTTGTAGCAAGTCTAATGCCACATATGATGCCTGTTTCTTAAATGACAGGATTTAAGGTTTGGTGTGAGGTTTGGGACGAGGTATGGGATGAGGTATGGGATGAGGTATGGGATGACGTATGGGATGAGGTATGGGATGAGGTATGGGATGAGGTAAGGAATGAGGTATGGGATGAGGTATGGGATGAGGTATGGGAATAAGGAGTAGGATTGGAAGAAAGGGAAGGATAGAATAGGTGGGTAGGGCGGGGTGAGAAACTGAGAACAAGGTGGTTGACCAATATTTTCAGCCCAATACCTTAATTCAACTGAACAGATGAGGCGAGCATTGCTGAATAGGTTACTCATATATATGTAGATTATGTATCTCATGGTATATACATGGTATTTAAAGGACCACACCTAGCGAGAATTGTACCATTTAGTGTGAATTCCGTCGGCCGACACAGAGAAGGGCCGAAAGAGAAAACACCCTCCCACCCGCCCGGAAATTCGTACGGTTCGTGCGCCGACAGCTTCATGCAACCTCGCCACATCGGTTCAGACCAATATTTTCAGCTCAATACCTTAATTCAACTGAACAGATGAGGCGAGCATTGCTGAATAGATTACTTTTAATTAAGTTTGTTTCAATAACGTCAGGTTAATAAATATTAATCTTAAAAATATTTTCTGCTTTAAATTAATCTGAATGCTGTCTTACTCCATAATCGGACTTCTTTGATTGATGAG
Source organism: Trachythela sp. YZ-2020 (assembly GCA_016169945.1). NCBI lineage: Eukaryota > Metazoa > Cnidaria > Anthozoa > Malacalcyonacea > Clavulariidae > Trachythela > Trachythela sp. YZ-2020. Next base: position 25,517 of record JADLSH010000181.1, on the reverse strand, counting down.
ACTTTGTCGTGCATGTATTAACCATGACCCCTATTGTTGTCCGTGACACTTATTAACATGTTATTGAAGATTGAAATTAAAATGTAGTAATGTACCGGATTTTGATAAGGTAAATTACAAGATTGAAATTGATGTAGAAGGTTTAGGTGGATGGATATTTCGAGTGAAATATTATATACAATATTTTAGACCTGAACAGGAACGGCTGCGAAAAATAGTCCTCCGACAGGAATTGAATCTGCGGCCCTGCGATTCCGGTGCAGCGAACTATCTTAGGTCAGTGAAGTTTGAAGGAGCTGAAATTTGGGCACTGAGGTAGGAGGCTATAAGAGAGGAATGAAAACAGCTGGAGAAGGAAGCATAATATAGAAAGTCGAATAAGCATGCAACAATAGTTTGAGTATCTGAATAGGAAGCTGGAAGAGGAAAAGGATGAAATAAAGACAAATAGATAAGATTGAGTTATCAAAGCGGGAGGATTATGTAAGAGGTCTGACTTACTGAGGATGATCCTAGCTAAATAGGCCTACTGGGGAAAATAAAATATATATAAAATCGTATTAAACCATAGCGTTTATCAACGTGAAAAGCTAAAGCGGAAGTTAACGAGACTATTTAATAAGTGTTAGATGCGCGTGTGATAAATATTTGTTTACTGCATATTAATATGAAAATAATGATTTATCATACTTCTGCAGTTTCATCTAAAATTAATCATTGTTTTTTTTCATCTTTATTACATATTAGATTCTATTCTAATATTTTTGGACCGCCTTTCGTAAATGCACATTTATGACGAACACGTCGGCAGAGTCATTTATCGTGATCGAAGAACACGCATTCACTGGATTTTAGGTCGGATAGCAAAGAAGACAGGACCTAAGGACAAGTACATTACTGATGGATCTAAATGCCAGTCTATCTTCAAAAAGCTTTACATCACTGCCGAACAAAGAAATGTTATGGAAAGACTACTTTCTTGGATCATTTCTAACCTTGGTTATATTATGTGGCGTATTTGGGAACACATTGGTCATATACTCCATCATGAAAGAACGACGTTTGCTCAAAAGCAATTACTATTATCTCGTACTTAACTTGGCAGTTTTCGATGCATTGCACGTTCTGACTGCTTTACGTTTGAACTACACGATTTGGTTCCAACCATGGCCTTTATTTCAAACAGCTGCTTGCAAAATTTGGCTTTATTTTGAGATGCTCCTTTGTACTGGTGGGGTAGAACTTATGGTTATTATTTGTATTTTTCGTTACCGCGCAGTTTTGCAGCCCTTGAAACCCCCTATTTCTCGAAGAAAGTTAAGGTTTATCCCTTTAACTTTGTTTATTTCAATAAGCATCTATCTCATTCCTTATGTTCTAACTTTTAAGTACAGTCCATTGAGAGGATGCCATCAGGAATGGTCGAACAAAACATTAAAGCTCATTTATACCTTGCTTTCCTTGAATATTCACTATATATTGCCCGTTACAATCATGTCGGTGTTATACTATAAAATTTGCAAAGCTTTAGTATCACAGACACACAAAATGAACTCTATGTTACAACATGAAACCGGATCCAGAGGTCAGGTTTCACCAGTCGGAACCCAGGAACATTTCCAAAGGATTCGGCATCACCGAAATACAAGAACATTTCTTGTGAGTGCTGTTAGCGTTAGGATTTTCACAGCAGCATTGTTACCTTTTGAAATATGGTGGATTTGTAATGCAAACGATGTGAGGATTTTAAAAAGCGACTACGAAGGTTGGTTTTATCTTTCATACATGATTGGCTCGTCCTCTGTTAATCCTTTCATCTATGGAGTTCTGGATAAGAAACTTGTTGATGCCATAAAACGATGTACCACGAGAAGGGACAACTAGGAGAATTGGAAACTGTAGGATAAGTAATACTGTAAAATTTCGCATTAAAGAAGAGTGAACTAAGTTCAACCTGCCTGAAATTTAGTCAATTGAAATACTATAACCGTGTGGACAGTCGAAAACGCAACAAATCCGGATACGTGTGGATGCGTAGTTTTTTGAATCCGCAACAAAATGTTTCCGGATACAAACGAATCCGTTCTATACAAATGTTCTTGAGGTAGAAATTAGATCCAGTACGTTAAGAACCGACACTGTATGTTTTCATACGTTTTAAAGTACCTGTTACCAGAATTATTTAATGCATTGGCTTACACTTCCAAGTTCAATAAGAGTAACTTTCTTGTCGAAACTTTCCGAACCCTAAAACCTATAAACCTTTTCAGCCATAAACAAACCTAATTGTATATAGCTATAGGCAATAGAATGGTTTGACGCATAATTTGGCAAAAAAATGTACACGCATGTATACAAAATCTATCAAAACTGAGATCTTCTCACGAGTTTGTTTTTTCATTATTATTGCCTGATAATTCATGCTATTACTTATTAATAATACCATATTATAAAATGAAAACAATCTTTGCATCAAGATCTTTCGTGTAAATAACATGACGAAAAAGGATTTAAACAGAGACGCTTTCTTCCAATGAGAAATTATTTAATTATTTATTTTTAAAGTTTAAGACATTCGAAATGTTGAAACGAATTGTGGAAATGAATGACATATTTTGGTACTGTAATACCATACGATTGCACTGCTCTCAGCCAATTAGAATGAAGAAACTTTTCATGTATGTTTTGAATTTACAAATATAATATCGCGCAGACGCAATTCCTGATACGTTTCTGACTCCCTGATGAATGTCGTTGGCAAAAAAATTGAACCTCTATCCTCCTCATATAATGAATAAATAATATATGTGATCATCAATCCCCTAACTCTTCTACAGTAAGTACATGCATGTAATTTATCGTATTGTTCTGCTCACTTAACTACGATAATAATATTTGATATTAATCTAACGAGTTCAAACGATAAATCTGTTCAAACAAATCTTCCTTTTTAGATATGAACACCTTCCAAGAGTACAAAACCACTCACAGTTAAGGCTGCATTCCAGTTACGCGTTTTTCGTACGCACGTACACTCACGGAAAAGTTTAAACCCCTTTAAATGTTACTTATGAAATAACCAAATGAATAAATGTACAGAATTTAGTGTTTCGTAAGTTTTAGTATGCATTTGTTAACTTATTTGTTATATATTAAAAACTTAGAAGGATTTAAACTTTTCCGTGCGTGTACGTACGTATAAAAACGCATGACTGGAAAGAAGCCTTCTGGTAGTACATAGAATCCATGTGCATTTGCATGTGCAAGTCTTCCCAAAAATTTCATCTCTTGCCAACGGGGATCCTGTGACCTGGACTCTCCAGCTGAATCAAGGTGACCATCGTCGTCATTTCTTCTGCCCATGATGATAATTCGGTCATGAAATATGACAGCTGAGGAACCCCGCCTTTTGTACTTCATCGGTGGTAACCTGGTACTCGTCTGCATTTCGGTGTCATACATCGTGACTTCATTCAGGTCATTTCCCTCGCCGCCGGTCAGTACCACCAAGCAATATTATCTTTCTTCCCCAGGTAACTACTGACATGTGGTGGACAGCATACGGCAACGATAAGCAAGGTTGAAACTCATTCTTCTCGATATCATATACAACCACACTGTCAAGAACGTTGGGATGTTCCTCCCAAAATGAATAATTAGCCATCCAAGAGTTGTACTCTATGATAAACTCTAGGCTGAGACATTTGACACAAGAGTCTGATAGTGTATGGTGGAGTGAGAAGAACTTCGTGTATTGCATTTGATGCTTTACTCTTACTGTAGTTGTTCCCACTGATGACCAGCATTTTACCTTGATGAATAACCACGCGGTGACCAAAAAAATTGGCAGGAAGTTTAGCGTGCAGCATCATCCATCGATGTGGTCGCTGGCTAGTCTTCAACATTTCAATAGTTTTGGTATAATTGGGGTGCAACCCTCCTCCTGTGATAATGAAGGCATCACATCGAACACACGATGTTGCTCCCCTTCTAGGTTGACGCATTGACGCTATATCTGACCAAGTTACCTCTACCAGGTTGGACTTTTCAGCACTCCCGGTAGCTTGATTATATGAAGCGAAACCTCCTGCTATAACTATCTCTTGTCTCAGTTCTCTTCCATGGCCGAGTTCGGTCTTTGCTCCTTGTACTGTAAAGGCACACGAGGAAGCATCTTTCCCATGCATCATCTCCCTAACATCGTCCAACTTCTGACTCATTATGTCCCCTAACGTTTCAACATTTCTTTGGATATCGACTTGATTTCCCTTAATTTCTTCAAGATTGACCTTAATTAATAAATAAGAAACCATTTAGAAGAAATACTTACGCAATATTGTTTTGTCAGACATGATTTGCTATAGGACTTTTGTCCCTGTCTCAGCATTCAGGATGTTTCCACAGGGCCGTAGCCACCAGGGAGCTGAGGGGGGCTGCAGCCCCAATAATTTGTGGAATAAATGTCAATTATAACATTTCATTTATAATTATTGAACAGAAACGCTTCGGTAGAATCTTGGAGAAGTAATTTTATAGCTCTAGCTTAAGACTTTTAGATAATACTACGGTTTAGATAATCTTCCGTCCCCTAATCAAAAGACACTGTTTCTTGAAGTACAATCGCATTCCGGCAATTTCTGTGGCTGGAGGATAAAAATGCCATGATAGTAGAGAGTAAGCTATTGCCGTAATGTAACTTTTCTACCTGCCCAGTATATAAACAAACGTATACGAGAAAATGGCAATAGAGGCATGCGACCAAAGCAATAGAGAAACTCGTTTTTGTTATTTGCGCAGCTTTGTATACAAAACGTAACTTTTAAAAACCACGGCCAGCCACAATTTAAAAAAAAACCAGGAAAGTCTTAGATAAGGTCGTCTTGAAATGGAATATTAAAACAAAACGAGTTTTGAGACTGTGAATTTTCGACTTTATTTCAAAGTTAGAATCAGACAGAATGAAATACAATGCTTAACATTCAGCACATACAACATAGCAAAATAGCGAGACATCCTTCATTTCCGGTGACGCGGTGTTCTCGCTATCAGACTATGTAATTATATGTTGTATGTAGGTATTGTATTTCATTCTGTCTTATGATGAATTTACAGTCTCAAAAATCTTCTACTTTCTAACTCTTCGGAATCTTTCTATAAACATAACTTCTATTGCACTTTGTTAACTTATATTAAATAAGAACCGGTTTTGCTAAGGGGGATCACTCTACCTAATAAAATCAGCAAACATAGCACATTTGATTTTCAAACGCGAGTACCAGGTTTGGCGAGTTTAAGAAAAAGTGGTCACTTTCTGCATTTCTCCGATATATTGAAAAAATGTCCAAAACTGCAATGTCCAAAGATATTTTACCAACATAATTTATGTCGGTAGAGCCTAAAATATTCATAAACATTCTTGAGCTGATAGTTTTTACTGACTTAAATTGAATAAAACTCCCTACGGACAAAATTTGTAATCAGTGTCAGAATAAGTAAGAAAACATCTATTAACTATATTACCTTAACTTGATCCACTTTTGTGTCAACTTTCCTTTGACTTTGCGTTAGTTCGTCCAATTTCTTCTCCAATACTTTTTGTCTCAACTTTAAATCCTCGCAATTGCAACAGACTGGAACTCCAAACTCATCTTTATCTTTTCTGTTAATTAACTTCCATTTCACATCCCTTATTTCCGCACCTCACTGGTGCGAATTCACAGTTATCTTGAAGTTCATGATTTTCAAAATGTCCAAGTTCGATAACAACAGGGCATCCACGACTGTTGTAGTTGCAGCAAATTTTGAGCTCACATAAACAGTGAGAAACAACCGCGGTGGACATTTCACGGTTTCTGGAGTTAGATGTTGTATACATTCTGGACATGTTTGAAAGTTGGCAAGATGCGGAGTAATACAATCATGACAAAACACATGTTCATTCTTCCCACACATTTTGGGCTCTTTGAGAACGTTTAAACAAATACTGCATAAAAATTAGGACTAACTCTCATTTCAAATCTACGTTCATCGAAACGATACTGTGTTTCTTCCACTCTAATTGGTGCCATTCTTTACGTTTTCGTCTACAATAAAATTGAATAAGATCGGCTTCACGTCCGTAACGCTATTCTGAGTGTTTGGGAAACGGAATTTTCCTATTAAGGGTTATGCGGTAGCCCATACATTCAGGATCTTACGGAACAAATGAAGAGGATCTTAAGAAACAATGTAAAGAATATTCATAGCCATATTCATATGTACATTGGGCACACACTCACCAGAACAGTGACAAAATATGTGTACATTTGTGATTCTCTCTGACCAACTTTATGAATAAAGTGGAAAATATTGATATTTAACCAAGAAGTTCTGGATCTAATAACATGCCTTTCAGAGAACACCAAAAAGCTGTTTCAAATGTAGACAAGGAAATCAGCTTTAGCATATCACGAGTGGCAAGTGGCAAATAAAACATGCGATTGAGTGGGAAAGCCCACGGGAAGAATGCCAGTCCATTTTGACACCGTAACCCTATAACCCTTGTAGACAATGACAATTTCCTAAAAATATGTAATCTATTACTGCCTCGGCCCTCGTTCTTAAAACACGCTTGTCAAATTTGATAAAAAAAACATATTCAAGCAGTTTCATCTTTAAACTTAAGATTTAAACCATTTTGAAATGATTCCTGTCTTTCTTTATGTGTTTAAACGAACAAGGAAAAGTGGACGGGTATTCTTTCAAAACGTTGTCAAAACAGGAAAAAGTAAACTTCTTCGCAAAGAAATGATATCACAATTTTAGAACAGGCATGAGAATGCGTAGATTTCAGAGGAGCATCCTAAGTGGGAAAGGGGGAGGAGGGAAGATTTAGAGAGGAATGACTGCACTAAGATTCGCTCGTTTCTTTTTTAGTGGCAAAAAAAATAGCCCCAATTTGAAAGACGATGAGGGAAAAATCCAGGAGGTCGACACCCCTCGTGCTATGGATCTGATTAAAGCATTTCCTTTATTACTTGTACACATAACACACATCTCAGGATTTTAATATTTCAGGCCACATAACAACACACATCTCAGGATTTTTTGTTATATTATCCAGAATTTTAAGTAGCAGATCATGGATAAAGTCAACTTGTGTACAGGCTGTGACTAGCTATTGTACCCTGCCGTATAAACAGTATAATCAAGACATCCGTGCACTTTACCTGATATTGGGCAAGGGCTGTTGCTATATAATAACGCAAGTCAAACTGTCTTTTCTCGTAAACGAATTCTCATTAGTTTATAGTTTTCTTCAAATATATTAACTGAGTATATTTCAAAAAATTTGAGAGGGGGGCGAAAGCCATTTCGTATAACATTGGGGGGGGGACTCTCTCCCCGCCTCCTTCTCCTGTTGCTCTTGGATAGTCACACATTTCAGAATTGAACAACAGCTTGAAAATTGGACAATTTCCATAATAATTGCATTCTAATATTAATCTAAGGCAATCTGTTTTGTAAATGTAATTATATTTTTGTAGGTAGATGGAGTTCAGTCCGTTCACCCGAGAAAAAAATTGAAAAGTTGAAGTCACATAAACGCTATGTCCTGCACTTTGAAGGCAGTCAGACATCAAGGTCAACTTAGGTCACCCTTGGAATCTTTTATAGCCTTAAAAAAATGGATTTCCTAAGATTGCTCCTTAATTTAAAACTATGCGAAACTCCTTGTTTTAAGGAACACTGCACAAGTCTATTTTTAAAATTCTCCTGCATCACAATGATCACATGACCCAGATTAAAGTTTTAGTAGTCAGTTAAATATGAAGATCATTTGATTGGTGTTGATGTTTGCCTGTTTATATAAATATTCGTTTCTTCAATCGACTAATAATGAAAGACTTTGAAACAGCAAAATTGTTCAACAATCAGAGACAAGCCAGTAAGTGTTGCACATCTATAACTATTAAATTTATCTTGCCAATAGACCCCTTGCCTTGTTTGCATTTGCTAGCAGGCAAATTTCAATTATACAAAAGATTATGTTTTCCATTGTGATTCAACAATGGATACAACAATAACGAACCTCTCTTGGGAGGTTTTTAAGAACATTTGCCTGCCAGCAAAACGTAAACAATGCAAGGGTCTATATTTAACCCATTAACTGGCAGTATACCCTACCTCGTCTGGCGTTAGACTGAGTAAAATACTAAAGTATGTGTATCTTGGGCACATTGCAAGCTAATGTGTTAATACATAATACACCCAACCTTTGGCGGCAGCGCCAGCACTCAGCAGTGCCTCCTGGCACTCACACCAAAGCGGACTCTTCTCCCGGCACTTGAAAGGTTTCAAATATGCAGAATGAAAACCCCAATGTTTTAATTTATAATAGATATTTTATACAAGTAACTTTGTATTTTTTATCTTGGCAAATTTTATTACTTAATTAAATGTTAGTATTAGATGAAATTCAGTATTACAATGTGCACAATATTAGTTACTGGTGATTAGAAGAAATACACTATCCCCCCAAAGCCAGAAGAATGGCTCTAATCACTTTGCACTTTGTTAATTGATGTCGCGCTTCAAGCAATTCTGAGACCAGTCGATCAAGTTTTAAAAGGGTGGGAGGGGATCATACCCTCAGGGGTACAGGTACCCGGCACTCACATTGTCCTAGGCAGAACCCTGCCTTTATAGCCTTGCCTTGTTTACATTTTCCTGGCAGGCAATTATATTCCCATTATGTTCTCCATTTTGATTCTAGAGCACTGATACCAAAATATCCTAGGAGGGAAAATTATGTAAACGAGTATAGGGGGTCTATGCAGTGGCGGACACTTCCCAAAATATTGGAGGTGCAAACTTAGATTACCAACATATAACCACCCTTTTGTTGCTGCAAATCTCAGTTCTTAAACCTTTTTTGCTTAAATTTCATGCAAATTTACTTACATTATAGCCTATCAAGGCTTTTGTGGTAATTGTAATATCATTAATACAGCTTTTTTGCACAGTTAGTCAGCTATCATCCTAAGGCTTTGACAAATTATTGGGAGACGACCACCCCCCTCCCCCCCCCCTAGTGTCTGCCACTGGGTCTATAGTTGGTAAAGACCTATGCTCCAGATAATAGTTAGACTAAATACATAACTAATTAACTATAGAAATTTTTAGATTGATTCTATACTTGAGTGTGCACAAATGGAAGCCAGACTTGTGACAAATTTGGGGAGTGTCTATCATTAATGCCGGCCTGATCGAGCTCAATGCCTAGTGTACAGTATATTTAGTGTCGATCATGACTCAAAGTGTACCGGGTATGCATGTTGTTTGAACTTTTTTGGCTCATACTGTGACCCCATATTAAAACACTGGTCTCTCTATAAGATTGAATGTATATAATACAGCTACTCATTACTGACCTATGGGCCTGCTAAACCTAGGGCACTGGAGAAATACAGTATTACTAACTCATGAACTCAAACTGATAAATAGTCAAACCCATTGCCATTCGATCAACTCCATCAATCACACAAGTCCTTTAAGCCTTTCACTCTGGAACCATACAGTATATATAGCATCAATAACAACCAGTCAACTGAGCTAGACCATGACTGTGGAACCTATATTGGGGTTAATGCTATAACATAAAAGTCAGACACAAGCTGTTCCAGCATATTGATATATCAAAAATTATTGATATAATTAATATTGATTATCAAATATACAGTAATTCCATTTTTAAAAATATTGATATACTGAAAATATTGAATCTGTGAACATTATTTCGACTGAAATTATTATGAATTGCACTGATTTTTCATGCATAAAGCTATTTTGATGATGATGATGGAGTCTCATGTCATTACAATGCATGAGTACCACAATGATACGAATTATGAGCTTTTTGATGGCCAAAAAGCCCAGTAAAGTAAATTTTTGCCAGACGCATATATCCAATATCGAATTTTAATCCAAATTGAAGAGACTGAATTTGTCCTGATTAAGTTATCGTGCTGATAGAAAATTAATGGGTTGAATTTGCAGGAAGTATGCTCTCAGAAAAACTAGTCTAGTCACGTGAAAATTCCATTTGAATGAAACTCTCTTATTTAAGAAAACGTTTGAAGTTATGAAGATTGACGTTTGCAGCTCTTCCATATACCAACAAAATACCAACTTCACTCTTGAAACATTAAGATGTGTTCGATATTTAAATAACATCACTGTGACATGACACTGCATAATGAATTGTTGGAAAATCACGAATATGTCTGATATTAAACAATCATGGCGGTTGGATGTCACAAACAACTTTCAAATTGAACTAACACCTGTAGACAGATTTCAAGCGCTGACATGGAGATTTTTTAAGCCATCATGGGATCAGGATTGCCACTTTGTCAACACGCTCGACTCGGAAGTTTAACACCCTTAACGGATATCTTACAGCGTTACTGCTTTATGTGGTGATATTGCCAGTCATCCAGGTCCTAGACAACTGATAGCCTTAATCAGTCCTTTAAAATGTTTATCTCTTAACGCCAGGAGCCTGAAAAGTTTTCACTGGGCCGATTCGACCAACTCTATGGTGTATAACATGGATCGTTTTCAAGACCTAGTATATGGTGAAGATGTTGTTGCGTTAGTGAAACGTGGCTCAATGATGATTTTATCGATTCAGAAATAGGAAATCTTACATTCTGGAAAGACCGCACTAGCAGGGTGGTGTACTTGTTGCAGTAAAGACTCAGTCATTCAAGCCAGTTCGTCAATACCCATGGAAATAATAGACACGCAGCATTTAGAGATTGTAGTTGCTGAATTGATTACGGCCTCTAACCAGAAAATTGCTATATGTTCGTGTTATCTAGATTTTGTTGGCATCTAGATATTTACAACAGGACCTGTCTTGTCTTAACTCTTGGTCTATATCCTCTGGTCTTCCTTTAATGAAGTAAAATGCCGATCGCAGTCCATCACGCGTAAGATCAAGCCGGTGATCGCTATGTACAAGATGAACGATACTGACCTGAGTCAGCAACATGCATCCGAGGCGACCTTGGTGTCGTGGTTTCCACGGACCTTGCGTGGACAAAACAAGTATCTGAACAAAGTTCTTGTGCCAATACATTACTAGGATATATCGGAATAATACGCGACACATTTGAAGTATATGCCTGAGGAAAACTATCTATCTCACTTTGGTGCGTTCTCACCTAGCATACGCAGTTCAAATTTGGTCGCACAGTCTATTCAACTCATCTCTAGGCTCGAAAGAGCACAAAGGCCACCAAATACATTCGCAACATACCGTTCAGATGTTGCGTCATCTCATCTAGGCTGCAGTCACTAGGTGTCCTGCAAATAACTTATTGGCACGAATTATTAGATATGATTTTTCTTTAAAGTAGTTCATGGCTTTGTAAGAGTTAATTAGCATGTCTTACCACGTATCCATCGTCCTGCTAGACAAACTAGATCTAACAGTAAACTAAATTTACGTGTAAGTCTTCTACTTATCAACGATCATTTATCATAAGGACAGTACGAATATGGAAAGCTTTGGCCGAAGATCTTGATCTGAGCATGGAAAACTTAGGATCATTCAAATCCGTCATTTTAACTATTACCTTCGATCTTTACAAACTACTTACGACTCTGTAAATCCTAGAACCTTTAAGACTATCTGCTTAAAATGTAATACTTCACGTAAATCTTACTCTGCCGCTAACTTGTTGTTATTAATATTTTATACATGTTTTAGCTTACGGGTCCACAGTAATTGGCTTATTTGCTGTTGCGGTTACCCTGCCTTGTGCTGTCTTTCGTCTGTATATGAATATGTTTTATGGCACTGTACTGTAATGTAATTTATGTGGCGAAGCAAATAAAATTAAAATTAAAGAAGTCACTATGCAGTGTGACATCCCAATGATGTTATTTACATATCAAACACATCTTAAATTTCTCAAGAACGAAATGTAAAACTGTATACTTCAGCAGTGAATTACAAGATATGGCTATCTTGTACATAATTCACTGCCGAAAATAAATGCACCTTATCTGCGCATTTCGCCCCATAACGCCTTACAGCTCTTAACAACTTCATAAATAGCCTTGACAAATACATCGCATCACGTCAGAACTTTTTGTTTGAACGTTCAAACATTTCGACAAAACTATTGGCGGTCCAAGGTCGAGTTAAATCCGCAGTACAAGAGTCGTTTCATACAAACTTGTAGTAGTATTTGAAGTTACCTCTGTGACGACTTTATGAATTAACTTCAATTAATATATTTCATTGTAGACAAAGCCGAATAGAGGAAAAAATTCAGAAAACGAGTAAAGCATGATGTCAAAGATTGAGGATAAACAGTACGGTTTTGATGAACGTAGATTCGAAATGAAAGTCAGTCCTAATTTTTTATGCAGTATTTGTTTAAACGTTCTGAAAGATCCCAAAATGTGTGGGAAGAATGAACACGTGTTTTGTCATGATTGTATTACTCCTCATCTTGCCAACTTTCAAACATGCCCAGAATGTATGCAACATCTAACTCCAGAAACCTTGAAATCTCCTCCGCGGTTGTTCCTCAACTGTCTATGTGAACTAAAGATTTACTGCAACTACAACAGTCGTGGATGCCTTGCTATTGTCGAACTGGCATCTTCGAAATCATGAAGATAACTGTGAATTCGCACCAGTGAGGTGAAATAAGGGATGTGAAATGGAAGTTAACAAAAAATATAAAGATGAACATGAGAAATTATTCTGTAAAGTTGGAGTGGCAGCTTGTCACAACTGCGAAGATTTCATGTTGAGACAAAAATGTATTGGAGAAGAAATTGGACGAACTGACGCAAAGTCAAAAGAAAGTCCATGCAAAAGTGAATCAAATCAAGGTGAGTTGACAACATCACAACAACGAAAAAAGTTAATTGCTGAACGTTCATTGGAGGTGAGTTTTATTCAACTTTGATGTAAAAATATTTGTGTGACGAGCTTCAATCTGTGAGGGTAAGCGAACAGGAAATTTCGTCGCCATTCATTATCAAGTTGCTCCACATCTACAAGTATATAATAAGCACATCAGTAATTCACATATCACCCACTAGCAATGTGTGTACATGCACACGATTCTTTACAACTCTAGAGGACAGTGCTACTTACCAAACCTAGTACTATACAGGATGTGTCAAGAAAAGTAATCCAATTTTAGCATGTTATCGTCCGTTACGTATTGAGTTTTTAAATATCAGACTTTTCGCTGTCAAATGACAATTGTTTAGGACTTTGCGATAAAAATGGCCAAATATGATCCGATTAAGACTTTCTAATCGATATCATATTTTCTAACTCTATGGCTATGCATAAAATGTTCGAATTTTCAAACACATAACCCAGTGGGGTTTTGCCTATCTGGGCAACTTTAAGCATCGTTGAGATTTCTAAACCTCCAGTTTCGTGAAATGTTTGAACCATGAAAGTTCGTTGTTGTCGTGCGTTGAACCATCTTTAAATCTGCTAAGTCTTGATAAGAAACCCATACGTTAGTGCATCTTTATTCGCATTCTTTATTCGCATTCTTTATTCACATTCTTTATTCGCATTCTTAAGACAATAGTTTTGCTTATCACAAAGGTGGAATATGCAAATTCGACCGGCAATATTTAGTCGGACCGCATTTGGCCATTTCTATTAACCATGATACAAAAGGGTAGCATTTGAGGAGTCATATTTCAGGAAATTGAAATTGGATTACCTTGTTTGATACTCTCTGTATATATCTCATATGTATTCCTGTAATTATATATATATATAGTAACTTAGCAAAAGTTCAGAATGTGCAGCAATTCTCGAATCTTAAGTATATTATACAAACTTAAGGTTAAGGATTTGTAAAGATATAGCAGATAATTGTTCTAAATGCCCTTGATCCCCACGTTTATGAATTATTTTGTGAGATTGTTGGTTTGCTTTCCCAGTCACGGCATGCCCGAATAGAATTTTACCAGATGAAACTAAATGCACAAAAGTGAAAACGCCCAATCTTGGATACATACGCGTGAAGGATTAGAAAAGAACCCTATAGGAAATCATGCCCGGCTAATCAATACCGTATAAATATTTCTTCTAAATGGTTTTTCATTTGTTAATTAAGGAAAATTTTGATAAAATGAAGGGAAATCAAGTGATATGCAAAGAAATGCAGAAAGGTTAGAAGCCATAATGTGTCAACAGTTCCAGGATGTGAAAGAGACCAAATGATAATGGGTCAGAGGCCTTGGATTAAGGGCAGATGTCGTTAAAGAGAAAGTGAGTCAAGAGATAATTATAGCAGGAGGTTACAGTGAATCTGGTGAAGCGACCAAGACTGTAGAAATGTCCAGCCTACCAGAGATAACTTGGTCGGATATAGCGCCAATGAATCACCCCAGAGGAGGAGCAGCATCGTGTGTGTCTGAGGTGATGACTTCATTATCACAGGAGGAGGGTTTTACTCCTTTGGAGGCAATGTGCTAGTACTAACACCATAGAAATACTGACGACCAACCAGCGACCACGGCGCTGGATGACGCTGAACGCTAAACTTCCGCCCAACTTTTTGGTCACCAGGTGGTAATCTATCAGGGTAAACTGCTTGTCATCGGTGGATTAAACTGGAATGAGAGGAAACCGTCTAATGCTATTTACGAAGTCCTTCTCACCCCACCACACTATCAAGCTTTCTTGTGTCGAATGATCCAGCCCAGAGTTTATCACAGAAAAGTGCACCTCATGAATGGCAAATTATTCGTCTTAGAGAGGATCGTCAACATCCAAAGATAAAGATGTTTTGGACAGCGTGGGATTGTATATCATATCGAGAAGAATGAGTTTCAACCATGCTTTACCGTTGCCGTATCCTGTCCACCACATGTCAGGCCGTAACCTGGAGCAGAAGTAAGATAATAGCTTGGTGGTACTGATGAGGCGGCAATGACCTGATGAAGTCACGATGTACGACACCGAAACGCAGACGGTTCCAGGTTACCACCAATGAAGTACAAAAGGCGAGGTTCCTCAGCTGTCATATTTCATGACCGCAAATTATTGTTATGGGCGGAAAACATCGGAAACGATGGTTACCTTTGATTCAGTTGAGAGTCTCAGGTTTGGTGACAACCGTTGGCAAGAGCATGAAGTTTTGGGAATACCCAGACAAGTAGCAAATGCACATGGTTTCTAGGTACCCGTGTAACTGTGTGCAATTTGACGATCTCTATTGGATCTTCAATGATCTAACAATCATTAGGTTTTCGGAAGTTATACAGAGGTATACTAGTACATTAAGCAAGTAGTTTAGTTTAGTACTGGTAAGTTATGTAAATATTAGAATATAGAGAAGATGGGTATTGTGGTTCTCGGCATCCTGAAAGTATAAGTACGAACCCAGACGTTTCAAGCGAAATTCAATCGCCAGAGATTGAGCAGGAAGAGACAGAAAACATGCTGCCTTAAAGCAAATCTACAAATAAATTCACTGTTAAGAAGAATTGTCGTGCCCGATAAATATAGTGTGGCAAGGTAACACAGCCAAAGTAGTAAATTATTCCACTGGATGTTTGGTAACATATGAATATTTTGTTATGATTTAGCCTTTCAAACATTGCGTATGTAGCCTGTGTTTATACAATTATAAGTATATGTTTTCAAGCTGTGGAGAACCTATACGCAGCGACTGTGTATTTCAAGAGGACACCTAACACTCGGTTTAATTAATGCAAACATTAAAATGTAATGGGTAGCATGTTGTAAGCCTCAATATTTAAATGAAACGTGCTGGGGAAATTGAATGGGATTATTTACTATATTAGTTGCAACTGTAACTGAAAATACCCTTATATATGAATATGGTGACTGTTACTAATCCTATAAAAATTATACTGTATAATTGTCACTACCTTTTCCACTTCTGGAAATTGATTGGAGGTGGGTCAAAGAGGAGTCGTATCTCAGATCGACGATGCTCCATGATAGAAGTCTCCGTTTTTTTCAGCGTTGTGTGTCGCTTCACTCGATAGGAACGCATAGCATGACGTAACGACAGGTGGGGCAAGAAAAAGTGCCTTGTCAACGGCGTGGGACCCCAAGGTAAGTCAACACAATTAGATCTCTAATGCAATTTATGTTTTCTGCCATCCTCTTGCATCGCTATGTGATAATACTACAAATGCAGAGGATAGTGGATTGACACATAGTATGCTCTCCGCCCTGAGATCGTAAGCGAGATTGCATAACGGTTTGCATCTACGAATGATTTTTCCATCAGATCGTTGATTTTGGATGATATCTCTTTAAACCGCTACCTCAATAATATACCAGTTGGAGACCACCATATATTGTCGCAATCTCCTTTATGAGGGCGGAGGGGTGTTTACCGATAATAATAATAATAATAATAATGATTTATTCAATAAGATCCACAAAGTGGCTCTTCCCTCATTGAAGACTGAGCAGTATATACAAATATAGTTTATTTAGCATAAATACATTAGATTATATTATATTATAGAAATACGTTATATAACTTATATTATATTATTTTATTAAGATAAAAGATAGAAAAAATGCTAAAAATGTTGTTAATGTACATGTTATTACTGTACACGCATCTTCAGTACAGCTTCTTTAACTTCCTCCGTATGTAATTTGGGACCATAATTTGATAAAGTTTTTAATGTCATTTGGTAAGCTGTTGAACAGTTCTGATGCAATATCCTGAAAAGTACCCTTTTCCATGGGCCTAACTAAATTTAAAAGTAGTGTTCGAACGCAAGCTTCAGTGCTGGTTGATAAACTTCAACTGCAGTATACTTCGGCCAGTACTCAGAATGGATAGCTTTGTGGAGTGGCTTTGAGTAAGTTGAAGTCTCTACGTTCAGCCATAGGTAGCCAGTTGCAGCTTTCCAACAAGGCTTCAGTGGAGTTCACATAGTTTCCAGTAACAAAACTGGCTGCCGAGGCATTGAATTTTTGTAACCTTTTAATAAGTAATTCATATAAAGTTAAAGACAAGATCGCCGTAATCCATCTTTTGACAAAATAAGTTAAAACATTCGGCCAACTGTTTCGTAGGTAAAAAGGTGTGAAGTTCTTTATTTTCCGAAGAGCGACCAAAAGTGCTATAACAAGTCGAGGACAATTGTTTAATATGATCGTTCCAGGTAAGGTTTTCAGTGATCTGCGATCCAAGTAATTTTGTGGCACGTATTCGCTCGTAGCCTAGTTTACATCGTCAACTACAAGAGACTGGACTCATGTAAATGTAATGAATGGGTGTTTGCCATCTGCTGGCTGGAAAGCTGGATCATACATTTTGTTTTTCCAGTATTGAGGAGCCAAATTCGAACTTCAGAAGACCACATTCTGGACAGTTTCCTGTGTAAGGGTGGTGTTCATCTCTGTTTCTTGGGCACTGCTGGTAGCTACATGTTTGCAGTGTTTATAAAAGGTCGAATCATCTGCGTATTGAAAACAGGTTACTATGCTGATCAATATGTTCTTGAAGGTCTGCTACATATATATTAAAAACAATGGACCAAGGATGGAGCCTTGGGGTATCCTAAAGTCTACAGTCATCTTATTTGGAGGTTCTATCACACAACAATTTGAACAAATCTGTTCGGGTGATTCGACATATAGTTAAGGACCCATTTTCTGAGAAAATCCTTAGAAAATTCAATTTGTGCATTTTGGAAAGCATGGATTTAGCCAACTGTATCAAAGGCTTTCGAGTAGTCCGCCAGAACCATCAGGTAATTTCACGTTTTTTCATAGCATCGAAATTATATCTTCCTTTAATAGCTGCTTTAAGGGCTGGGTGATGGTAGAGTGGCCCTTTACGAAAACCAAAGTTACCTTGTCGTTCAACACTGTGTGGTGTTCAACATAGTTAACCATCTGGAAGGCAATAACTTTTCAAAAACCTTCGAGAGCGCTGGTAGAATAGATATCGGACGTAGCTGATCGTTCATCTGTTGGATTGATGTTCACCTTGAATCGGAGATACTCTGAGATAAACTTGCTACAGGATAATTTTAAATTGTCAATATTGAGGCATTTAGTGGTCAAGTATATTAGAGTTAATAAAGTATGTAATAAATTTCAGTGACAATAAATCAATAATACACTTCACTATGTGACATGTGTGACAAAATTTTCGCAGCAACTATCAGCGTGTCTCCAATAACTCTATAGTGTAATTGTTTGATGAATATATATTTCTTTAAAATATCGTAAAATAACTCTCAGATGCTTCTTACTTTTAAATATAATGTCTATTTAGGAATTTCATTTTCATCAACTTCCAATTCTTAAATATTATTATAGACGTAGAGTATTTTAATCCAATTATTCATTCTCACGTCATCCATACAGCAAGCAACCCTTAAATTTTGTAGCATTAGTTGTTACTTTTTCATCACGACTTCTGTTTCAAACCCTTTCAACAAGCCTTCATCTCCAGCACTCCATAGGATGAAAGTGTTGATTAACAGAGGACGAGCCAATCATGTATGAAAAGATAAAACCAACCTTCGTAGGAAGTCGCTTTCTTTAGAATTCCCAAATCGTTTTGTATTACAAATCCACCATATACTTGCAAAAGGTAACAATGCTACTGTGGAGAATTCCAACGTATTAACAGCACCTACTACAAGAAAACGTTCTTGTATTTCTGGTGATGCCGAATCCTTTGGAAATGTTCTCGGGTCCCAAACTGGTGATTCCCTGGCCCTGGATCCGGTTTTGCCTTTGGTAAACATAGAGTTCATTTTGTGTGTCTGTGGATACTTAAAAAGCTTTACAAATTTTATAGTATAACACCACTGACATGATTGTAACGGGTAATATATAGTGAATATTCAAGGAAAGTGCAAGCTATAAAATGAGCTCCTTTAATGTTTTGTTCGACCATTCCTGATGCATATCTCTTCAATGGACTGGGTACTTTTAAAAGCCAGGAACATAATGCAGATTGAGATAGATGCTTATTGAAATAAACAAAGTTAAAGGGATAAACTTAACTTTCTTCGAGAAAATAGGGGTTTCAAAGCCGCTGCAAAACTGCGCATGGTAACGAAAAAAATACAAATAAACCATAAGCCTCTACTCCACAAGTACAAAGGAGCATCTCAAGATAAAGCCACTTTAACTTAAACAGCTGTATGGGTAATGGCTAAGTGCTTTTGGAACCAATTTTCAGAAGTTTAAACGAAAAGACAGTCAGGAATGGAATGCATCAAAAACATGGTGTTTAATACGAGATAGTAGTAATTAAGCTTCGGAGTAACCGTCGTTCCTTTCACATAGCTGATGGAGAGCATGACCAAAATGTTCTAAGATGCACCGCATAGTATAACCATGTTAGAACAGATCCAAGAATATAATCATTCTCAAAATTTCCTTGGCTTGGCACGATGTAAAGTTTTGGATGGTACGTTGATATTTGGAATACATTTTATTATGTAGCAAGTTAGTTGTCCGTTCTTCCTTCGACTTTTATTCTCCTCATTTGGCATTCCAAATATTAGTGGTTTCTTGTCGTGCCCTCTTGCCGGTCAAACGTACGTCAAGTACTTAGTGCCAGTTAAGTCTATTCCACTTTTTAATTCAGGTAATAATGACATATTGAACTACAGTTTGACAAATCACAAATTAATGATTGTCTCTCCGCTGTAAATTGTTTTTTTCCTATTAAAAATGTAGTTTAAATACATGATTAAAATCACATCACACTGGTTATGCTGCTGAATCATGCATCAGTTTTAACTGGAAGAATCTCATTATAATTATAGAGTATTACAAGTGATGTTCTTAAAACTAAATTAATAAACAGATTAATTTTGTTCAATTCATTTACTGAATGTTATTGAAAAATAGATTGAACAAATCTAAAATTGAATGACAACTGGGAATTGCAATGTCTTCAATTGATACAGGATAATTCCATGAAACCGCTGTGATAGGAGTGAAATTACGTATCTTTCATCTGCATAAATTCTGGAAGTGTGCAATACCTGAGCGGAATCTTTTCCGACATTATTTCGCCCTGGCTTACGCCCGGAACGCGCTCGTGATTAGGGCGTAAAACTACGCAGCCTTCGCGTTGCGTTAGTATAACTGAATGACGAGTTGGGTTTCGATGTAAATATTACATTATTAATATCGAAAAGAATGCATCACGTTGCAATATGGATTCTGCAAACGTTTCATCAGCCTTAAAATTCTGTCTATACTACGCATTGCAAATCCAGGCTGATTAAATAACATTTTCTGTTGTACAACTAATCTTACTATATTGACTAATAAAAATATTAATGTACTAATAGTGTGTCTTAAGAACTATGATTGGTTATTTTAACCAATCAGTTTTACTTATGTGTAATCCATAACTGATCATTTGGCTAGAAATGACGGGAATAAGAACGACTAAATAAAACCTTACAGGCCAAATTGGAAAAATCCCGAGTACAAATGAAAACTGTAGAAAATCCCTGCAAGGCTGGTGAACAGCGCTTGATATTTTTAGCCGCACCAGTGCATCATATGTCGAACTTCAGACTCAAACAAAGCTATCTGACTATATCTTAAAATAGTATATGCATTTAGATTTGCATTCAATATGTGAAGAGGCAAGAAAGAAACTATCCACATTATGACTAAAGGTGATGTAGAATATTCAAGATCCATATTTTGAATGTTTCCAGTACCACACTACCCTGCTTGAAAATGGAAAGAATAAATCGCAAAATATATATGTGGCCTTTAAAAAGCAGTAATACGAAAAGCAGCAACAATACTAGCATTAAAAGACGTATTTAAAGATATCTAAGGAAACAGCTTAAAAAACATTACAAAACATGGAATTGCTCTCTGGCAGTATATAGGAACGATAAAAATTATGCAATTTTGCCACATCACTGACAAGTAAGTCTTATCAAGCTCCGATAACAAAGTCCAAATCTATAATCTGCACGTCATCCACATATAATTATGCAGCAGACATAGTTAATTTTGAAAGACTAAATATTCTTATAGACCAGCTACTAAAAGGGGTCAATAAACTATAATACACATTTTGCGTGTAATATAATACACACTATTTTTATTGTCAAAAATATACAATTCAAGCTCTTTATTACGACTGAATGTAGAGAAAGTCCTAGTCAGAATAGTCATTGAATTTGTCTCATGTCCCACTTCAGAGCAATACCCGAGTCACTCATAATGAGTGATACAGCGTTTTTTCACTGTCGCAAAACCAACTCCGCAAGGTCGCCGCGAGCATTTTCATCCAATCACAATTTAATTGATAAGAACTCGTGCAGCGAGTTTGCGAGTTGGTTTATGATGAGGAAAAGAGCCTTAAGAGACGAACTGTCTCTGATCCTATATGTCATTATTTGTCTTTCTACATGTCATGAATCCTATATATTCTTGGATATTATCCTTTGCGGAACCAATGGATTATTTGTGAAATGATTTATTAATCACAGCCGCAGATAATTATTCAAAAATTAGATTCTTAATATTATGCATGCTATATACAGACTACAGCTTCAATCGCTGTCCGTCTGCTTCTAGTCGCGTTTATCCTCTGAATACGAATTTTTGATATATAATACTGCGTTATTAAAAGAGGAACAAAATATAGTGTATGTCTGGGAAATGCTGGCAATTGTTGTTTATTTTTGCCTCGCATTTTTTTCTTTTGGCCGCGACCGTTTCTTTCCATGGGGTAAGTATATTTTAATAGTGAAAATACAAAAATATGGAACTTTTTCATATTTTTTCTAAAGTTCATGTACTAATGAAGAGTATTAAACATGTTGGTTACTTAAAGTGCTGGTTACATAGCAACTAATATACGCATGTCGGCATAATTTTTCCAAAACATAATTAATGACCTAAAGCTTGACGTGGTGGGTGGTGGATCTCCGATAGGGGTTATAATAGAACGCATCAGAATATGAATCCAATATAAGCAATTAGCTAGCCTTGTGTGTGTAATTAGTCAGTGATTTTTGTTAATACTTTTGTCTAGACATAAATTTCCTGAGCGATTATTCTATCAATTGGGCATAATAGCCCAGACCCAGATATGAGTACTAGTATGCATTTTACTTTAGGATGATTATCTCAACTGTTTTAGGTAAAATGACCATGGCGTCAACATGGCACAGCGTGCTAAAACTCGTGAGAATCTGGAAAAGTGAAAGTCCCGAAATGACCTACGCCCAGAAATGGCACTGCCGACATAGCTCATCTCTCCTGAACCATCAGTTACAGACTTCGAAGTGCTGCAGTGTTTAGAATGGCTGCTTAGGTGCTCACTGAGGTGAATTTATCTAGTATCATATTTTACAAGAAATGACTATGCACCATCCCAGGTCAACTGCACTGGTGCATCAAATTACTCATTCACCTTAAGTAAAAGCCCATGCTTTATTTCCTAAAATTTTCTTGCCTAGGATCAAAAACTATACTCTATCTCCAACATAATAATACAGATTTCACTGTGTTGATACTGTTGTTGGAGATACAACAGCTTATTCACTTACCCACGCCAAAACACGATTTCCAGGCCATATATTTTCCCGTTTATTCAGCTTTTTATCACCGGAGGGCTCACACATGGTCCACAAATTATACTTCTGAACATAATGACAGCTGGACTAAAAGAATAATTCAAACTAAGTTTCATCAGGTTTTGAAGCAGTGCAGTGATGATCTTCGAAAATCATGAAGTGGATGTTTTGCCTAATTATCGCCAGTGCAATGTCTCGCCGCTTTCGCCCGATTTATCAGCACTCGTCGTCAAACGTGAAGTTAGATAACAAAGTATCCAGAAATACTTTGATTGCAGAAAGTTCCAATCGAAAAATTGATAACCTAACTGCCAATCCGTAAGTACAAATGGCCCTATGTGTTTCATAAACATGAATAAAAATATAATGCTCAGCAACTTGAAAGTCACGCGATCTTCACGAAACATTGGTGGTTTGATGACAGGGGTTGAATTTTTCACGAATATGGTCGGTGCATCAATTTGCGACTTTCACTGTCAGAGCTACAAAGACGAACAAAATGTATTCGTAGAAAAATCTCCACCCCGTCAACAAGTCTGGCTTGATGGCGTTCTGCTCATTATGCCAACAGCGTCTTTTTCACTGCCCGGCAGCATATCAGGCTTGAACTAAAGTTCAAAACGAGCAAGAGTGTTTGGCAATTTAATGACCGTGGTTCAAAAGCTCAGACTTTTATATGAAGCAAGAATGCTTCATATCAGTGTGTTTAATAAATCATTGTTTGCAAAGCTTATTTTTAGTGCAAACTCTCTTGCTTATTCTTCTTGACGCATGAGATTTGTTCCACTTTTTTACACCATTGGCATTTTATTTACGACATAATTCTATCTCCAGTTTTCTGCGCGTCTGCGCCAGTTCACTTCCGTCTATTTATCCGTCTCAATGTGAATGAAAACGGGTTTGTTTTATTATATTTCCGTCTAACTTCTGTCTGCTTGTAAACTGTCTGTTATATTTATAAATATTATAGACGCTAGTTTTCATCTAAGACGGAAATTGTCCACAAATGTAAATTCGATATTAATGCGGCAACTGCGCGATTATTCAAATGTAAGAAAGAAGGGAATTATATGATCAAATATTAAAGTAATAAAAGACATCTCTTAACATATAATTATTATACATTCAAACTCTATATTCTTTAGTTTCTTGATTGACCGTGCTTCCGACACTCCTCATTATTACAGTATATACAATGCTCTGGGATATGAGGGTCGCAATTCGATTATCTTTCATTAGCAGGACATTAGCCTATATCAGACAAGTGGCTATTACTGATGGATCTAAATGCCATTTATCTTCAAAAAGCTTTACATAATCATGAACAAAGAAATGTTATGACATCTTCACATTCTTAAATAACATTTACTCTGGAAAGCTCCTCTTTTGGGGAGAAAGAATAACAGAATGTATTCTGATCATTTTAACCTTTGGTTATAATACATATATGGGCGTATTTGAAACACACATTGGTGATATATCTATCAGAAAGAACAACGTTTGCCCTGCGCAATTACTATTATCCTCGCAATTCAGAACTTGCCAGGCTTCTTTGGATGCATTCCAATACTGTTCCTGATTGCTTGATTGTTTGAATCCACACAATTTGAAGTTCCAAGCACATTTTATTTCAAAACAGTTGTTTTTAAAATTTAATATCTGGAGATGCTCTTTATACTTAGGGCAGAGCTATGGCTATTATTTGTATTTGTCGTTACCATAGTTTTATGTTTTCTTGAAAACCCCCTATTTTCGAAGAAAAGTTACATATTCTCATTACTTTATTTATTTCCAATACATCTATCTCATTCTTCATGTTCTAGCTTTTGCAGTCCATTGAGGATGCATCAGAATGGTCACTGAACAAAACATTGAAGGGCTTTTCACTATACTCTTGCTTTCTTGAATATTCACTATATATTACCTGCCAATCATAAATGAGAAAAAGAATATAAAATTTGTGTAGCTTGTATCACAGGCACATTGTGTAATGAACTCTATGTTACAAAATGAAACCGATCCAGGCCAGGAATCACTGGTCGGAACTCACGAAACATTTTAAACGATTCGGCATCACCAAATAAAGAACGCCTTCGTGAGTGCATAGCGTTGAATTTTCTCAGTAGCATTGAAAGCACTTTAAATATGGTGTGATTTGGTACATAAACGACTGGGGATTTTAAAAAGCGACTACGAAGCGTTATTTTATCTTTCATACATGATTAATGTCCTTCGTTAACTTTTTCATCTATGTGAGAGTGCTGGATAAGAAACTTGTTAGTTTTAAAAATTGATGTACTACGAGAAGGACAACTAGGAGAATTGGAAATTTAGATCAGTAATACTGTAAATTCGCATTGGAAGAAGAGTGACTAGTTCAAATCCGCCTGGAAATTTAGTCAATTGAAATACTATAACCGCTTCCAGCCAGACAAATAAAGACTGATTATGCAGAAAGAACATTGACTTTGTACTTTGAAGTAGAAGAGGAAAAGGATAATGGCGTAGTTAGAGGCCGCTACATACCTAGTTTATATTTCTGAATATCGAAGAAAATATTACATCGTGTTTATTATGACAGAGGATGCTACATTATTTTAATTGAGGCTTGAAATAGCAGGTTATCAGAGGAAAAACACTGATTATTGACATGAAATGTGTGTGTGATAATAAAGGCAACGGTCTCTCAGAGTGAACGCTTGAAAAGTAATTCAATGAATCTGGATACGTGTGACGATCCAATCTCGGAACATTTTGAAAACGATGAAATTTCGTGTAGATCCACCCATTGCTAATAAAACATACCCAATGATCTATACAACACTCTTTGAGGTAGAAATTAGAACTGAAGTGAGAACCGACACTGTATATTTTACATTTAAAAGTACCTG
>JADLSH010000024.1:762500-833949 GCA_016169945.1 Trachythela sp. YZ-2020 | reverse complement strand
TCACTATAGATAATTTACTAGACTTTAGCGAGCATGTCAAAATAACATGTGCAAAGTCGAGCCAACGAGTAGGGGTTCTTATGAGACTAAAGAATGTAATCCCTGAAGAGCCTAAGTTACAATTATTCAAGGCGGCTATACTTCCTCATTTGACTTACTGTTCCATGATATGGCGTTTTATCAAGGCTTCAGATAAACAAAAGCTAGAAAGAGTGCAGGGAAGAGGGCTAAGAGCAGTCTATCGTGATCACCAATGTTCTTATGTAGCGCTCTTGGCTAGAGCCAAACTACCAACACTGTACAATCGAAGGCTACAAGATATAGCGATTTTGATGTTCAAAGTAAAGCATGGGATTTGTCCTAAATATATAGTGGATCTGTTTGAGAAGAATGATATAAGATACAATTTGAGAAACTCAGATTTTGTAATACCTCGGTTTAAAACAGTAACTTATGGCAAACGTTCAGTGAAGTACGTAGGACCGGTACTGTGGCGCAAATTGAGCGATGAGGTAAGATCGCTAACAACTCTAAATAGTTTTAAGAATAAAATTAGAACTATGGATTTATCAACATTGGTTGATGGCGACTGTGGAACTGAATGTTCCTTTGTAGATACTAAAATGCAGAATACTGTAGAATACTGCATGTATTCTTTATGAGGATAAATTAAGTTATTGTATTAGACATAGTATTAGTTAGATGTGTCCTCCATTAGCAGAAATGCTAAATTCACCTGACACGTAAATAAAGATTATTATTATTATTATTATTTCAGATGAAGGGCCATAATTCGCTCGAAGTTCTTGTTATATTTTTCAGGTATCCTGTAATCCCTCAAGTATTAATGGTTTAATCGCTACAGGTACCTACACATCCACACATTGGATACATGTGTCAGTAAATTAGAATGTCACAATAGGTATACATAATATGAAAATTGCAAAATCCGAATTTTCTGGCGAAGCATGAAGGTGGAATTTTGAACTTATTAATCGTTACATGTGGTCTTTATTTGACTTGAATGCCTGATGGTTTTTGAAGAATCGTATTTATTGTTCCTCCAGAAACAATTTAATCCATGAAATTTATTTGTGCACGCCACTGAAGTGCTTAGATTTCAAGACAGGGGGGGATCTACCTCTTGAATTCAGTTATTGTAGAGAAAAGCACAGCCAACATGGCTATGATTGATAAGTTCAGACTAGATAGCATTTACTAATTATTCGCCAGATAAGGTTTCCCCGTCATGATTGAAAGATGTCCTTGGATCAACTTACCTAACCTGAGTTTCAGGCCGATTTCCCTTCCTTAAATGCGGGTGGAGGTAAGGGAAAGAGGGCTTGAAACAAATCCTTACCTGACCGCATTGGTCTATCAGACAAAGAAACTTTAATGTGCCTTTCTGATTGGTTAATGCTGATTCACGATACTATTTAGCAAGTAAATTTAGTAGTGTTATTAAGATTGACATTTCCCCCGGGATATTTTGATTGGATACTAAATATGAACGTTACTTGGGGGCGGAAAGATGCCAGTTTACTTCAGGTTTGTGTCAGGCTTAATTCTTATATAAAGTACCTCATTCAACTGGGCATAATCATAGCCACACAACAAAAAGATCACGTTTTCACAGATAAAATCTGAACCTGCATGGCCACAAGAAACGAGGCAAGAAATTTCATTAAAGCATCTGATGGCAGAAGTCAAACCCACAACCTCCAATAAACTGGCACAGCAACTATAGAGAAAAAAAAGATACTTTAAAGATCTCTTAGAGTTCTATTCGAGTTAAGATGATCATTACAATATCTCGAACGCGTGGTGCCAGTGTAAGTAGAGTCTATACAATAAGCTTCGGGTCTTTAGGATCATTCTACCTGAAAAATTCAACAAGAACTTCGACGTTTCGAGCGAAGGCTCTTCGTCTGGAAGTTAGTAGGGCCTTCTACTAACGTCTCCTGCAGTCCTACTAGCTTCCAGACGAAAGGCCTTTGCTCGAAACGTGGAAGATTTTGCAATATTTTCCACAACTTTACCACATAGCTTAAAACGAGACGCGGTCAGTACAGCAATTATTATTATAACAAACCCAATCATTAATACAAGTATCTTCGGGACTCGCGCGTATGTTCCTAAAAATGACAGGTTAAGGTGGCTGCATGTTGTTTTGCGGTAGATAATCTATTTCCGAGGAAAATACAGCGATAATATTTACCCCGACACTAATCTTAATCTTTTCACTAATCCTAACACTAATCCTAATCCTTACTCTTATCTAACGCTAATCCTCACTCTAACACTAATCCAAACCCTAACACTAATTTTCTGCATTAACATTAACATTAACATTAACATTAACAATGACATGCAGATCTAACACAGGCGAGTGTCCCAGACAGCTGCATGCATGGGATGATATGAACTGGCCCTTAAGTCAACTATATACATTGCTCTTACCTCAGCATCTCTGGATAAAGGTGCGAGATATCTTATTGGACTTGTAATATATTTAACTGTAGCAACTGGACCAAGAGCAATGAGAACGTTTACTTTGCTCGCAAGTTCCTTGTTTACAGACAAGTCTGCGAATGCCATCATAGTGCCTTGAGAATGGCCAATATAACCCAGCGATGGCATCTTTGTAGTATTTAACACATATTCTATCATAGCTGGTAAGTCGTACAGCGCCATTTCATCCCAGCTGGAAAATAACAAAAATAACAATAATAATGGTAGTTAATAATTATTATTATACATTGTAGTAAATACATGCGTTTTGATTGGCTAATAGGTTACAGCTAAATATAGCAGTCGCGCAACCTGCAGATAAATCTGTCAGTCTGCCAGCAAATAACACTGTTTAATATCTGTAGGTTGAGCCAGCTAAATGTAATTTCATAGCAAGCGGAAGCTTTACTACAAGCATAAATACAAGCAAAAACCTCCGCAAAAACACAATGAAAGAGCGATGTTTTTTAATTTTTTGTGCTTTTTGACATTTTTATCGGAACTATAGCAGGTAAACGAGGTTTCTAATATTTTTATGTTGTTATTGTTATGTTTTAAATTGGTTGCACTGCTTTTTCGAGAAGTAAACGTTGTTTTTACGGACAGATCGAATTTAAACCATTGTTTGTCGAAGGAGTTTAGTGAAAATGCAATGTATAATAAAACAATTAGTGAATTCGGTTTTTGTGATACCCGGAGTTATAAAGGTTCGGTAACTGTTATCATTCCCGCTTTCGCCCCAACACTTACACTTATATGTACAGTACCTCGACTTTGATAATTGCGGATATCACAAAACCTCATCCAATAACTGTTTAATATATTTAAAAAAATGATTTACTTTATTGTTGTCGTTTACACAGGGTGAAGACCCATTGGATTGGCAGAATCGAAAATTCAAACTAGTCTATTGCTCTGTACCTAAAATCCCAGAATTCTGTCTGGTCAGGTTTCAAATTAACATGTTCCAAGCCATAAGTATTTCCTCGTACATTACCCAGCCACACATCAAAACCTGCGTCCGCCAATATGTACCCCAGAGATTCATTAGGGAGGTTTGAAACCCAGTTACTGGACGAACACAACAAGCCATGTTGTACGAAGGCAACTGGTTTAGGGCCTTTCAAATGTCTTTCGTTTTTTCCGTGAGGTATGCGGTGAATTTTCAAGATGTAGCCGTCGCTGGTCTTTACTTTATGTTCCTCTGCAGGGTAGCCCCAATATTCAATCATTTGAGGCTGTAGAAAAATACAAACAATGTACTCAGTTTTAAACGTACTCTCTAATACAAACACCTCTCTAATACAGGCACATCTCTAATTAGCCTGCGTGGCCGGCCCTCGTTGGAGGGGGAGAAGAAGAACAGGGAAAGAGGGCCTGCAAGAAAACCCATCTTTCATGACTAAACGCCCTAATAAAGGCTCATTAAAATTGACCAATACAAATGCAGCTGGACTATAGGGAAACCCCAAACCGAAGGAAATGTATTCTGCTTGTGCATAAACATGTCAATCAAGACAAAGAAAATGTAATAATATATTCCTGTGTGCGTAAACATGTCAATTAATTCTGGTGTTGACCAATCAAATTCTACGTTCAAAAATTGAACGGCGTTTAGTCATGAAAGATGGGTTTTCTTGCAGGCCCTCTTTCCCTGTTCTTCTTTTCCCCTCCAGCGAGGGCCGGCCACGCAGGCTAATCTCTAATAAGAACACCTCTCTAATAAAAACACCTCTCTAATATGGACATATCTCTAATAAGGACATCTCTCTAATACAAACACCTATCTAATACGGACATATCTCTAACAAGACGCTCCATTGAGCGTTTAGTTCCTGGGGTATTTAATATTGTAGCTTGTAAGCAATTCTCTCTCTTCCCACAATAGTGCACATATTAGCCATATAAGATGTGTATTAGCTAGACAAATGACTATATGTAAATACGGCGGTTGACTGTTGTGTAAACTACCTGAAAAATACAATGAGAACTTCGACGTTTCGAGCGAAGGCCCTTCGTCTGGAAGTTATTAATACATATTATTATTATTTTTATTTATATATCTTGGCAACAAGAAATACAATGATTTACAAGAATTTAATAATTATTATAATAATATAATATATATAAAATCGATATCCTAAAAGAGTAATAGTAAAAAATAAATATAGTATAATAATATAATAAAGCTTGTTAGAACTACATTACATTCTCTGGAGAGAAGGAATAACTTAGTTGCTTCTTTTTTTGTAATTTTACGAACATGGGTGTTCCACTTTAAATTTTGACCCATAATACAGAAGTTTAGTTGCATGATTTTCTCTTTCTAATTCAATGCTGTCAATTTGTACAGTAGAGGATTGGGAAAAGCATCCGTGATGTCCTTGTTTTCTTTGGGTTAATCCACTAAGAACCATCAGTATATATTTGAAAAAGAATAATATATGGTCGACTAATACCAAAACCTCAACATATTCTATTTCGTAAAATTGTCCACTGGTTACCTTTGCTAATGATATATCTGATTAGTGATGAGACCATGGCCATGGGGAATAGCAGGTGGACTAATTTTATAATAATTGCACTCCAGTTGAAAAAGGCCATGGGGGAGGGTCATTGGGGGGTCTGAATGCCACACTTTTCCCCAAGACTAGTTTTCTAACTCGTCCATATGTGTGGATTTCAAGAGCCGAAAAACCTATAGTTGCTGCGATCCCCAGCAACTAATAAGGACATGTCTCTAATACAAACACCTCTCTAATACAGACACATCTTTAACAAGGACACCTCTCTAATACAAACACCTCTCCAATACAAACACCTCTCTAATATGGAAACATCTCTAATACAGACACATATTTAACATGGACACCTCTCTAATATGGACACATCTCCAATATGGACACCTCTCTAATACAAAAGCCTGTAATACAAACACCTCTCTAATACGGATACATCTTTAATATTGACACCTCTCTAATATGGACACCTCTCTAATATGGATACCTACCCAATATGGACACCTCTATAATATGGACACCTCTCCAATACAGACACCTCTCAAATACAGATACCTCTCTAAGTCATACAGACACCTCTCTAATATGGACACCTCTCAAATACAGATACCTCTGTAAGTAATACATGCAGACACATCTCTAATATGGACACATCTTTAATATGCACACCTCTCAAATATAGATACCTTTCTAAGTAATATGGACACATCTCTAATACAAACACTTCTCTAATACATACACCTCTCTAATACAGACACCTCTCCAATATGGACACCCCCTAATACAGATACATCTCTAAGTTATATGGACACCTCTCTAATACAAACACCTCCCTAATACATACACCTCTCTAATACAGACACCTCTCCAATATGGACACCCCCTAATACAGATACATCTCTAAGTTATATGGACACCTCTCTAATACAAACACCTCTCTAATACATACACCTCTCTAATTCGGACACCTCTCCAACATGGACACCCCCTAATACAGATACATCTCTAAGTTATATGGACACCTCTCTAATACCAACACATCTCAAATACAGACACATTTCTAATACAGACACACTTATAATATGGACACCTTTCCAATACAGACACCTGTCTAAGTAATAGGGACAAATCTCTAATATGGACAGCTCTCAAATATAGACACCTAGCTCTCTAATGTATGAGTCAATTCCAACTGTGATCATCCCCCCCTGGGGGAACGCCCAGGAATTTGACTTTTCGAAAAAAATTTGGTCAACCATCGTCAAATTCCCCACGGTGTGACGGTGCAGGTAAAGAAAACATAGTCAAATACCCATCTGCCTGGGTAAGATTCCCACATATAAATTCTTAATGTGTATGTGAAGAGGACCAGGACTTTAAATGTATTTTGTTTGAATGAAATAGTGTATTACTTTTACCATTTTTAACAACTAGAACATAAAGTTCTCCAACAAAACAAACCAAACATTTTGTTCATATACATGCATGCATGTATACTTGCTGTCCACACTTTTCAAGCTGCAACTCATGCAGAGGGTTCTGATCTTTTTAATAGAGAGCTTAAGCAAGTGACGTTTTTTATTCATGGACGCCAACTCGGAAGTAAATTGAGCCGTTATAGATGGTTACAGCCGTTCTTGTTTGACATCACAAACGTGAAATTAGATTGACTACCGTTCTTGATTTCAAGCAACAACTGCTGACAGCATAATTATGGCATGCATGTTGTTGTATAAACATCCCTGGTGCGGTTCCAAACTTTATACAAAGGCATTTTTAAGGCAGGACTTTATGCAATAAATTTCCACATTTCCATGTGAAAACTTCTCAAGCCAATAAAATTAGTCAATTATGAAGTTCTAAGCACGACCACCGACCAATTTTGCACAACTGGGAAACGAGTCAAATGCCGGCCGGGGTGGGAACGGTTTCGCGTCAAATTCCCGCTTGTGCAGAATTCCGGGGGTTCGCCCGGGGTGGGGATGATCGCAGTTGGAATTGACTCGTACATAATACAGATACCTCTCTAATACAGACATCTCTCTAATACAGACATCTCTCTAATACAGAAACCTCTCTAACACAGACACCTCTATAATAAAGACAGCTCTCTAATACGGACACCTCTCTAATATGAACAGCTCTCTAATACAGACAGCTCTCTAATGCAGACACCTCACTAATACAGACAGCTCTCTAATATGTCAACATCTCTCTAATACATTAGCAGCACTTACTCATGGCAGTTGAATATGTAGCAGAGCTTATTTCATATAAATGATTTAATATAAACTTCGTACATTACATTATATTTCGTCTGACAAACCCGAAAATCCCAACATTAATAACAATAGTAATTTTCTAATGTAAACATGTTCATTAATTAATATCTGTCAATCAAAGTCTGTCCAATGTTCATGGAGCTAATCTCTACAAATACTTCAATGCAATTTTGCCTTAAAGGTATATATTAGGCATCCAGACTGCAGAGCTAGTAGGGCAAGTGCACACTGGAGAAATTTTTCCCAATGACATTGCACACTTGATTAACCATATTTATTATATGGCAAGCATTTGTTTTGGTGTATCGCGCAATTTGATTGGTTCCTAGCTGAGCAGTCGGAATTTCCTGTATTGCCCCCGGTAGGTAATACCAGGCAATACGGTAAATTTTACGATGTTTTTAACTAAAACAGTCAAGAATATTTTTGTTTTTTGAACATTCAAAGTTGTTTTTGTCTTTGATCCGATAGCTCAATATCACTATATTTTCTATTAATTTTCTATTTTATTCTATAAATGGTACTGTAGAGTAGTTTTATAAAAATTACTAAGCTAAGATTAGATAAATTTGTAAAAAACTAAGACAAATTTGTATCACTGAAATTATTTTGACATTTGAAAATGACCAGCTTTGAGTTTCGGACTTTGTACTTTGCCCTCGCGTGACCAATTTTTGGCAAAATGAATTTTTGTTGTTGTCTGAAATGCCATATAATAAACAACTTACTAACTTCGACTGTTCGGTCTGTCTACAGACCTCACGCTCAGTTAGTAAGTAGTTAGTATATGCCTACTCAGCTTGTATTTGGTGCATATTATTGGCAATTTTAGACATTAACACCAACTTAAAGTGCACCCTTGAATAATGTTCAGACAGGATTGCACACTTGCACACCTAAATTTTTGTCTTGCACACCTAAGATCTTGTCGAAAACTGCCCAACTATGCAGTCTGGCTGGTTAGGCATGTTTACATGCAACACCTTTTCGCATGCCCAAGCATGAACCATCTCGTGACACTATCTGGACAAAGTACATATTATGTATCATATGATAAAATCTGCATGATATCTTGATTTTATATAGTTAGTGGCAGAAATAGAAATATTATATATTTATTTGAATGTTCGCCTTTTACAAATAAAATATTACCTGACCACCGGTAGATTAGGTGTAAATGTGCTATTATTAAGACATAATACGAAATTTAAATATGATTTAAAATCAGCGAGGGCTTACCACATTGAAGTTCACTTCGGGGTCTGTTCTTCCCTCGAGGTATGTTATTTGGAACAGGAGAATGCACAATAATCCATACATTCTACGTTTACTTGACGTATTTGATAGAAATTCGAACCGAAACTGACGACACGCCTGAGAATCACGCTCACTGACACGCTACACCAGGGCATAGAGTAAGGTATTTCCCTTACTCTATGACCAGGGCGCTTATATATAAGCGCCCTGCGCTACACTACCCCACTTCCGCCACCCAATGGAAACGCTTAGCTTCCGCTCGTGCTCGGGGAAAGGCGGATACGGATACGGATACGGAGAGGAGCGGACCGACGGAGCCGATATGAAGATAAAACGCGGATATGGGATCGCGGATCATAGTGCATCAAGTCTTCTGGATGTTCAAAACTTGATGACAACCGTCAACGTTTGTGTTTGAAACTTTTTAATAAACTTAAAACCCAGCCAAGTTCGAAACTTTCCTACCTTATACCTCGTACGAGGTATGAATCGCATGGACGATCGGTGCGTAGTGGAAATAATTTGTCTTTATATAAATGTAGAACAGATAGATTCAAAAATAGTTTTTTTCCGACTATGACGGTGGTTTATAATCAGCAATAACTGAGATCCTTTAAAATTTTAACTATATATTATTGCATGCTATATTTTAACTAAGATTTTTTAATAGTTTTAACTACATACCAATTGAATGTAATATATCATTTTACATCCTGTAATATATAATGTAATTCACCTTACCGATGGTGCGAATTTATGTAATCTTTAATAAATTGAAATTGAAACTCCTCTTATACATAGAAAGCATTAAACTAATAATAAATTTCAATTTAATATAATTTAAAACTACCAAAATGATGATATCTAATTAAAATTTTAGTCGTCGCATGAGAGGTCTTAACACGTACGTCCAATTACTGCATGCTATGTCTCCCCTGCTGAGCGTGGCCCTGCGTCGTCGCAGCCTAGTTCCTAGGCCTCTAAGCGTTCTTTCATTCGGGGACGTCACGGAAATATAGAACGCGCGTATAGAGGACTAGGGACTAGTCTGGCGCAGTCTGGCGTCGTCGGTAAAAATTTTGGAATGGGCACCAAATCTGATATTGGAACAATATAACTGGGAAGGTTTGCTAGGTATGCGTTATCCAATTTTTCAAAGTTTTTAAATGGGATAACAACGAATCAACGATGTAATTAAACAGCCTTACACGATCCGATCGATTTGTCGGATTCGTTTCTCTCCTGGCGTATGTGATTTCACACAATACAGCAATTGTGATTTCTAGTAGAATAAACATTGTTAAACACATTGTAATTTTGCACAACCATAATAAATGGCCGGCCAAGCTTGAAAACAAGTTTAAGTGTCTAGAAAACATTGATGATGGCATTTTTTGTTACAAGGATGAAACTATGCAAAATGTCTTAGGATAGTGTTTACTTTGAGGGTGAGAGTGGTTGCCAACCGTAATTTTGTATTGATGTGCTAAAATCTAAAGGTTTTTCTAAAACATTTCGAAGGATGGGATTTTTGTCGAATGCTGTATTTCATATCAGTGTTTTATTTTAATTGGCTGACTATCTAATTAACATTTGTAAAGCTCGGGTAATCTTCTTTCATATGATTCAAAATGACATTGCCCAAATACAGGCAGGCAACAACCACATATGTTCAGGAATTATGTTGGTTGGCGATTTTAATCGTTTAAATTATCGATATATTAGTAACCATTTTAACCTGCGACAAACCGTTAAAAATCCAACACGCGGTGCTGCAATCCTCGACCTAATTTTCACCAACCTGTTTCACCATTATAACACTCCTCAAATTCTACCCGGAATCGGCTTAAGTGACCATAACTCCTTACTTATCCGTCCTTTAAGGAGAACTCACAAAACGAAAGTAGAATCAATTTTTAGAAGGAATGTAAAGCCAAGCATGAAGTCGTGTTTTGGAAGATGGTTAGCATCTACTGATTGGTCATTCCTTGAAACACTATCAAACTGTACGGAAAAACTCGCTGCATTCCAATCTCTGTTAAATTTTGCTATTGAAACTTTTTTCCCACTCCGAAAAATCAAACAACACCCAACAGACAGGCCTTGGATTACTCCTGAACTGAAGAGTCTAATCCAGCAACGACAACAAGCAATGTCCAAAGACCCTCCTGTTTACAAAAAATTGAGAAATAAAGTTAACAGGCTAAATAACAGTCTTAGGAGTTCCTTTTTTGCAAATAAGGTAAAAAACTGTGACAATGCAGCTTCCTGGTGGAAATCCATTAAACAACTTGGAGGACTTCCTAAGAAATTACCAGTATCCAGTGTTTTTGTATCGGGCAAAGAATTCCATTCAACCGAATTAGCAACAAAAATTAACGAAAGCTTCCTGTGTATCACAAACCCTTTACCACCTCTAAACAGCCAATTGGAAAACGTTGAAACTGATCCTGCAGTAGTTAACGAAATTATTTCAAAATACCACATTTCTCCTGAAGATGTTTTTACGAAGCTCTCCAACCTCAAACGCACTAAAGCCTCGGGTCCTGACAACTTACCAAGTTGGGTCTTAAATGACTTTGCTATGGAACTCTCATCACCCGTTGCTGAAATTTTTAACGCGTCAATCCAAGAGAGAGTCGTACCCGTTTCATGGAAAGAAGCTGATGTAATACCTATCCGTAAAACAGATAAGGTTAAGGAAATTGAAAATGACCTACGCCCAATATCTCTAACACCAATTCTCTCAAAAACTTTGGAACATTTTGTCGCAGAGTGGATTATGTCACAGATCAGACACCTCGTTGACAGGAAGCAATTCGGATCACTCGCCGGCTTATCTACAACTCACGCTCTTCTATCCTTTTTTCATCATCTGTATGGAACTACCGACCAATCTGACCAATGCGTGCGTGTACTGCTTCTGGATTTTAGTAAAGCCTTCGACAGGATTGATCACCATATTCTCATCAAGAAGATGGAGGAAATGGCCATCGATCCCGTTCTTATCGCATGGGTAAAACAGTTTCTTACTGGCAGGAAACAGCGAGTGAAGATAGGTAAATACACCTCAAGTTTCGAACCAGTGAACGGTGGGGTTCCACAAGGCACTGTTTTAGGCCCGATTCTATTTATGATTATGATAAATGATTTGTTGGTTGATTGGGACGATAGATGGAAATATGTTGACGATTCGTCTGTTTCAGAAACCCTTTCTAGAAACCAAGATTCGAACTTTCAAACTATTTTAGAAGGGATTACGCAGTGGTGTGCAAGAAATAACATGTCCTTGAACCCCCGTAAATGCAAAGAAATCCTCGTTTGTTTTTGGAAAAAGGATCCAAATTTCCCTCCAATGATCGTTGACGGACAGCCCATTGAAGTGGTGAAATCCGCTAAACTCCTTGGCTTAATTCTCAAAGACGACCTAAAGTGGAATGACCACGTGGCTTACATTGTGAAAAAATCCGCAAAACGCCTTTACATGCTTAGACTCCTCAAGCGAGCTCGTTGTGACACTAAAACATTGATATCAGTGTATTTCTCATGTGTAAGACCCATATTGGAGTATTGCGCCCAAGTTTGGCATTTTAACATACCTGAATACCTATCCAAAGAAATAGAAAGGATCCAGTCAAGAGCGTTGAAAATAATTAACCCATCTTCATCATACAAAGAATCCTTGTCAGATCTCAATATTCCAACATTGTACTCTAGGCGCGAACTGTTATGTTCAAAATTTTTTAGAAAAAAGGTTCTTCCGCAAACTAGTCCCCTTTCCGAACTAGTTGAACCAGCCGATCATCCAAGCTACAATCTACGCACATCGAATAAACTCGTTCCAATTAACTGTCGGACAAATCGCTTCAAAAATTCGTACATTCCCTCGTCTGTAACGATTTATAATAAACATTGAGTAACTATAAATTTCATACATTTTTATTTGTAAATAATGTTAATATCATACTAGAAGTTCTAAACTCTTCCCATATTATAGTAAATACGTTTTTGTAAATATACAATATTATTCTAATTAACCAACCCTGTAAATGATAGATGTATTTCAACCTGTATGGTTGCAAAGTCTATATTTTTCTAATAAATTCAAATTCAAATTCAAATTACATACGAATCAGTACTACAAGCCTGGTTGCCACCCGTGTAACACAATATGTTCCAATTCCTGTTGAGCCAGTCGAGTTTTGGCCTGTAATTGGTTGAAAAACAGAATGTTGGCCAAACACGTAGTTTTACTACAACACATAAACCTTAGAAATCGGTAAATATTCTAAATAAAACGCAATAATTTACGACTTTAAGCCTTGTAACCACTCGTCCTAATAAATCCATCTTTATTTTGAAACTCGCCTCCATACAGGTATTTTAACAAGTGTAATACTAGTACCATGTTTCTCATTAGCATGTCACTTTGACTTACGACAATTAAGAAAAGGAGAAATTTGCACATGTTGATTAGGTAGTGAACCAATTAGAACAAATCTAGGGGTTAGCTACGGCCCTGATCTTATGATCTCAAGTCAAACGAATCAAGGCCGGGACAGAGGGGGTAAAATAACTGGGGCCCGGGATGTTCATATAAGGCCCGGAAAAGTTGGGTACGGTTGATCGCGTCACTTCGATCTCAAGCTTTCATGTGCGCCTATTCGTATCAAAATCCATATCATGTTAGTCAAACACGTAAGGAGTAAAAGGATTTCAAAGACTGCGCATTATTCTAACGTGTTTGTCCTACGATAACATGCGACACGGAACTATATAAGAATCTTTCGAACGAAATTTGCTAACGATAGTGGAGCTAGAACACTGCACAGAGTTTACGTCCATGGCGAGCGTTCGGTGGAGACGGATCAAAGTAAAGCTGAGGGGTGAGAGGAGGGGGCATTCACCAATCTGGCCTAGGCCTGTATGTGACTGGTCTTGGGCTTTTTGACATAAAAATAGAAAATATATAGTCTACAACTTATATGGAAAAGTATCAAATCAAAATACTTAAAGTAATTCTACAATCTAGATTAAACCGAGACTGAAAATTTTCAATTGTTATATATCACTGCACATGCATATGTTTACTGTTTATCATGGAATATTTTGACTTTATCACTGCACAAATTGGTTATCACAGCACACTACAATTAGGTGTGAGTTAGACAACACCAATATATGATTGCATTAATTATTTTGCATACTGTATTTTATCACGCTGGGCGAGATAATGCTTCTATATATCCCTGCATGCATAACGCATAAAGCTGCTGGGCATTCGGCCTTTTTATTTTCTCAAAACCTGGGCCAGCTACCAGCCATAGAATTTATAGTAATAAATTCGCATTTCAAATATCTTTTTTCTGGAAAACTAACGGCAAAACCAGAACAGAAGCTAATTATTCGTTGGTGTATTGATTTTGTAATGGTGTATTGATTTTGGGCAAGGGCTTTTGTATTTAACGTATTTCTAGTCTTATTATTAGCATGACAAAATTACTGGATGCTGATTGGTTGAGAGGAGTACAATTATTTCATTAATTGTACTGCAGTACAATTAATGATTTTCCCAAAACAAACAAAATGGCGGAAATTTTGTCATGCTAATAATAAACAAGTAATCATGCGATGTTGCTCGTACAATTAGGGATTAATAGTACTCGTGATGTTTGGAAATTTTGCCAAATTGGACTTGCCCCGGCGGCTCGTCCAATTTTGGCAAAATTTCCAAACATCACTCGTACTATTAATCCCTAATTGTACTCGCCATCGCATGATAACCTATACATATACAGAGTAATGCATGGTTTCATAGAGACCAGGCCTATAACACCGAAAAATATTGCTATCATATATGGTAAATCTCTTGAGTTCCCAAATAGCTTAAAATTGCCTCACAAAAATTGATTATCAAATATACGACGTTCATATCTCAATATGAATAGCGATAGAAAATTAATTAGTGCTTAAATATATGGCAAATGTATTTTCTTACGGTATGCAAACAAATTTGCATTATAGGACATCACGCATTTGTAATTTCAAAAGGCTAGATTTCATTGGTTAATGCTAGATAGATAAATCCTCGTTTGAAAGCACACGGGCACTCTCTCAATACACCAACAATGCCCACCCACAGACCCACCCGAGTTTCGAAACGCGAAATTGTCCGATACTGTATATATTTTTATTATTATTAGGCCGTGCAGAATTTGGTCAAGAAAAACGATGTTATAGATGCCAACGTCTTGGGCATTGGGCAAGAAATTGCAGAGCATCGTGGCCAGTCAGTTATCCGTCTAACAGAAGTGGCTTCACATTTGCCAATCCCACACATGATAACAGATCAGGAGGAGCAGGTTCAGTTGGAAGCACAAACGGACGATCCAGCTTATAGTGACAACCCCAAAGAGTGGATTTATCAGGTATCAGAAAATAAATATGAGTGTGAATTAGAAACAGTTGTAGCCCCTTCAGTAAAGGGTAGGTTAAAAAGACATGTTACGTTTTGGGAAAATATTGGCGCGTCAGATTTCGTTCTCTCGGTTATTCAAGAAGGGTACAAAATACCATTCATAGAAATTCCACCAGGTGTTTGTTTACGAAACAATAAGTCAGCTTTACGACATGAAGATTTTGTACAGAAA
Organism: Trachythela sp. YZ-2020; assembly: GCA_016169945.1. Classification (NCBI taxonomy): domain Eukaryota; kingdom Metazoa; phylum Cnidaria; class Anthozoa; order Malacalcyonacea; family Clavulariidae; genus Trachythela; species Trachythela sp. YZ-2020. Next base: position 818,730 of record JADLSH010000024.1, on the reverse strand, counting down.
GCGATTTTAGAATTACTACAATCCAACAGGATAATTAAAACAAAAGCCATGCCGCAAGTCGTTAATCCATTGTCTGTGTCAGTTCAACCATCTGGAAAATTACGACTTATTCTGGATTTAAGGCATGTGAACAATTACGTACGAAAACAAAACATTAAATATGAAGATTGGAAAACTGCATTGACTTATTTTCAGAAAGAAAGCTATATGATTTCTTTCGACCTGAAAAGTGGGTATCATCATATCGATATTCATCCTGTTTCCCAAACATTCCTAGGGTTTGCTTGGAAGAGCCCTGAAGATAAAACATTTACATATTACCAGTTTACTGTCTTACCATTTGGTTTATCAACTGCACCTTTCGTATTTACAAAATGTATGAAACCGTTAGAAAAGTATTGGAGAAGCCAGGGTACGAATGTAGCTTTATGCCTGGACGACGGGTGGTTAACAGAAGGCAATTACGATGACTGCTTGAATTTATCGACAAAAATTAGAGCAGATATTAATCATGCTGGTTTAGTTGCAAACGAAGAAAAATCTATCTGGCAACCGTGCCAAGAAATAGTTTGGCTTGGCCTGATCTGGAATTCTTTAAGTGGCATAATTTCTATCACCGAACGCCGGGTAGCAAGCATTTTTCAAACCATCCAGTTTTTGAAATCGCAAAAATTTTACATATCCGCCAGAGAACTCGCTTCGTTTACAGGAAAGATTATTTCCACTAGTGCAGTTACACGAAACGTATGTCAAATAATGATTCGACATTGCAGCATGTCAGTAGCCGCAGCTAGCGGTTGGGATTTGAAGTTTAGTATGGATGATTACTGCATAAGAGAAATTGAGTTTTGGGAAAGCAATTTAAAACAATTGAATTCAAGGGAATTGGTTCAGGCTAGAACTCAGTCACATTACGTTGTATATTCAGACGCAAGCGCGTCGGGTTGTGGAGCACATATGTCGTTAAATGGTGAACAAATTTGCCATAAGCATTGGACAAATGAAGAAAGTCAACGTAGCTCCACTTGGAGAGAACTTTCAGCAATCGAATATGCCTTGGAATCGTTTATTCCATTATTAAATCACGCTTACGTCAAGTGGTTTTCAGATAGCCAGACAGCATGTAGCATTGCTCGAGTCGGTAGCATGAGAAAAGATTTACACAACATAGCAATTAGAATTTACAAGCTCTGTCTAGATCATAAAATTGAATTTGAAATCGAGTGGATTCCACGTACTGAGATACAAAGAGCCGATTACATAAGTAGGCTCATTGATATAGATGATTGGCAGATTACGAAAGAGTGTTTCGATCAAGTGGAGGAAGTATGGGGCCCTCACACGATAGATTGATTTTGTATTACTACAATACAAAAATCCCAAGGTTCTTTTCGTGGCATTGGAATCCGGGTTGCACAGGAGTGGATTTTTTCGTCCAAAATATAATAGGAGAGAACTGCCTTGTAGTTCCACCAATTTGCCTTATCGCCAGAGCTTTGCACTATCTACAAAATCAAGAGGCGATAGCAACAGTTATTGTTCCGTTTTGGCCTTCGTCATATTTCTGGCCAGTCATATCGAGACATTTAGCTAATTTCATAGTCGACTATAAAGTCCTTAGTGGCAGAGAAGTATTAACACACGGGAAAAATACCAATTCATTGCTCGGATCGGAACGCTCTTATGGAGAAATTTTAGCCCTTAGAATGGATTTTTCTCACAAATAAAATTGTGCTAAACGATTAAGTTATGGACGGCGCTGGCCGATGTAATATGTTTTAAGGACGCTGGCTCTGTTCTAATTAATTAATGGCGCTGGCCTGATTAAAGTGTGTAATAATGTTAAAATGCGTATAATATTAATAGGCACTGGCCTAAATGAATTGCAATATAAATTTGTTTTATGACGTTGGTCGCTGCAATATGTATCAGGACTTTATTTTCTATGGCATTTGTTTGCATTAATTGTTTTATGATATTGTTTCATTTGTTTGTCTCAATTAGATGTTAAACGAGTGTGCAGAGTGGAAAAATGTTCCCAGGAATGTGAAACCTGAAACCAAGGTTTTTGTAGATTTTCTCATAAAATCAAGAGCGGATTCTACTTCCAGAAAATATCTACAAGAAATTCGTAAGTTTCTAAAGTGGAATGTAACGGCTTTTGGTAGGATAATTATACCAATACCTGTATCAACGGCAGCTATTTACCTGTATAAAAGACACGATGAATCGAAATCTTATGCAAATGTTGTCGCTGCTCATGCAGCATTGAAGTGGCTGCATACATTTGTACCATATCAAATTGAAAATCCTCTGGATACTCCAATCTGTCGGAATATCCGAAATCTGCGAGTTACCGAAAGTCTCGGGCTTTAGATACATTACTAGATAATTTATTTGCGTTGTGATACACTTGTTAAGTATAATAATGATATTAATCGAAGTATGTAAAAAATATTTAAAAAAAAAACTGAAATAAATCCTATCTGGTTGGTGTGATGAGCATTACCCATGTTATCCGATGTGTACGTGTGCTGATTTGTAGTATATAGGAAGTAAATAATTTACGTTCGTTTGAGCGTAGTGAATTAGAACGTAACTGTTTTTTGCTATGTCATGGTTCAAATTTTAAAGCCACTTTCATAAAAATATTCAGAAAGAAGAGGACATGCAACACATGCACCATTTGACCCAAAACAACAATTACAGGCTAGCATTTATCACCTTTCAAGACCGTATTTTGATACCAAATAGTGAATGTTTTCGAGCAGGGACGTAGTGAAGCATCTGGAGTTGGGGGGAAGGGGGGGGGGCGGTGTGTGAAAGAATTTTACCTGAATTTGAACTTCAATGTTAAAATTTGCCTGAAGTGTAATGATTGTGATAGATCTTTTTCTTATTGATTATCATTGTAATACTGAGTTGTTGAAAAGATAGGAGGTCTGGGGGGTCCTCCCACAGAAGATTTTTAAATTTCTGAAGCTCCAGGACCGCATTTCTGGCGTTTTCTGAAGCGAATTTGCAAACGAATTTCGTCCAAATTTCCACAAACTTTCAGTTATGTGGAGGTTTTTAAAGAGATCAGATTCTTTCAAGTAATCCCCCTACTCGCTACCTCCCGGCTGTTTTCGAGTTTATAGCTTATCAATAATATACGTAATCAAATTGACCGCCATTTTTGAATATGAACATGAATGTGCAAAATCAATTAGTGCATGTTGTGCGCGACCAGTTTTGTTATTGTCTGTCCTTTTCATTCAAAAGGACAGGACGGAAAATATCTAAATTAAGTCAGCATTTGAGTATCAGTGCATGTGGCATTTGCTAATAGCAAAACGTAAACGAATGTTTTATGAAGTAAAATAAAATAAATATAATCAGCGCCTAAGGCCAGTTCACACGATCCGATTTGTCAGATCCAATTTTCCTCTTCTCTCGACTTGCATTTCCTGCTTTTGTCGGAATTTTTTTTTTATCTCTCATCCTTTGCACGAATTATTTTCCAAGTTATATTAGGAGATATAAGACATTCCTTTAAACGAAGAGCAGGTGAGGTGTACGATGCTGTAGGTGGGTCCACCCCACTGACCTATACTAAAGCAGGTATACTTATACTTTAGTATAGGTCAGTGGTCCACCCCCAGAAATTCTTGAGCCTCTGTGCCTTGATTTCTTGCATTTTTTTTATAGTGACAGCTTTTTAATATATCCCATCTAGACAGAATGTTTTACTTCGCACTGCAGGAATTTTTCTTGCAAGTTTGATCTTGCATGAATTTTTTTTTTCTTTTTCCACACCCCCCCCCCCCCATCACTTTTCTAATGGTCCGCCCCTTAGGAGGGGTTAGTTCGCTGGCCTCTGAGTGACCGTTTTCCTTCAAGATTGGTTTTAAACCAATTTGGCTTAGGGTTAAGTTAAGGATTTAGGATTTGTAATGTGGTTAATGGTTATTACGTCATTCTGAGGCAAGTGAAGTAACCTTTAATTTCCTGTGTTATTATCGTATGTGTATGAATGTGATTCAGGGCCTTTTTTAAGAAATCATCAGTGGGGGGGCATCATCGAAAGGGGACGTAACAAGTAGGTGGTGTATTATATGTGTATGAAGGCGAAGGCGGGTCAGGGGGTCATCCCCCAGAAAATTTTTGTATTCTTGAGTCTCTGTGGCTTGATTTCCTGCGTTTTCAGAGACAATTTTTGATATATCCCATCTAAACGGGCCAGGTTTTGTTGTGAGAATACCATAACTTTCCTCTAAACTCAGTTTTTTTCCATTTTTGGCTTATACTTTGGACAAAAGGGACCTTCACTGGGGGGGCAAAAATAGCTTACTGGGGGGGCGAACATGGGGGCTGGGGGGGCTTTTGCCCCTCCAGTACATTAGTTAAAAAAGGCCCTGATGTGATTTCTATTCTTAATGGGGCCGCAGTAATTGGCTCACGCTGTTGTAGGTGAAACTTTAGATGAAGTTGAGAGGAGGGCAAATGAAGACCTGGTGAATGTCCACAGGTGGCTGTCTGCAAATAAACTTAGTTTAAATATTGCGAAAACCGAGTACGTTTTGATTGGATCTCACTATAAAATAAATAATACGGCTGTCCAGCCTGAAGTTAAAATCAATAGCAAGCCGGTCAAACGAGTGAAACATGCCAAAGTACTTGGTGTTCAGATTGACGAGAATTTAAATTGGAAAAAACATATTGAATTCATTGCCAGTAAAATATCGTCGGGTATTGGAGCCATTAGGAAACTTAAGGAATTTGTGGATCGAAACACCTTAGTATTGGTATATAATGCTTTAATCCAACCACATTTTGATTATTGTTGCGAAGTTTGGGATACGATTGGCAAAGTCCAGGCTGAACGTCTTCAAATATTTCAGAATAGAGCGGCTAGACTGATCATGAATTTTAAAAATGAGCATGGACAGTCTATTTTGGCACGTAATTCTCTTGACTGGATATCGTTAGAAGAACGTAGGACACAAATGAAAGCCAGGCTCAATAAATTAGCCCCTCACAGACTGTGTGATATTTTTCAAAAAACTAACACAGTAAGTGATTACAATCTAAGGGGTTCTTCGACTAGCCTTTGTATTCCACGGCCTAGGACTGAATTCTTAAAAATGAGTTTTAGCTATTGCGGGGCTCAACTATGGAATCAGATACCGGAAGAGATAAGAAATTCTGTATCTTACGATTCATTTTGTCAAAAGCTTTCTTCCTCGACCTAGACATTGTAACATATATTGTTGAACTAAATAGAGTGTAAATATAGTTATAGTTTTATAGTTTTTTAAATTTGTAATATACTTAGTATCTTTTGTTATGTATTTTGTAATGTTAGCACACCTCTTTTGGAAACCAGCTGCATATAGTTGAAAAGATTAGTGTGTTTAAATAAAGTTGATCATCATCGTTGCGGATTCCCAGCCGTTATATTTGTATGTACAAGGCTAAGCTATTAAAATAAGTAAAATAAAATAAATATATTCAGCGCCTAAGGCCAGTTGACACGATCCGATTTGTCGATCAGATCCGATTTTCCTCTCCTTTACTTCTTGCTTCTTTGAACCTGAATTGGTTCTTAGAGAAACTCTTATGATCTCTAAAGTTAGAAGTTTAATTACTTTATTAAATGACAATATAGGATTAGCTCCACTGTATGTTTTTTAATTAAATGTTCTAAAATAAACATCTCCCCTCTTATGGGATGTAAGACTATATTTTAACTAGCCTCCTCCGCAGGCATCTCTTGGATCCCCGGGCACAGAATAGCCCATGTCTATTCTGTGCCCCGGGGTAGAATTTTTTTTCCAGCAAATAATTTCTGCCCGCCAATTTTAAGGCGATGCCTGCGGAGGAGACTATATTGCAACTAACATGACGTACCGGGAAAGTTAAAGCCAAGATGGCGGCAAATTTTAGCAAGAATTTGAAGTAAACTTTTGAAATAATCCTAAGTTATGGCAAGTTCTCGTCATTTGAAAGGCACAGTTTTGTCAAGGTATTATCTGTAGTTTTTTATTTATACTTTAGAACAAAGTAGTTTTCTCCTATTGGAGTTTAATAGACCCCTTGGCTTGTTTAGTTTTTTACATTTTCAGATTTTCCTGCAGGCTGCAGACACATTCCGATTTTCTACATACAAAAGATATTTATGTTCTCTATTGTGATTCAACAATTCATATCCAAACAAGAAGCTCTATTGAGCGTTTAGTCGCTGGGGTAATGATATAGGCTTTTTCGTAATTAACACATTTTGACAGTGCATGCTACTGTCAGCTATAGCCTATAGGCATTCGGCAAATATTTTTCTGAGTGTGATTGTAACATACTTGGCTTACATGACTTACATTTCTTTCACGTAAAGATAATTTAGAAATTACGACCTGAGTAAACCTGAATAGGTTTGCGAGAGTCGCTTTTTCAATGTAGATTCCATAAATGAAACTAACACCATTGGAATCCTTACAAATAAGCTTTTTAACAGTGGGTTATGTTGCCGACTAAACATTACAGAATCAAAATACTAAAAGTTTAATCCCAAACATACCTGTTAATCCCAAACATACCAGTTCAACTCAAACAATCTTTAATATCTTCTTTATTTCTTGGATTTGACAATAGACTTCTCCATTCAAAATTTTAGCTTTTTATGTGTGTATTTCTTGTAGAAAGTTTTGCTTCGATACGACGAGTAGAAGTATTTATTTTGAATTTTTTTTTATTTATCGGGTATTTTCCAGCACGCATGTGCTTGCCGTAGTTTGACTATATATGGTTTGCCCAGCCTCGTACCCAGGCGCTTTGGCTTCCTGCACGGTTACGTCACGAGCGTGCGGGAAGCCCGTCCCGTCGTGGCTACGCACTACAAGTTTCCAAGCGTGTGTTTCAGTAGGTACTGTTTTTAAAGCTCTATAAAACGGTGTATTAGCGAAAATCACACGGTTTTTAAAACAGAAGTTATAATCGACCAAAGGTACTGAATATATAATTAGTTTACCGATATAATAAATATACCAGATTACTAAGGTTAAAGCTCACGGAGATCTGTAAAACAATGTGTTTAGCAATTTGTTTGGCATTAGCCAAGAACAGGTTTTTTTGCTGAATCGATTGGTGGTATTTTCGTCCGTTTTGGATGAGGGGCGCCAAAGATACGAGCGCTCAAAGTCATCATCGACGGTCCGGATTTATAATGACGTAATGTTCATTTTGTGGGCCATTGTGGCTAACAATCTGAGATTCGACAAAAATGCGTGTCGAAACATAGAGTCGCTGTGGGCACAGGTGCCCCAGCGACTAATAACGAAGTTCTCTTCGAAGCTTTATAAAACTTTTGTACACCAGAAAAACGTAAACAATTAAGGCTAGGGGTTTAAGGGGTAACTTATCAATTTTCCAGATAGTTTACACCGAAAATTCTGCTCATGGCAGGCATTCGTGTTAAAGATATATAAAGCAGCATATATGTTGGTGCTATGTGGACTCGCATGTCTAACGCACAGCGAATGAAAATGCTTCGAAAGCGTTGTCTAATGCGACCACGAGGACGCCCTCCTCTTAGTTTAAGCTGCACGCCCTCCTTGGAAACCAGCGAATTTGCTGAAGGAGTAAGCGTGTTTAAATAAAGTTTTATCTTATCTAAGCAACATGGAAGCATGTGCTGATAGATTTGTCCACTATCTGACACAACATTTAGTTCCAAAAGCAATGTCGATCGAAGAAATACAAAATGAATCAATGAAAGATGAAGAATTAACCCAGGTTCGAGATTGCACAGAACAATCGACTTTATCAACTCCCAAAACCTTACAAGTTAATAGCGGACGAACTGTGTATCACTAACGAAGGAATTGTTCTTCGAGGAAGCCGCATAGTTCTTCCAGTGAAGCTTCGAAAGCGAGCGATAGAGATAGCACATGAAGACCACGCGGGTATGACCAAATGTAAGCAGAGAATTCGAAGCAAATTATGATGGCCTCAAATGGATAAACACATTGAAGACCACATTAAACATTGTCATGCATGCCAAGTCACATCATACCCACCACGACCAGAACCAATGTGCCCCACTGAGCTGCCCAGTGAACGTTGGTCCCAGTTAGCGATAGATGTATGTTGCCCCTTTCCGACGGGCAAGTATATAGTGGTTGTCACAGATTATTACTCCAGATGGCCCGAGGCTAAGATCTTGAAAACCAATACATCAGCTAACATCCTCAAGTGGCTGAACGAAGTTTTCGCGCAGCATCGTTATCCACACATTCTAAAATCCGATAATGCATCCTACTTCACGTCAGAAGAGTTCAAGTCGACACTTAACTCGTGGGGAGTACAATTACAAACAGAAACTGAATATTGGCCCCAAGCCAACGGCCAAGTGGAACGGTTTAACGAAGTAATCAGGAAACACGTCTTGACCTCCCAAGCGGAGCAAAAAGATTGGCGAGCAACACTTCCCAACTTATTGTTTCGATACTGCACAACTCCACATCGAATGACGGGGCAAACCTCAGCAAAGCTACACCTTCAGCGAGAGATGAGAACCAAGATTCCGACAATTCAAACTGGATATTCTGGATAAACTGGACAATTCAATAGATACAGAAGTTCGAAATAAGGATAGCAGTGAAAAGGGCAAAGCTAAAGAATATACCGACAAGAAACGCCACGCAAAGACACGTAATCTTGCAGTAGGAGATGAAGTCCTGGTCACCCAGAAAAGAAAGGACAAGAACTCGACCCAGTTTGGCAAGGATCCTATGAAAATAGTAAAGATCAATGGTTCCCAAATCATATTTAACAATTAGATTATGAGCTCAAGATTTCTATGAGGTGATAGTTGATGAGGGCGAAGCCCGAATGAACTATCATCTCATAGAAATCGAGAGCGAATAATCTAATTGTTTTAGTAGAAACCAGCAAGAAAACAGTATTTCAAAACATTTTCATAATTTCTTGAAATAAATTCGTTAAAAATCGCGCCGAGGCGATGGCTGTTTCGCTACTCGCTATCTAGCGACAATTAGATAGCGAATAGCGTAACCAATCAAACTACAGCATTTGCAATAGTATACTAGTATGATTCTACTAATTAACAATTAGTCGCCGAAGGCGAGGTGATTACAAGCCTATAGTCACTGAGCCGAAGGCGAAGTGACTATAGGCTTGTAATCACCGAGCCTGAGGCGACTAATTGTTTTAGTAGAAATTTCAAAGAGAAAAACAAACACAGAAAGTTATGAGGTCAGTTGAAAAGGCTATGGGACAAAATTCAGCGCTTTCCTCAGCGGCCGGTTATTAAAAACATGCCGGCAAAAGACGAGTGTCAAAAATATATCGAAGCGAAACAAAAACAAACAATTTCATGAGAAAAATACTTTGGAAAGGCTCAAATACAAAGTAGAATGGTTTAAAAATATACCACAGCTAGGTTTTTGCTGAATATAACGATATAAATGAGGATAAAACGAATAATTTTCAAAATAAACACTTGTGGTTGAGCCGTACGGAAAAAGTTTTATACATGTTCATTTCAACAGCGAGAAAACTCTGCCTTTGATGGAAGAAAAATAGTGTATTTGTTATCGCTTACCTTTAAAAATGTCAAAAATATATCCTCCTTTAATTTAGCGGCAGTTTTTTTCATTTAAAACTTTGAATCAGGCTCAAAAAAACGATTTTTGTTTTAAATTCGGCAGCTTGCGAAGAAGCCATTTTGAAAAAAAAAGTGATAGTCACTGACCAGTGACTATCACTTTTTAGAGGCTCAATTTGGACCAATCAGCATGCAGGAAAATCGATAGTCACCTGGAAATTTCTACTAATAGTGGATAGTCATGGTAAACAACATACGCGCCCATGTCAAGAAATACCTTAAGGAAAACCCCATTCCCTCGACGGTCGATGAAGATTCAATAATAGTGAGCTTAAGCAAGCGACGTTTTTGTCAACACGGACGTCACCCGAAAATTGGTATATCTAATTTTGGCGGCATTTTGCATCAATAGCGCTCGTGTAAGGAAGCAAAAAATTTTAAAATCTTATGTTTTGTCATATGTGTTGAAGATTACCACAAACTGATGCAAACACAATTTTTAATCCAGTTCCCCCTCGGCAATCTGACGTGCGTGTTGACAAAAACGTCGCTTGCTTAAGCTCGCTAATGACAGATCCCACTCCACCAGCAGAACACCAACCTGCAGTCACAAACCCATCAACTACAAATCCTGCAAGTAACGAAGCCAACGCTCAAGTCCAGATACCAACTAATAACAACCAATTTCAGGCAGAAAGTACACGCAGATCTAATAGACAGAGAACTGCTCCAAAATACTTAGGATTTGATAAGTAAAGACAATTAGTTATAAACTTTAAGTAGTCCTTATTAGTTACAGTTGATATTTCAGAAAACATGGAGGGATGTTGTATTCTGTCCACATCATCACGTGGACAACAATGTGCATGCGCACGTGAACTTGAGGATTGCATTAGGTATTCCATAGTCGTTGTTCAAAAATGAAACATATTTTTTTTTTCGTATTATTAAACGCGTAGTTTAAGACACAACAGCGTACTACTGTACTTTTTTACATCAACTCAAAACATTCGTCATTAACATTGAGGAAAACTTAAAATCGGCCCGGCAAATCACAGCGTGTAAACGTACCTTTAGTAATTATGATTCCTTCATCTGCCTATTTTCTCACCACAGCCGTCTACCTGTACCTTAAATGATTCTGAAAGTCCTGCATTGGAAAGTAATTACTCTGTAGTCGTCAGATACAGAATTTGGTCACATTTGACGAGCTGACGCCCAGTCATTTCAAGCCCCGGGGGGGAAAGTGGGTTAATAGAGGATTTGTGGTACGATAAACAACAAAAATATGTTCAATCTAGTCGAAAACATTAGTATACAAACATTAGCCAAAAGCAAACAAGTCAATATGTCATACTCATAGGCACTCTTGGCTTAGTGCCCAGATCCCATAGTCAACTAATTATTATATCCACTGACCTTCAGTGTGTATTGCACAGGTTTCCCTGGCAGTTGACTTCTTGATTAGGCTTCATTAAAATGTGTGAGCGTGCTCGCAGACACTTTTTGGATTTGTGCAGGCACATTTCAAAATCCTGACATTTTTGAAAAATTTAGATCTCAAAATCTAAAATATGACAAATTTTTCCGGCCACATTTTGAAGTTATGAATATTAATAAACCCTGATCTTTAAAAAATCGCTGTGTTTTTAGAGTGAGAGACTTATTGAAATCAGGTGTTCTTAAAGAGAAGCCTATATGGTGCGATGTTGTGGCCACATTTCCACCGATAGTTGAAGCTGATTTTGACAGACCGCCAGAACGTGGGAATGTCAAAAGGATAACATTTCCTGAGGATTCAGTACGCAGGTAAGCTTACGTAAATATCAGTGACAGACACTATAGGAGGAGGGGGTGAGTATCCCCCACTGCTAATAAGCAACAGTGGCAGGAACATGGGGGTAAGTGATTCCTCCTTCCATTGCCAATCTTCGAATGGAGCCGAAACTGACCAACATTTATAATGGCGACTTGTGACAGCAGACTGTAGTAATCCAGTCCACCTAATTAATGTTCTACCTTACAAAATACTAATTTGGAAATGCTGACTTACGGATTCAATGTACTATCGCGGGCAAAAAATAGATACCTTATTTACCATTTAGGTCGGTCCGTACTGGAAAAAATATTTTCCCTCGGTCTCAGAAGCAGTACGGACCTCCCAGCCGGTAATAACATATATCATATATTTGCTCTTCCGATATATGAGATGCTTGCCTTCATGCACGCTCGTCCACACGTATCCGGATTCGAACAAAATGTTTGCGGATACAAACGTAACCGTAAACTCCAAAGTGGAAACTTTTGAAAAGGCAACAAATCTGAAAATACTGGTACACTTATTGATTTAGCATCTACAAATAAAGCTGAACTTGTTGTTCGATAACTTAATATGTATAACTAGAAATACATGCTTGCAGTAACCCCTCGCCCCAGCTGAACATGGACAAACAATACATTCCAAAACATTACTATCACAAAATCTCCTATGCAAAGGGTGTAGACGAGTCGGATATCTGGGTTCAAAACAAAATTTTGGGCTTGGAAAACAGAATTGGATCCCTCTTCACGACGCACTCAAAGGCTATCGCCATATGAAATGTTTTACTTGACGTAATCACTGTGTTTTCCTTCATTTTAAATGTGCCATTAAAATTGATCATTACTGTAATAGTTTGGAAAGAAGAGTGGAAGGAAACAATAATATTTTGGGAATTTAAGAATTTTTGAAAGAATAAAAAATGGAAATTTTGTTTCAAGAAGAGGAAGCACAGTAGCCATGGCAACATTACACGATTTTAAAATAATATAAATCAGGGTTGCCAGTTTGGCTTGGAAAAATTTCATTTGGCTTGAAACTATTTTCTGGCTTTTTTTACTAAAAAATGAAAAGTAGTTGGTCTTTCCACCAAATTTTAGTTTCTCGCCCGTTAAAATTTGCCGCTTTGTTGTTCAGATAGATTATTTGTTGATTAAATCTCGGTATAGACCCCCAGGGTAGTAAAAATTATCCGAGTTTAAAGTTGGATAAGCATGGATAACTATCAACCAATCAGAGACGAATTCTAAATTTATACTGAATTAGAACATCATTCGACATGCTACTGTCTTCGCAGAAGCCATAATTCAAGAATTTTGATCCTTTTGAAAAAGCAGAAGGGTAGTGATATCAAAAAACGAAAAACTCTAAAATCCTACACAGTTATTAAGTTAAATTTAAATCTAAGCTCGCTTATTTCATGATCAGTGATAATTATTAATAATGAGCTTAAGCAAACCTGCTTCAAGTGCCCGAGAAAACAAGTGGAAAAGTCATTATGACTCCTCGCGTAAATTTAAGCAAGAGTGGCAAAACAAATTTCCTTGGGTTAAAAAAGCCATCGATGGTTCAGCAGACGCCTACTGTTCGTTGTGCCGACCCAATATAACTCCGCGATTGTCAAATTTAAATAATCACGAACAGACCGCGAAGCATCAAAGGCAAAGTAATCTAGTATCGCGAAATAGAAAGATACCACGTTTTAATGAAGATGGACGCGTGAAAGAGACGGAACTTCAGGTTGCTGTTGCTGTAACATGCCACAGCTCGATCAACGCAGTTGACCATCTGGGCGAAATCGTGGTGCAGCACGAAAAAGGCAGCAAGCTAGAGAAAATGAAGTTACACCGAACAAAGTGCAGCCTGCTCCTGCAGCCTGCTCCTGCAGCCTGCTCGTGCTCGCTCCTGCTTTGCACGAAGATCTCTGTGCAGATATGGCCGGTCAAAAGTATTGTGTTATCCTCGATGAATCCACGGATGTTTCCTGTGGCAAACACCTTGCCATAGTTATTCGCTATTACAGCAAGTCGGAGAAGAGAATCGTCACCGCGTTTTGAGCCTGATACCAGTTGCGAAAGCAACGGGTAAGCATTTGTTTCAAGCATTGGAGAGTTGCCTAGAGAAGTCTGGCCTTAGTCTAGTGAATTGGATCGGTTATGCAAGTGACGGGGCATCAGTTATGGTGGGCGAGCATGACTCGGTATGGTCAAGAATTAAAGCAGCGATCCTGATCAAATGCATATGTCACTCCTTAGCCCTCTGCATCAAACATGCATTCGAAAAGATGCCTGCTAATCTCGGTTTTATGCTAAGTGAAATACCGAAGTGGTTTTCTAAAAGTGTAATTCGTCGCGACGCCTACAAGGAACTCTTTGAAACTTTCGAAGGGTGCAGTGTAGAAAGTTCCACAATTCCTCTTCCCTTCCAGAAGTGCAATCTCACGAGGTGGTTGGTGCTAGGAAAAGTAATTTTCAATATACTCACGAATTGGGAGATATTGAAGACGTACTTTACCCTGACCGAAGGCGAAGGAGAAGCAAATATTCGTTATAAGGCACGACTCCTCAAAGAGATGCTCCAAGATCCAATTAATTACCTCTACTTCCATTTCTTGTCGCCCGTGGTGTCAGAGTTCGAGAGAGTGAATGCTTATTTTCAGGCAACTGATACTGAAGCTAACGAAGCAGTCAAAGAGCTCAAAGCCTACTACAACAGTCTAAGAGGTCGAGTCTACAATCCGTCCGGTGATAGCTTGCCAACTGAAAGGGTTGACTACGGAGCAAAGTTTATCTACGAGGCAGATGCATTGATTCGCAGGAAGAACAACGACGAGGCGACAGTCAGGAAAGTTCGAGAAGCCTACAGCAGGTGCTATTCATTGCTTTTGAAAGCAGCCGAACAGGTTAAAAAACGTCTGCCACCTTCAAAGGATATTTTTAATGGCTTGTCCTATTTACATCCATCCCGTATTCTAAGCCAGATCGCACGTGTTCCTTTAGCTAGCCTTCCAGTGCAGCACCTTATCAATGAGAAAGTCCAAGAGATTGACAACCAGTATCGGAGTATCCTGTATGTCGATTGGCAAGAAAGTGGAATTTTTAGAGACGGCATTCCAACTGACGCTGTCAGCTTTTGGTCCGGTGTACTGGACTATCGAAACCTAACCGGCAACAGCACTTACGGTGATCTTGCGACCTATGCCCTAGCCTGCCTTACTACACCAACAAGTAATGCTGTGGTCGAGCGGATCTTTTCGTATGTCACGGGAATTAAGACGAAATCAAGGAACAAGATGAGTTCCTCCATGCTCGAAGCCATTGTTAGGATCCGCACCCATCTGTATTTTAAGGAGAAGTGCTGCAAGGACTTTGTGGCAACTAAGCGGATGCTAGAACTCTTTAACTCGAAAAACATATATAAAGGCAACGCTACGGACAACTCATCATCAGGTGACGAAGATGAACTTCTCTTTTAAAAAGAGATGTAAACTTAGTAATATTTGCTAACGGACTTGCATAATGCATACCAAACTACCATCTTGTATAGGTAATACTATGTTGAACCGTCTTTGAGTTTGAAGTTTGAACAATGCGAAATGTTTTAGGAAAATATGTTTATACAAAAAAAAGAGATATTTTAAGCTCTTAAAAACAAGCAAATTTTTGAGTTGGATTTATGAGTTTTTATGTCAGATAAAGTAATAAACCGATTATTTATTTAACCTGAGAGTCAGGCCGTTTTTTCCATTTGCCCGGTTCGCCCGCGTTATGACATACTTACATAATAATTGTGCAATTATGACTAGGGCCCAGTCCCCTGCCTCAATTTTAGAGTTTGGCTTGTTTTGGCTTTTTTTGAACGTGCGTTTGGCTTTTTTTGGCCCAGAGAATCTGGCAACCCTGATATAAATTTCTTTTCTGGGAGTACAAAACAGTTAAACAGGTTACAAAAGCTGCAAAAATAATTAAAATATTAGTTGTTTTAGCCATAGAAATCTGAGATATATGGTGTAGGTATGACGTATGTTCTTATGCATTCTATAAGCTTCAAATTAATGTTTAAATGCAACCTTCCGTTCGCTATTTAAAACGTTTCGAAAAGTTTATAAAACTAAATTGCCTTTTACCGATAAATTAGTTTTTGAAATTAAATCAGATGAAAATATACAAATTCTCTCGTGAAATGATTTCGCTTTCCTTTTAATTTGGAACTTTTTTATAACATAAAATATAAGATACTTTAATTGGAATAAAATAAAAATCTATGTAAATAAAACAACATTTTTAGGGCTATATTAAAATACATCAACAATTATAAGAAACTTGCCATATTTTTTCGGCCATCTATCTCTATTTATCCTTTTTTTATAAAGTTTAAACGATAAATTCGTTCCGCCGCTTTTCCTGAAGTCCCAAAAAGCGATTTATAAGTTATAATTCAGACTTACTGATACTCATGTTTTTTTATAATTCGCTCATTCCACTCCTAACAATTCGCCATACTCAAAGATCAGTGAGATGACCACCCATCACATCCATGAAACATAGCCATGCGCGCGCAAAACTTGATGAACGTTAGATTTCCCATAGAGCTTCCTTTTTCCCCCGGGTGTAATAAATAGCCGAGCGAAATTAGTACCCTCGCCCCGGGCTATCGCCCGGATTGGCGCTTCCCGCCGTTGGCTCGAGGATTCTCAATCCCTCGTGGAAAGCCTAAAGTTATTAATACTAGGCAGTACAAAAATTACAATAAAGACAATTTTATTGCAGATTTAGCAGAAATATTTCGTTTAGATGTCGAACATTCGTCTGATGACGTTAACGAAATGTGGTAGATTGGAAAAACAAATTCTTATTTGTAGCTGATATGCATGCTCCACCACTCACCAGTCACTCGGAGGGTTCGAAGTGAGTATACACCTTGGCTAACAGAAGTTAGTAGAAATTGTGAGGTGTCTATTGCTTTTCCTGCATTCTGATTGGTCCAAATTGAGCCTCTAATTAACAATTAGTCGCCGAAGGCTCGGTGATTACAAGCCTATAGTCACTGAGCTGAGCCGAAGGCGAAGTGACTATAGGCTTGTAATCACCGAGCCTGAGGCGACTAATTGTTTTAGTAGAAATTTCAAAGAGAAAAAGAAGCACAGAAAGTTATGAGGTCAGTTGAAAAGGCTATAGGACAAAATTCAGCGCTTTTCTCAGCGGCCGGTTATTAAAAACATGCCGGCAAAAGCAACACTCGCGACGAGTGTCAAAAACATATCGAAGCGAAACAAAAACAAACAATTTCGTGAGAAAAATACTTTGGAAGGGCTCAAATACAAAGTAGAATGGTTTTAAAAATATATCACAGCTATGTTTTTGCTGAATATAACGATATAAATGAGGATAAAACGAATAATTTTCAAAATAAACACTTGTTCATTTCAACAGCGAGAAAACGCTGCCTTTCATGGAAGAAAAATAGTGTATTTGTTATCGCTTACCTTTAAAATTGTCGAAAATATATCCTCCTTGAATTTTTGTTTTAAATTCGGCAGCTTGCGAAGAAGCCATTTTGAAATGGGCAGCCAGGGTAGTTTGGAAAACACGGAATCCGGAATATGCCGGAATCCGGAATTTGGGTTAGGGGTTAGGTTAGGTTAGGTATACCAATCAACTTCCTACTTATTATATAAATACTAAGTTTTTTTTTTATTTATTTGGCAAGAATTGAAAATAACTTTTTCCGCCGCCAGGGTGTTTTAAATATATTAGTATTATAACTGTTTTTAAGTTAATTTTAACAATTCCGGCAAATTCCGGATTCCGGCATATTCCGGATTCCGGCATTCCGTGTTTTCCAAACTACCCTGGCTGCCCATTTCAAAATTTAAATTCGAATTTAAAACAAAAATCGGTTTTTTGAGCCTGATTCAAACTTTTAAATGAAAAAAACTGCCGCTAAATTCAAAGAGGATATATATTTGACATTTTTAAGCGATAACAAATACACTATTTTTCTTCCATGAAAGGCAGCGTTTTCTCGCTGTTGAAATGTACATGTATAAAACTTTTTCCGTACGGCTCAACCACTCAAGTGTTTATTTTGAAAATTATTCGTTTTATCCTCATTTATATCGTTATATTCAGCAAAAACCTAGCTGTGATATATTTTTAAAACCATTCTACTTTGTATTTGAGCCCTTCCAAAGTATTTTTCTCACGAAATTGTTTGTTTTTGTTTCGCTTCGATATGTTTTTGACACTCGTCGCGAGTGTTGCTTTTGCCGGCATGTTTTTAATAACCGGCCGCTGAGAAAAGCGCTGAATTTTGTCCTATAGCCTTTTCAACATAGAGATTATAAAAGAATAGAGGGGGCATCTAGGGGAAAATTGAAGCTTCCTAATGGGGGCCCCTTGTAAGTCCCGTATGTAAATCCCGTATGTGAAATCGCGCGCCCATTGGCTACATTTGAAATCTCCTTAGCAACGCTTCCTTAGCAACAAAAAAAATTATTTTTTGAAAAAGTTTACGGCCCGTCTAAATTAAGCAAAATGTTAAAAAAAACTCGCCCAAATTCAGCGAAAAACTATTCCTATGTGAGCAAAATTGTCTTTAATTTGATGTTTAAAGATGTGGAGTTGGTGTGAAGCAATGAAACTGCTTAGTGCAACTGGCATTTAACTTAAAAGGCGGGTGTTTTCACTCTGCAGTCTGGGTGTTTCTCACTTGGTTGGTCAACTTTAAATAGACAAAAAAGGGAAACAAATAAAAAAAATCAGTTTTTAGCAGGTTTATTTTCAATTAACCAATTTTCAATTGTTAATATATTTAAATATTAACACATATTTAAGATTTTAAGACACATAGGAGTGTTTTTTACTGAATTTTTGGGAGTTTTTTTCGTGTATTTCCCCCCAGATTTTTCCCGTAAAAAACAACAATTTTTTTGTTGCTAAGGCAGTGTTGCTAAGGAGATTTCAAATGTAGCCAATGGGCGCTCGATTTCACATACGGGACTTACATCCGGGACTCTTAAGGGGCCCCCATTAGGAAGCTTCAATTTTTCCTTTTTGTTGAAAACATTTGTCAATTGGATGCCGCCTCTATTCTTTAATAATCTCTATGCTTTTCAACTGACCTCATAGCTTTCTGTGTTTGTTTTTCTCTTTGAAATTTCTACTAAAACAATTAGTCGCCTCAGGCTCGGTGATTACAAGCATATAGTCACTTCGCCTTCGGCTCAGTGACTATAGGCTTGTAATCACCTCGCCTTCGGCGACTAATTGTTAAATATTATGAAGCAAATTAGGAAAAGGGATTACTTAAAGAAAAAGGCAGTTAAGACTGGTTCTATTTATATGTACCAAGCATGCAAAAGATATAGAAATGAAGAAACTAAAAATATCAATACGCAGTTTTGAAAAAACCCACCAATAACCCACACGAGCTGTGGAAAACTATCAACAAATTGATCAATAAAAAATCGAAAACAACAATCATTACTGAAATTATGACTGAAAATGGAGACTAAAGATATTACAGACTTTAATTCAGCGTCGGCCACGGACATATAGAACAAATTGAGGGTTGCTTCGCGTGTGCCTAAAAGATATAAACAAAATCTCGACGTTTCGAGCTAAAGCCCTTCGTCAGGAGAAATTAGTAGACAGATAAACACATTAAAAGCTGATGTAATGTGTTTATCTGTCTACTAATTTACAAGTGATTACTGAACCCTCAGTTAACATAGCGTATACGTATAAAAAATGTCAGTTGCACAATAAGGCAATACGCATACAGACCTCTAATTAAGACGATCCTGAAAATTTCGGGATCCTGAAATGGTATTTTCTGCATTCTGGGTGAACGTTTTATAGCATTCAGAGTTAAGTTATACCCATCGTAAAATACACAATTTAGACTGTACATTTCAGCACTATAAAGTCTATATAAAATATTGGAGCTTGTTATCTTTTTCATTTTGGCGACAGCAGTAGGAACGTTTATGCCTCATGGCCTCAGTGTATGCATAATTTAATTTTGTTGGGAAAATGTGATTTTTATAATTTCGTCTCTGATTCTGCTGCAGCATCTATTAAATTTTTTATGCTAAATTATTTTGTCATCTTTGACAAAAATATCAAACTTTGCAACAAAACTGAATTAGAATGATCGAGTTTTATAAGCTCATCAACATCACTTTTCGTTGGGCAATTAAATGGCTGCAGAACGGTTGAAAGGGATTTTTCGTTCAGTTCAAACAGTTAAGTTTTCAATTTTCAGTTTATATCGCTATAATTGCTTTGGACCGAAATTTCAGTATTTCCGATTAAATAAATCAATGATTAGTAATTTTAATCAGTTCGGAAAATGAAGTTCGTATTTGTGACACATTCCAATGGAAATGATCTCAATAAACAAACAATTCAGTCGCTTTTGTAACTTTGGACTGAACCTTCGCACTTCTGAATAGGATTCAATTTTCTGAATACGAATCTCATAGTTTGCGAGTACTATATACAAACGCCGTGACATTTTTTGTTTTCTCTGAGACATTTTTATTTCCGAATAGATGTCTAAATTTTCCAGTGCGGCACCCCCCAATACCCCCCTTAGCTACGGCCCTGTCAACGGACTCCATCACAATGGGCAGATCAATGAAATTTTGTGCCTCAACAGGCTCTACCACAATGGGTAGTTCAATATCAATGTTTCTTTCTGCCACAATGGGTAGTTCAATATTTTTGTGCCTCAATGGGCTCTACCACAACAGGTAGATTGATATTTTGTGCTACCATCACAGGTACGGGCTCTATGACTACAGCTAGATCACTATTTGTCACCGTCATAGGTGGGGTTGTTTTTGCCTGCACAGGCGATATATTAACTGTGTTGATCACAGACCGACATATGACATATCTCGTAAGAAAGCATGTTTGAACATGAAACACTAACAATTAACTTCTCTCTCAAAATCTCGACAATATATAGGTCGGGTAAAAGACTGGGGCAAGTGAATTCTGGAGAAACCTTTTTTCTCTCATTTCTTTACTTATGAGAAGAAAAGTATTCAAGTTTAAAAGTAAAATATGGTTTTCCTATGGATACAATATATTTTTGGTGTAGAAGAGACCGTTGTGAGAGAGATTTAATGTGGAATATTGTCCTTGATAGCTTTTTGGCTTTCCCAATTTCCATGGCGGCGAAAATATATTTGTACAACGATGATAATAACAGCACCTTAGAATGCGGGTATGTCGAAGTTTTTGCTTAATATCTCGTGCTTATATTTTAAGAGTTTGTTCCAAATCGAAGTCTATTCTTAGCACATATCAAGGCTGAAAACGATTGCTTTTAATGCGAAATATTTTCCAGTAGACCACATCAATCTGGGAACACAATGTGCTGCAGTATAAACTTGAGATAAGAAACTTCAACATGCTTGAGTTTTTGAGAGTGGGGCACCATATTGAAAAAAGATATTCTCATTTGAAATTTTGTCTCCATTCGAAGTGACCAAACACACGCGCATTATCGATAATAAATTTTCTCTGACAGGAAAATCTTTGCTAAATTCAAACTGACTACGTACTCAGAGTGATATTACACGTAAATATTCCGTTAGTTTGTATTCACACTTAAAACGATGCGAAATATGAACGCAAGAACTAGACATATCAAAATCTGTACTTTTCACCAAAATCGTACTCGCCCCAGGCTACTTCCGCGTCACACGTCGATCAGCGCGCGTTCGCTCGTTGCACCGCCCTGTAAAGGCCATTTTCCATTACGGTCGTTTTGCCCGCGCGGGCGAAGCGACCGATTCGAATCACGCGAATAATTAGTCGCGCGGACACGCCAAGAAAGTTGAATGTAGTTCAACTTTCAGGCGTGTCCGCGAGGTGTAAAGCGGACAAAAAAATCTCATGCTAGACACCTACAACGGAAGTTGAAACATGGTCGCTCCGCCCGCGCGGGCAAAGCGACCGTAATGGAAAATTGCCTTAAAGTAAACAACGAATTACGTAAGCAATTTATATTTAATTTGAACGACTTTAAATTGGACGAGCCAACGACAAAGTTCATGAAGAAAAGCATTAGTTACTCCGGTGCAAAATGTAGGAACGATCTTCCAACAATGAGTATAAATAAGTTTAGAGCTATTCTTGAGGGTACAGAGTAGTTTTGTATATATATTTGGTATTCTTGTAAATAGTAATTAGTGCATGAATAGTAGTTATAGATTAATTTGTAGTTTTATAGAATTTCCTTTGTAAGTACAGGATTAGTTTAGGAACGGTCCCTTGGAAAAAAGTTTGTCATAAAGACTGATATAGGGCTACCGTTGTAAAATATTTTTAAATAATAATAATAATAATAAAATAATCCGGATACGTGTGGACGCATTGTAACCGGAACTTTATGAAAACGATGACGTAAAATGATGAAATTTAAGATCCACCCACGCTAATAAGATATAACAGTATAGGATCCATTCGATAGCGCATGCTCTGTAGGCGATTCTAGCGTATTCGTATCGTTTTCGAATTCGCGGATACGTTTGGACGGTCGAAAACGCAACGAGTCCGGATACGTGTGGACGGGGCCTAATACGTTTTGCCCTAAATTCTTGACCAATATCGGTAACTACCGATATATTGGCCGATAAGCCCACAACCACACATTGTATCGGAATTTATCGTATCGGTCAATTGGATTTTTCATTATCGGCTCATCCCTATTAATTAAAACAAAAACAGGTAAACCGTCTACTCACAAGCAGTTAAACCATAAACCATTTTCTCACGATGAACATGATTTCAGCTTTGAACTAATGTCTAAGGGATTACAAGGTCAAATTCTTAGTTATAATCAACTGCATAACTTGTGTGCAAATAGGCAATATATCGCACTATACGTAAATGTTCCGTGAGGAGGTTTGTTCTGAATATGCAGTACCAATATATACAGACTGAGTTAACAAAGTAGGCCACATTGGGAAGGGTTGTGGCTTAATGGGTTAATATTTAATTTTGTTGAACTTTTATGGGGCAAGACACACAAATAATTAATTTGAAAATTGAGAATTTAAGGACATCATGCATTTTCTGATAGAAATAGAGAACGTCTACAGTAACTTTCTGTGGGATATCAAGCTAGAAACTATAAACAAAACCTTGGCTATTAATCAACATTGATCGGAAACTTGCGAACTTAGTTAGAAAGCGTACGACCTCATACAGCATTTCTGAAGCATTTCTAACCCCTGGAAAATAGCTAAAACTAACAATAATTTGCAATTCCCAAGTTTTCTTTACCGTAATATCCTCATGTTTCGCGCACGAACATATTTCTCTTTCACCTCAATCCCAATTCCAACCCAATCCCTAACTCTAACTCTAACTCTATTGTGCGTGAAACATGAAGATATAACCCACTTTACCGTCCAAAAATCGAACTAGACCTGTGTTATACTGTCATTCATGTATTAATTAAACGGTCTCTTACTTTACCGACAAAAATCAAACTTGAGCTGCCTGTTTTAGACTTGTGTTAGGCGATCACCCACTCACCCTATATAAAACTTGCAAATCCCAAAGGGTGACCACTAAAAACAGCTCCGACTGTGTTGACTTATTTGATACCGGCTTTTAATTATTTTTCAACAGGAAATTTTTCACAGAATATGAATCAGACCCATGTTCCCTGTGGTGGGAAACTGAGAAACAGACTATATGTGATAGGTATAGTGGTGTTACAGTATATTGTAAGACTTATATGTTATATGCTTTAGTTATATTTATGCTGTACCATTTATGCACTGATTGTTGACCATATATGCCCCAATATAATATTGATCTTACCGGAATCACTTGACTGTCCTGATGTCCTTAATGCTACAGTACCCCATAGTGTTATGCTTAAGTCTGTAATACTGTACAAAGTGTATGATTGGTAAAACTGAGAAATTTTTTGCCCAAAACAGTACACTGGCGGGAAATGTCGAATACAGTATAACGGGCACGTTTGGACCAAATGTTGCTCATCGTTGTTTGGAGGTGTCCGCTGGTAAGAACATACTGTACCTACTGTAATTTTAGCGTGCCGTAATAAAGTTAAATTGTGCAGTGATAAACAGTAAAAGTGTGCAGTGATAGAATTTGAAAACGTTGAATATAAATTTCAATCTAGATTGCTTTGACGCCTTCGATATCAGTTGTCGAGACTATTTTCTTTTTAATTCGAAAACCCCTGATTCGGTTATTAAGAAATTCTTGTCGTGGATTGCTTTGAATACCATGCAGGCATGGTTACATTTTCAGTATAAGCTAAAGGGCGTGGTTATAAGCTAAAGGGCGTCGTCTGCAAAATGTTCCTGGGAGGTACCAGTAGTGTCCGGACTGGCAGACCCCCCAATTCTTATGGAATGTGCAGTAATAAAAATTTCATAAAATTAGGTATGGGTAAGAAGTATAGTTGCAGTAGCTAGACGAGAGAAACGTGCATTTTTTATCAACTTTGACAATAATCACAGCCAAGGATATCTTGGCAAAGATGTTGCGCATATATCAAGAATATACAAACTGCAGAAACTTATTTTAAGACTTATTTATGATAAACCTAAACTTTATTCGTCGAAACCACTATTTGAACAGTCGGAGATCTTACCTATCAAGTACAGAGTTATGTATAGGGTAGCTATTTTAGTTTACAAAGCTGTAAATAATTTAAGTGCAGATTATTTAAGTAGCATGTTTAAACCAATTTCATCGGTTTCTCAGTGTCGAACCAGAAGCTCTTCCAATATGAACTTGTGGGTACCGAACTTTAAGCTATCCATAACTAGGAATGGATAACGGAGCAGTTATTTATAATATGTTACCACCAGATATTTCGTCATCTGGGTCGTTTTCTATATTTAAGCGTAAAGTTTATAAATTCTTTCTTAATCTGTTCATAAGTTCTTCATAATTTGTAAATAGATGCATGAGTAGTTGTATAGTTAATTGTTATTTCAGTTATATTGTTATATAGAATGTCCAGTGGAAGATTAGCATTAGCTAAACTGGCGTATTTATTATTGTAAATACTTTAAACCTTATCTAAATGAAATTATGTTATGTTATGTTATGTTATGTTATGTTATGTTATGTTATGTTATGTTATGTTATGTTATGTTATGTTATGTTATGTTATGTTAAGATACGGTGACGGCCAATTAAGTGTAGATTGCTATCGCTTTTCAAGCATATGTTTTCAAATTCCGAAGGTCTACATAATTATTCACGTATTAATCTGTTGAGTCGCTGGGGAAAAGTTTTTATGTTCATAGTTTGTAGTTTGGTCTTTATTCGGCTCGTGCATGCAGCACGCAAGAATATTACGTCATGCTAAATATTCCCTATTGCATTATCGTGGATTTGATCAAAGTGATTTCGCTTATATCTTGCGAAGTACTGAGATTTATAAGTCAAGCTATATATCGCTAGAATCCTTGAACAACAAGGAGTATTTTGGTGTATAGTTTGTTGTTTTAACATATCTAGAACTCGGGTTATTAAGGAAATTAGCGTGAATTTGTCCCTGGTTATATGAAGGTTGTCTTGCTCGCATATATTCAGTTTGTAATTAAAATGGTGTCCGTTGTTTGGAGTGTTCGTTCGGATTTTAAGTTTAAAAAGCAGGACCTGAACTTACTGTCCGTTGTATAAAGGTATCTGTTGTACTGAGTGTCCATTAGTAGATGTTCTACTGTACTGATATTCCTGGAGTTAGTTGACTGTCCTTATTATTGCCCCACATATTAAGCTTAAGTTTGTAATACAAAGTGTGCGATTATGAGTGGAGACGTTCACTGACCAAAAATATTTTTATAATTGACAAGCTTTTTCTGACTGTGGTCTTCCACAGGTGTACAAAGACAAAGTGTATGCTTGGTAAAATTGAGAATAACTTTTGGGGCAAAACAGCACACTGGCCTTTCAAATAATCGGCCTTTCAAATAGTAGGCCTTGAAATAATCGGCATTCAAATAATCAGCCTTGAAATAATCGGCCTTGAAACAGTCGGCCTTGAAATAGTCGGCCTTAAAATAAATGTTCTCCATTAACTATATGCTTGAAATAATCGACCTTTGAAATAATCGGCCTTAAAATTAAATAATCGGTCTTTAAGTAATCAGCCTTTAAGTAATCGGCCTTGAAATAATCGGCCTTGAAAAAATCGGTTTTCAAATAATCGGCCTTAATAAAATAATTTGCCTTGAAATAATTGGCCTTGAAATAATTGGCCTTGAAATAATTGGCTTTGAAATAAACGGCCTTTCAAATAATCGGCCTTAAAATTAAATAGTCGACATTGAACTAATCGGCGTTGAAATTATCGGCGTTGAAATAATCGGCGTTGAAATAATCGGCATTGGAATAATCGGCGTTGAAATAATCGGCCTTTAAGTAATCGGCGTTGAAATAATCGGCGTTGAAATAATCGGCATTGGAATAATCAGCGTTGAAATAATCGGCGTTGAAATAATCGGCGTTGAAATAATCGGCATTGGAATAATCGGCGTTGAAATAATCGGCGTTGAAATAATCGGCGTTGAAATAATCGGCGTTGAAATAATCGGCGTTGAAATAATCGGCGTTGAAATAATCGGCGTTGAAATTATCGGCGTTGAAATAATCGGCCTTAAAATTAAATAATCGGCCTTTAAGTAATCTGTAGCGTGCCGATACTCAATAGACTTCACGAACTCGGTTTTAAACTCTTTATTTCCCAGTTATATTACAGAGGCTATAGCCTTTCATGTGCGACCCTCTCGCTCTGAGGTGCGCGTTCACTCCCTCGTCATCGGCTCAAGTCATTGTCTAGATCATCCACTGTCCGGAAACCACATCGGTTTCACATTACATATTGTATACACGTTACACCATCTCCCTACATAAAATTCTTGCCCACAAGAATTGTACATTTACAGAATTATGAATTATATAAATTACTACAACAGAGTTTGTTCTGGGAGTCTTATTACGCAGCAAACCCATACCGATCAGGCGCATGGACATCTTGCCTGAGATTCCTAGGCCTAACCCGAGGACATGTGGAGCATTTTCGCAATTAGGTTGAACGTTGTTTGCGGGAACATTGTAAACCACCTGATCGCCCCCAATTTCTCGCGCAGGGCAGACAATGTCTCCACAGTTTAATGGTGCATAACCACGCTTCAATCGATCATGATGTACCACCGTAATCTTACCTTCGATCGATTTGATTTTATAATCAACGCCTAACCGACAAACAACTTCAAACGGCCCGATCCACTTGGCCCCAAATTTCCATCCTTTTGGTCTACGCAAGTAAACTGTTTCACCTGACCCGACTGGGCGCCACTTTGCATTCTCTCTTCATTACCTTTCATTTGTTTCTCCCTTGCTCTCTAAGTTTACCTTTGCTACCTCTCTCACCTCCTTAAATATCTTCCTAAGAGACTGTGTGTATTCGGATTGTGTGCTAGGGTCTTTCAGTGGGAGGCCTAGCTCTAATTCTAAGGGCAATCTCGGCGTACGACCAAAACTATCTCATATGGAGATGTTTGCAATGACTCTTGTCGACTCGTGTTGTAGGCGAAAACTACTGCGTCTAGCCATAAATCCCAATCGTTATCGTGTTTTGTACAAAAATGCCGCTAACATATCTTGCAGTGTCCT
Organism: Trachythela sp. YZ-2020; assembly: GCA_016169945.1. Lineage (NCBI taxonomy): Eukaryota > Metazoa > Cnidaria > Anthozoa > Malacalcyonacea > Clavulariidae > Trachythela > Trachythela sp. YZ-2020. The sequence continues at coordinate 791,615 of JADLSH010000024.1, read as the reverse complement.
ATTTTGCCGCTCTACTTGGCCGTCGCATTGAGGATGATACGCCGTTGTTCGCGTCTTGGTGATTCCCATTAAATCGCACACTTCGTGCATTAAATTACTTTCGAAGTTCGCCCCTTGATCAGAGTGTAAGACAACTGGGGCCCAAATCGACTGAAAACTTTATCGACAAGTATTTTAGCTACTGTGGACGCTTTTTGATCTGCAGTGAAACGCTTCACACCATTTTGTAAAGTGGTCCATTAAAACCAATATGTGGCGATTGCCACGACTAGTTTCAGGCAAGGGGCCCATATAGTCTAAAGCCCAAAATGTAAATGGTGTGCTCACTTCTAAACTTTGCAATGGGGCAGTTCCACTATTTGCCGTCGGCGCTGGCGCTTTTCTTTTGATGCATACGTCGCAATGGCGGATATAATCTTCAACAGATTTTCGCATATGTGGCCAAAAGAAACGTTTCCTAATACGGTCTAGTGTTCGTGTGACGCCTAGGTGTCCGGTAAATGGGCTATCATGGGTACCCTTAAGTATTTCGTTTTCTAGTGCTTTGGGTACAACTACAACCGGATCGGGATGCGTATTTCGTGTCTTAAGTGACCGATAAAGCAACCCATCTCGAACAAACAACTTTTTGTAATGATGCCAAAATGTTACTAAGTGACGGTCATGTCGCCATGTCGCAAGCTTCTGTTTTGGTGTGCCGCTAATTTTAAGTTGGATAATTTGAGAAATAATCGGGTCTTCTTGTTGCGCAGTCCGTAAGTTAATTGTTGGATTAACGCTTATTGCACAATTAGGTTTATCTTCGACAGAGTCCTGTAAATACGATGTCGCAGTGGTATCAGTTTGGCATTCTTGGACTGTGTTTTCATGCATGTGAGATTCGCTAGGAATAGGTGCTACAAGACGAGACAGAGCATCGGCATTATTGTGGAGTTTACCTGGCTTATGAATGACTGAAAATTGAAATTCTTGTAACTCCATTACCCACCTTTCTAACCGTCCTTTAAGACGTATACTATGTAGCCATTTTAAGGCACTATGGTCTGTTATAACCTTGAACGGGCGGCCTAATAAGTACGTCCGAAAAGTGCGGATACCAAATACAATCGCGAATGCTTCTTTTTCTGTTGTGCAGTATTTTCGCTCCCGGGCGGACAAAATTTTAGACGCATATGCTATGGGTCGTTCTTCGCCATTGTCATCAATCTGTGACAATACCGCACCTAGTCCTATATCCGATGCGTCTGTTTGTAGGATAAATTCTCGGTCAAATTTGGGATGGACTAGTACCGGCGAATTGCACAGACATGTCTGAAGCGTTGTAAAAGCATTTTCACAATCTTGGTTCCATTCAAACTGTTTTGTACTGGTTGTTGAGGTCAATTTAGTCAGAGGTGCCGAAATGGCTGCGTAATTCTTAATAAAACGGCGATAATACCCCGATAAACCTAGGAAACTTCGGACTTCCTTGACTGTCTTTGGCACCGGAATTTGCTTGATTGCTTCGACCTTTGACGGAACCGTCTTATACCGTCTTCGGATATCATATGTCCTAAATAGTGAACCTTCTTTGCCGCAAAAGTACATTTTGACACATTTAACCGCAGATTTTGCTGCTGGAAACGAGTTAAAACCGTTCTTAACCTATCACAGTGTTCGGTAACGCTGTTACTAAATATAATTATGTCGTCCAAATAGCAAAGACATATACTATAAGTAAGACCAGCTAAAACTAGTTCCATGGCTCGCTGGAACGTTGCGGGCGCAGTTGCGAGGCCAAAAGGCATTCGGTTGAACTCGTGTAAGCCGCTATGCGTGATAAAAGCGGTTTTTTCACGATCGTCAGGATGAACTGGAATTTGCCAATAGCCGCTTTTAGGTCCAAAGTGGAAAAATACTTCGCGTTTCCCACCGAGTCGAGTAAATCGTCTACCCTTGGCAAGGGATGTGCGTCATGACGAGTAATCTGATTTAGTTGCCGGTAATCAATGCAAAAGCGAATATCACCTGATTTTTTTCGCACTAAAACAATTGGGCTAGCCCATGGGCTGGTGCTAGGACTTATAATTCCTTGATCTAACATGTCCGAAATTTGTTTGTTTGACTCTTCGCGAAATGCGTATGGCATTCGTCTGGCTCGCTGCCTAATTGGAGAATTGTCACCGGTGTCAATTTTGTGCTGCGCTACGTTTGTTTTGCTAATTTCACCGCTAAAAGTTCCTCAAACTCTTCTAACACTCGTTTCACTTGTTGTTTTTCAGAATTACTTAAACCCGGGTCTAGACTAGAATCAATTTTTGACGCCACGTGATCTGCTTTGACGGCATTACAGTTAACCGGATCGTTGTTGTTAGCAACGGTCTCTTTCTCGACTAGAGGACAAAATTCCGCCAATTTACAACCTTGTGGTAATTCAATTTCGTTGTCCGTAGTGTTAGCTATTCGAATTGGCACTATTTTACCTACAGGAGTAACAACTAAATGAGCTACATGCAAGCCTTTTAAATGTCTAACACTATCTGATTGACTACCTGATATCATACCAACCTGTGAAATGTTTTCACCAGCACCTTACCGTCAATTATTATTTCCGATCGAGCCGGAATTGCAATGCCCTTAGGAAGAATAACTTTGTTAACACCTTTCAACTGAGATTGGACAAGAAGCATGCTTGTTTCAGTGGTTTTACTCGAGTCATCGGGGGAAGCAACAGGCGGATTTGCCTCTGTGATCACAACTCCGCTCGACTGTACCTTCATTGTTGGATGCTCCGCATGTAATGGGAATTTCCATAGGGCCCTACTAACTGAAAACTACTTCGACCTCCCGAAAATCCCCTTGAATACCTAATTTGTGCTGCGTAATAAAGTCCCATCCCAAAACACAATCGTAGGGTATATTACTACTTACAAGAAAACAACTATTATATTTACGTTGAGAATGAGGAAAAGTGACACTTGTCACAATGTTGCCTTGAATATCTAATTCCACCTGTAATTGAAGTGCAACGCTGTGATTGCGATTTATCTAATAGAATACAGTCAAAATCGAGAATATTATGAATGTTATCATTAATAAAAGACTTCATTGATCCAGTATCTAGAAGAGCATTGACCGGTACACCGTCAATGAAACATGTTACGAATGGGTGTGCAGGCAAGCTCTCATTACAAACATTAGTACTATTAGCATTAAGAGAGTCACAGTGCTTACTTGTTTCGGGGCTGTCTACCGGCCTGTAGTTCCTCGAGACGCCCCTTGGAAGTTTAAAGGTGCATAGTTTCCACAATCGCGAGCAAAATGTCCATATCTTTGACATTCATAGCACCGTACATTGGAATGGTTTTGACGTTGGCGTGGACTGCGGCAATCACGAGCAAGGTGACCTGGTTTTCCACATTGAAAACATGTAGCTTTCGATCGCTGTCGATTTATAGGTTGGTTAACTGCGGCGGCATAGAACTGTTCTGAAGTGGCCATCTGATCTTCGAGCGCCTTCTGTCGAGTGGCAAGTTCGTTCATGAGACCCACGAGTTGGTCCATGTCGGCGTTCGGTTTGGGTGTTGCGGAGCTGGCGTTGGTTGTAAAGGATGAGTCGTGTTCTTCAATCGCACGATAACGCTGAACAAAGCCTAGCATTTCGTTCACGTTTGGTGTGGGGTTATGAGCCAAAAGCTTCCCTCTCATTGGTTTGGGTAGACCACGCATAAATTGGCGCGACAAAAGTGCAGATGTGGCTTCGTCACCGAGCGTTGGGTCGGCTTTTTCCAGAAGTTGTTCCAGCTCCCACTTGAAAACTGATGTGTCTTCACCGCTCCGAAGCATTCGGGCCTCAAACTTGGCATAATAATTTTCCCTCTCGACTGGTGGGCACAGGGCTTGTTTCAAGCGCTTCGTCGCGGCGTCGTATGTGGCTCTCTCCTCGGCAGGAATGGCGTAGAAATGACTAGACGCGCGGCCACGGAGAAACGCAGGTAATTTCTTGATCTTGTCGTCGTCTTTCCAACCATTGGCTACAGCACATGCATCAAACTCTCTTAGCCAGGCGACAACGTCGTCTCCGTCGAATTTTGTTGGCAGAATGCTCGTTGACATGATTTCGTTTTTTGTTTTACCGCTGCCACCAATTGTAGCGTGCCGATACTCAATAGACTTCACGAACTCGGTTTTAAACTCTTTATTTCCCAGTTATATTACAGAGGCTATAGCCTTTCATGTGCGACCCTCTCGCTCTGAGGTGCGCGTTCACTCCCTCGTCATCGGCTCAAGTCATTGTCTAGATCATCCACTGTCCGGAAACCACATCGGTTTCACATTACATATTGTATACACGTTACAAATCGACCTTTAAGTAATCGACCTTGAAATAATTGGTTTTCAATAATCGGCCTTAAAATAATCGACCTTGAAATAATCGGCCTTTAAGTAATCGGCGTTGAAATAATCGGCATTGGAATAATCGGCGTTGAAATAATCGGCGTTGAAATAATCGGCGTTGAAATAATCGGCATTGGAATAATCAGCGTTGAAATAATCGGCGTTGAAATAATCGGCGTTGAAATAATCGGCATTGGAATAATCGGCGTTGAAATAATCGGCGTTGAAATAATCGGCGTTGAAATAATCGGCGTTGAAATAATCGGCGTTGAAATAATCGGCGTTGAAATTATCGGCGTTGAAATAATCGGCCTTAAAATTAAATAATCGGCCTTTAAGTAATCGACCTTTAAGTAATCGACCTTGAAATAATTGGTTTTCAATAATCGGCCTTAAAATAATCGACCTTGAAATAATTGGCCTTGAAATAATTTTGGCCTTGAAATAATTTTGGCCTTTAAATAATCGGCCTTTCAAATAATCGGCCTTAAAATGAAATAATCGGCATTCACATAATCGGCCATTCAAATAATCGGCCTTCAAACTCAATATCTTCCGAATGGACATATATTGTTCTATTTATAGGTTTGTTGACAAGTGCATGAACATGATTGAAGAAGGTTCAAACGAATCCCAAGCCTTTGATGAAACTGTAATGTTGTTTAAGAATGAACTGAAACCGATACAGGTACAGTATGGGTATTTGTAAAGCTAGAAAACACTTGCCGGCAGATGAAATGATTGGCCGGTAGGCGTAAACACTACACAGCCAAAATACGCTGGCAAAATAGACGCGCAAAATGGACCAGTTCGTAATGTCGACTGCGCATAAAAAAAAACGCGTTCTGCGTCGGGATAAAATTGAATCATGACTAAAGGCCATTTTCCATTACGGTCGTTTTGCCCGCGCGGGCGAAGCGACCGATTCGAATCACGTGAATAATTAGTCGCGCGGGCACGCCAAGAAAGTTGAATGTAGTTCAACTTTCAGGCGTGTCCGCGAGGTGTAAAGCGGACAAAAAAATCTCATGCTAGACACCTACATCGAAAGTTGAAACATGGTCGCTCCGCCCGCGCGGGCAAAGCGGCTGTAATGGAAAATTGCCTTAAAGCTGACACTGGAAGAATTAACATATGCATATCAAAGTTGTTCATTTTGATCATTTGTGTTTTGCAAGTAGCCAAAATACAACTGCAATGTTATTTCAATATACATCAGGTTGCTCGAAGAACAATTTGTTTTCGCACGGTTGACTCGCTTCAAATTGCATAAAAAATATTCCCTTATGTGCACCTTTCTCTATTTTGCTTCACACTGAGGACAATGTATGTAAGTGCAAAATGGCACCGAATGGATGATTGATCAATTGAACACTTTGATATGCATATTTTAAATCTTTCAGACATAGCTACATGTTATGATTCAAGTGCAGCTTTATCCCGACGCCGAACGCGTCATTTGGATGTGCACTCGACACTGCGAACTGGCTTATTGCAGCAAAATACGTCACAACACCAGCTATAGTAATACACTAAAAGAAATACATTCATGCAGAACCCCCTTGCCCATTAGAACACCCTTGCCCATTAGAACCAAGCAATTAAACTTCCGAAAAGTTATTGTAACATGAAGAACTGAGTTGATCACTGTAACCATGGTAACACGCAACCGGCCGTATATTTCTTTTATTTTTTGTACAAAATGGAAAAATAGTGATACGGGTTGTACTTTTAACTGTAAAACTAGAAATACATGCTTGCAGTAACCCCTCGCCCCAGCTGAACATTGCCAGACATTACATTCCAAAACATTACTATTGCTAATCTTTTTTATCAAAAAATCTGCCATGCAAAGGTTGTAGGCGAGTCGGATATCTGCGTTCAAAACAAATTTTTGGCATAGAAAACAGAATTGGATCCTTGGCTCACACCCCTCTTCACGACGCAATCAAAGGCTATCGCCCAATGAAATGTTTTACCAGACGTAATCACTGTGGCTTCCTTCATTTTAAATTTGCCATTAAAATTTTGATCATTTATACTCTAATAGTTTGGAAAGAAGAGTGCAAGGAAACAATATTATTTTGGGAAATTTATTTTGAAAGAATAAAAAATGGAAATTTTGTTTCAAGAAGAGGAAGCACAGTAGCCATGGCAACACGATAAAATAAACTTCTTTTCTGGAGTACAAAACAACAAGCACAGAATACTACAAAAATAATTAAAATATTAGTTGTTTTAGCCATACAAATCTGAGATATATGGTGTAGGTATGTTCTTATGCATTCTATAAGCTTCAAATTAATGTTTAAATGCAACCTTCCGTTTACTAAAACGTTGCCAAAATTTTATAAAACTAAACTGCTTTTTACTTATAAATTAGTTTTTGAAATGAAATCAGTTGAAAATATACAAATTCTCTCGTGTGAAACGATTTCGCTTTCCTTTTAAGTTGGAACCTTTTGATAGAATAAAATATAGGATATTTTAATTGTAAAAAAATGAAAATCTATGTAAATAAAACAACATTCTTACGGCTATATCAACAATTTAATATAAGAAACTTGCCATATTTTTTCGACCATCTATATCTATTTATCCTTTTTTATAAAGTATAAAGTATAAAGTATAAACGATAAATTTGTTCCGCAGCTTTTCCTGAAGTCCCAAAAAGCTATTTATAAGTTATAATTCAGACTTACTGATATGACTTACTCATGTTTTTTTATAATTCGCTCATTCCACTCCTAACAAAGATTAGTGAAATGACCACCCATCACACCCATGAAACATAGCCATGCGCCCGCAAAACTTGATGAACTTTGGATTCCCATTGCTTTCCTTTTTTTCCGGGTGTAAATATCCGCGCGGAATTAGTACCCTCGCACGGCGCTTCGCGCCGGCTCGGGGATAAATAGCTTTTTGGGACTTCAGGAAAAGCTGCGGAACAAATTTATCGTTTATACTTTATACTTTATAAAAAAGGATAAATAGATATAGATGGTCGAAAAAATATGGCAAGTTTCTTATATTAAATTGTTGATATAGCCGTAAGAATGTTGTTTTATTTACATAGATTTTCATTTTTTTACAATTAAAATATCCTATATTTTATGCTATCAAAAGGTTCCAACTTAAAAGGAAAGCGAAATCGTTTCACACGAGAGAATTTGTATATTTTCAACTGATTTCATTTCAAAAACTAATTTATAAGTAAAAAGCAGTTTAGTTTTATAAAATTTTGGCAACGTTTTAGTAAACGGAAGGTTGCATTTAAACATTAATTTGAAGCTTATAGAATGCATAAGAACATACCTACACCATATATCTCAGATTTGTATGGCTAAAACAACTAATATTTTAATTATTTTTGTAGTATTCTGTGCTTGTTGTTTTGTACTCCAGAAAAGAAGTTTATTTTATCGTGTTGCCATGGCTACTGTGCTTCCTCTTCTTGAAACAAAATTTCCATTTTTTATTCTTTCAAAATAAATTTCCCAAAATAATATTGTTTCCTTGCACTCTTCTTTCCAAACTATTAGAGTATAAATGATCAAAATTTTAATGGCAAATTTAAAATGAAGGAAGCCACAGTGATTACGTCTGGTAAAACATTTCATTGGGCGATAGCCTTTGATTGCGTCGTGAAGAGGGGTGTGAGCCAAGGATCCAATTCTGTTTTCTATGCCAAAAATTTGTTTTGAACGCAGATATCCGACTCGCCTACAACCTTTGCATGGCAGATTTTTTGATAAAAAAGATTAGCAATAGTAATGTTTTGGAATGTAATGTCTGGCAATGTTCAGCTGGGGCGAGGGGTTACTGCAAGCATGTATTTCTAGTAAGTTATAATTCAGACTTACTGATATGACTTACTCATGTTTTTTTATAATTCGCTCATTCCACTCCTAACAAAGATTAGTGAAATGACCACCCATCACACCCATGAAACATAGCCATGCGCCCGCAAAACTTGATGAACTTTGGATTCCCATTGCTTTCCTTTTTTTCCGGGTGTAAATATCCGCGCGGAATTAGTACCCTCGCACGGCGCTTCGCGCCGGCTCGGGGATTATCAATTGCCCAACTATATAAAGTAGCTATGTTATTACGTGCTCTTTTAGCTTTGATTTACTCTGAAATTCAATCTTAGACGTCTCACAAAACGTTTCAAAATTGTCATAAAACTTCAACTGTTTTTTGAACAGTATTTTTATACTTGAAATCCGCCTTTAAACGCTTTAAAACTCGAAAACCTTGTCCTTTCTCGGTCTTTTCACTGATTTCTTTTCCTGTTGACTTCTCTTCAAAATTTTCATTTATCTTGTTTTGAAGACTTTATTTGTCTGTATTATTTCCCGACTCCTGAGTACAAAACAATGTACAAAACTATTTTTGAAAAAAGTTTTCTCTAAGCCTAAACTCGCGCATGCGCATAAAGTAGAAACCGTCCATGACCATCCATGACGTAGGGTCCATGACATAATGGCGGACGACTTTGCACAACCTGTTTCCCAGGGTCTCACCTTCGCACACTTTTTTTTTGGACTTTGCATTCCGCTGTTGTCACATACCCGGTTGTAAATATCCGAGCGGAATTAGTACCCTCGCACGGAGCTTCGCGCCGGCTCGGGGATTAACTATTTTAACACTGATCTTAATAATATTTTCAGGCTCGTTCCTCCCCCCGGCATGGTCATAAGTTTAAGATTGAAGAAGAGTCCCAGACGATTTATGATTTACAAAGATGAGCAGTAAACGGAGACTGTATGGTCTACTAATAAACTATATTTTAATATTTATCAATGTTACACGATGCAATTTTTCATAATGTTAAACTAGTTCCATGAACCATCGTGCCGTGTAACATTGCTTGTTATGACCAAATTGACTGCGAGACAATTTGCATCAAGCGTTGCACGAAGATGCTTACCCTGGCAACTTTTCAAGTATAATGGTGCCACCCACCGTAGGCAGAACCCTGTTCTTTGCAGTGATTGCACTAGGATTGCAGCGTGTAACACGCCTTCGTGCGACTTGTCTCGCAATGCTTTTTTGAATGCAACAGAGAATATTTATTCAATAATGCATGCTATATGTGCAAAGTGTGTTTATGATTTATTTCGACGTTTACGTAATAATACTTCAAATGATAATAAATATATGTTATTTACCGGCTTGGAGGTCTGTATAGGGAAAAATTTCCCAAGCTCTCAATCGCGTAGCCAATCACGGATTGCAGGAAACCCTAGAATATGAATTCGGACCGCAAAAAAAATAAGGGGAGGTTATTTTGATACACTCTATATAGAGGTTTGTTTTTTGGAAGTACTGACGTAACGCTATCTGCACACGTGTTGATTTGTGCTATTTGAACACGAGCGAGTGTGTGAAAACAATATAAAAGGTAAAAAATGGATATGCTAAGCGTACATGTAACTGCTCCAAGAGCTGTTGTAGCTCTTGTTGTTGACTGACGTTTTTGCTGTAAAATACAATTTTTCGGAGTCTCCATTGTATTGTATTTTATCAAAATACTCAGTGGCTACCGCAAATTTTTGCTGTAGTTGTAGTTTTTATTGTTGTTGATTTACTCAATGGACAACTTAGCGGCTTCGAAGAGTGAATAGCCAGGGGCATATTAAGCGTGGGGATTATGTGGCTGGAACAGCCTGAAACTCTGTTCTTAAGAGTTCGACAGGGATTTTTCGCTAAAGCATATTTTTTTCTTAAATTGATTTCCGGATTAGTCAGTAAATTGGTAAAAATGTCTCTGTGCTGACAGCAATAGAGAGGCCCCCCCCTTAAAGCCATGGTCTCAGCATACAAATGAATGTCTGGCTGAGCGCCTTAATTTCGACTGACTGGGTCCGGTTGTGCGAAGACCGGATACCGCATATCCGCTATCCACCTGATACGCATGCGTTTTCCCAAGATGCGGTAAGCTTGCTGCTCTCATTCCGCCGCCGAAAAACGTCTGCGCATGCTTGACGATATGCTGACTGTCGTGAGCATTTCACATATGACTTCGATATAAATCTACGTATTTGCCAATTGTTGTTATGGTCAGCCCCAGGCCTAGATAATCTGTGTTCCTTCCTGGCAGCAAATCCCAAAACAAAAATTTCCTGTGTACATCGGACTTAAAATTTTCTGCATGACAGAATTTTACAACCCAGCTGTCACTGCCATTATATGTCCTAAGTAAATATATGTCCTATACAGTACAAATGTATACTAAAAATTAAAATTTTGTTTTAAATCACAAACAAGCTAATTATCTGTTGTTTGTATTTATAAAATGACAAATATTTCCTGTGAGACATAAAAATTTCCTGTGAATACTTTTTGTCAAAATTTTCCTGGCAGCGGTGCTGCTGGCGCTGCCGGACATTTTCCAGCACTGGTCAGCCCCAACATCTTAAACCCGTTCGTTGCTAGGCTTTCCCAAGGGGCACCTCAGATGGGGCACCTGCAGCCAACTAGGGTACAGCAACTACTTGGAAGACCAACAAGCGATTTCTTCACACTATTACCATAGAATAGGAAATGACTAGAAGGGCCACTTGAGGCCGAACCTTTGAAGTTTTTGACGCTGCGCATGTCGCATTATGCATGTTCATTACCATTATTCTAGCCAGTCAATTGCATTTTCTGACCAATAAACAAGCTGAACTGGCTGGTCCGCCATTATTCTGGCCAGATAACTGCATAAAAATAGGGTGTCACGTTGCACTGCTGAGTGGCCTTTCTGGTCATTTCCTATTCTGTGCTATTACCCAAAATAATTGAACTGTTAAATAAAAAATATCATAGGCTAGGCTACCGCAACAACCAAACCGTTCGTTGCGAAGCTTTCCCAAAGACTTTTAATTCTTTTCTTTCTAGGTGCACAAACAAGGGCACAGCAACTACTACTTGGAAGCGATTATGTAATATTCTTCAAAAGAACTACAATTAATGTCTTACCTTAACCTCCTCTCTCATATGTCCACCTCAGTCAGCTGTCAATACGACAAATTCTTTAGCTACTCTCATTGACTTTTTTTGTTTTTTTAAAAGCTCTTTATTTATCACCAAGCTGCCAACAACCAAACCCGTTCGTTGCATGACTTTCCCAAAGGCACCATTAATTTTTCTTCATTAGGTGCAATAACAAAAGGGCTGCTTAACTACTTAGAGCTTGATTTCTTCTTCTTCTTCTTCAAAACTGAGCTAATTAATGTCTTATGCCTCCCTTACATATGTCCTCAGTCAGCTGTCAATACGACAAATTCTTTAGCTACTCTCGCATTGACTTTTTTGTTTGTTTTTAAAAGCTCTTTATTTACAAATTAATTATTTACAGGTATGTACCTTATATTACTTTTTTACTACTTGATATATTTCTTTTACTAATTAACTTTTCTCCGTAGTTCTCTTTTCAGGTGAGTTCTTAATATAAAATATGCTTAATAACTATCGGTCAGTCTAAATGTTAGCTCTCCGTCTCTTATCTTTACTATTGTGTCACGGTATCCCCAGAATTGTTCTATGCGGTTGGGATTCGCCGCGAAGTCGCTTTGTATTCTTTGTTTCAGGACTCGAACTACCGTGGTCATCAAATTTCCCGTCTGATAATTCCGATCATAAACTTTCTTGTTTCTGCTTTTCCATAAAGCTTCGGCCGCTGTCGCTATAATGTAATGGCATATCGCTGCCGCTGAACATCTTGGGGTAAGCCCCGGTGGAACACGATGGTTTCTAGGTCTATCTTTATGGGTCTCCCCGCGAGTTTCATGAGTAGTAGTCCAAGGTCCTGCCACAGCGTTTGTGCCCGTTGGCAACTAGTGATGGCATGATGCGTGTCTTCGCGATGTGGACAGAAAGGGCACTTGGGGTTTACGTCCATCCCCCACCGTAGGAGATAGCTCTTCGTCGTCAGGACCCTGTGTGTTAATTTCCACAGGAATTCTTTCACTGTGTTGCTGGTCTTACATGCCCATATAGCGCTCCAAGTGCTCTGCAGTGGTGGGTGAACATATCGTCTCCATGCATTCTCGCATCGCGGTTGATGAGGTTGATGTAAGATTTCTCTGAGTCTGTGGGTGGTCAGCTGATTGGTCGGGATGTTGGCGAGTGTGGGTCGATTGTTTTGAGCGAACGTGACGAGTTCTTTATACCATGTGGGTGTCTTGCCCGGATGTCCATGGGGTTTCATATTTGACTGTAGCCATTTCCATTCGTCCTTTACACTGCCCAGAACTTGTCCCGTCCAATAGCGACCGTAGTTGAGCCACATGGCTGATTCTGTCTGGTTGGTTATTTGTTTAATCCATTTGAGGTGGGCCAACGTTCTCACGATATGTAAGTCTGGAATTCCTAAGCCGCCTCTACTCGTTGAGAGGTGACACGTTTCCCGGGAAACTAGCTCGGTTTTATCGCTCCACAGAAACTTGAAGCATGCCCGATGGAGTCTTGTAATTATATAATTTGGTACCCAGTATAGGGATGCCAGGTAGACTATGGTTGCCATCGCATACGTTTTTAAAATCACTGCTTTGCCTTTTACTGTAAGTTGCCTCTTTGACCATCTTTCGAGGGTCTCTTCCGTCTTTTTTGTGGGTGTTTCCCAGTCTTGCCGCGTGCTGTTGCAGATGTTTGTGCCGAGCACTCGAATTGCGTCCGTTTTCCAAGTGATGGGCACCGGTCCGCGACTCCGGCCGGCTTGTGCTCCAATATAAACCCCCTCGGTCTTTTGGAGGTTGAGTTTACTACCGCTGGCTCGCTCGTAATTGCCGATGACGTCAAAGGCAACTGTCACCGAAGGGTCGTCACTGTCAAAGTTCCCTCATCCGCATAGGCGGAAATTTTACTGCTATTTGGGCTCCCAGGTATGCGTAACCCTCTGATACCTCGGTTTCTCCGTATTGCGACACATAACGTTTCGATGGTTAACACGTATAGTAGGGGAGACAAGGGGCATCCCTGTCGCACTCCTCTGCGTAGGTGAACACGGTCGGATAGCCACCCATTGTTGATGATTCTGCAGTTAGCTCCACTATATATCGTTCTTATCCATTTTCTAAAGGACGGTTCGTAATTTAACCTTTCGAGGATCTTGTCTAAGAACCGTCGATTGACTCTGTCGAAGGCCTTCTCCTGATCGAGACTGACCAGGATTAGGTTCGACCCATTTATTGTCGCATCTTGTGCCATATCCCGCAGTCGTAATACATTGTCATATATCGTCCGTTCTGGTATTCCGCAAGTCTGGTCGTCCTCTATGACGTGCGGCAGGGTGGGTCTAAGTCGTTTTTGAGTGCCGTTGTTAGGATTTTATAGTCCGTCATGTTCAGAAGTGATATCGGTCTCCAGTTTTTCAGAAGTGCCCGTTCGCCCTTTTTAAACAACAGGCGTAAGAGCGATGCCATTTGCGATCCTGATAACGCTTCCCCTTCATAGGCCAGATTGAAGATCTCAACTAGGTCGTCAGCTAAGATAGCCCAGAACGTTCTGTAGAACTCTGTAGTGAGTCCGTCGGTGCAATGTAATTGCTTAACTGTCTCGTCTAGTTCCCCCCTTGTAATAGGGCCCTCGCATTGCTTCCGAGTATTGTGGTCTAGTGTCTTATCCAACTGATTTAGAAACCATTCTTGCATGTCTTTGTCTATTTCATCGTCGGTGTATAATTTCTGGTAAAAGTCCTGTGCCGCCCGTAATATCTCTTCGTCCGTAGTTGCTTCGCCCGTATCTGTTACAAGTTTTCTAATTGTTGCACTCTTCTGTTTTATCTGTTCTAATTGGAAGAAGTATCGTGTTGGTTTCTCTCCTTTTTCAAACCAGGTGGCTCGGCTCCTTATTTTTGCCCCCTCCAGGCGTTTAGTTGTCAGTTCTGTGATTTGTTGTTCAATATTGCTCACTTTGTTTACATCCGGGTGCAGTTCGTTCTTAAGTATTGACAGTTGTGTCTGAGGGATTCCTCTTGTTTCCGTCGATTATGGCTTTTTCTCACCGCGTGTTTTATTGCTGTTTCTTTGAACATGGTCTTGGCTTCGTCCCACCACTCTAATTTGTCTGCATATTCGGCTTGTCGTGATTTCCAATGTTCGTATCTAAAGTTAATTTCTCGTAGGAAGGCTTTATCGTCCAGCAAATTGTTGTTGAATTTCCACACGCCTTTCCCCCTCCGCCGCGAGCCTGCAGAGTTTATCGTGATCTCGGCGACAGAGTGATCTGAATGAGCGAAAGCTCGTATGCAAGAGTGTACGTTGCCCGTCATATCTCTAGGGGTATACCACCGGTCTAGTCGAGATCGTATAGAGAAATCTCTTGTACTACACGTATAAATGCGATCATTCGGGTGTTGGTCCCGCCATATGTCTGTAAGATTGTTGCGTGATGTAAAGTCATTCAGCTCATCTATCCCAATCGTGCCACTTGTGGGGTTTCCTCCCAGTTTGTCTATGTTTGGTTCTTTGATGCAGTTGAAATCGCCCGTTAGTAACATGTTCGGATCTCCCGTCTTGTAGTTCCATAGATTTTGAAGAAAAACCTTTCTATCTCGAGGAATTGTTGGTGCATAAATGTTCATAACATTAAGTTCTTTTTCATCAAGGGTGGTTTTTACACTTAGCATTCTTCCTTCACTATCTTTTAGTGTTGTCCCGATTGCGCAGCTGAGACCCGGTTTAATTAGGATCCCAACTCCGCAGCTTCTATTGGAGCCTCGGCTCCAAACACAAGTTCCTCCCCATTCTTTTGACCAAGCCGTTTCATCTCGGTCGCTGGCGTTATGTGCCTCTGGTAAACATATTATGTCCGCGTTCAATGTTCGTATGTAGTCAAATACCAAGTCTCTTTTCCGTTTTTCCGCTATACCATTAACGTTAATACTTACACACTTGAATGTGATTTTTAGGTAAAGGGATGGCGGCTTTTTCCGCCAGAGACCTTCACTGTGGTTCGTTTATTGGAGTTTTCTTTTCGTTGCTTAGCCGTTGTTTCTTTGTCCTTTGGGGGTTTCTGGGTATTGTTCGGTTTTGCCGTGTCCTTTTCTATGTTTTTTTTGCGCCTTCAATGGGGGTTCCTCCTCTGAATCAGAGTTGTTATTAGTCTCCTCATCGATGCGCTCGTTTTCGTCCCATATTTTATCTTTAGGGTCTTCGCCGAAAGGATATTTAGGGTTCCCGTCCGCGTTGAGGGTGGGTCCGGTGAAGGTTTGTCCCGTATCCCCGGGTTCCAACTCGGCCGTGTTGTTTGACTGCGTGGTGTCCATCGCGTTTGTTTCCGCCGGTTCGCTATCTGGTGTGGACTTTTCTCGTTCGGATGTTTGTTGCCCTTCGCTGATTACTTCGACAACCATATTGTTTTCGCTTTCATTAGCTTGGGTGTCCTTGTGGTGCTCGTGAACAGGGGGGTACTATCTTTGGATTGGTTCGCTTTGTCTTTTTCGATCAGGCCTGGGAAGTCTTCGACGTATTTGTCGCAGGTTGCTGTTTCTTGTCCTTTCCCTTGACAGTAATAGCACCGCCTCTGGGGGCAGCTGCCCTTCGTGTGGCCCGGTTCCCGCAAATTCTACAAACTTTCTCAGCTGTGCAGTATTTCGCGTTGTGCCCTTCTTTTTGGCAATTTCTACAAGTACGGGGCTGGTACGCTGTCCGCACTTGATAACGTCCTGCGTAAGTAAACGATGGAATGGCTTCGTTCAGTTTTTTATACTTCGCTACTTTCACTCCGGTTTTAATACCGAGTCTAGATAGATAGATAGATGATAGATAGATAGATAGTCTGCTACAGGGTTGCCAGATTTGATGAATAAATAAGCCAAAAAATATTATCATAATCTCTCTTTTCTTAGAATTTAACAATGAGATCAAAAGGCCGCTTATAACAATGTTTGGCTTAATTATTCATCAAATCTGGCAACCCTGGTCTGCTATCCATATCATCCGTTAAGCTGAGCAACTCTCCGTACAGTTCCATGGTTTGTTGTAGAGTTTCACTGTCCGCATCCAGGGGGTATCCGTATACCCGTACATATGTGTAAGTCACTCGTGTCGCGTGACTAAATTCGTTAGACTTGAGAGTGTACCCTTTCTCGAAAAGTTTGATTTTCCGTTCTCTATATTGTTGTCGCTGCTCTCGTTTGTAGAATACTATATACCACAGGGCTTTGCTAAAACATTCGATTCCCACAATCGTGTCTTTGTCAATTCCTGCGTCCTTTAGACTGTTGAAAATTGCCACGCGGAGTGCGGGGGGGGGGGGGCACCTGCGGTGGCCTCCGCCGCTAATCCCTCCAACGTGAGTTCGAGCGAACGTGGTCTAGCCATTCCTGCGTAGACGGGACGAGTCACGTCACGTAGAACTGGCGTCCAACCAGTAGACTCCGAAAAGTGGAGAGCGACTTGGGTATTCGGCCCTCGGGAGGGTTCCTCCAGGAGACTAGTCCCCCTTTGGTCCTTGCCTCAGGCTAGAATTCCTCCTCACTCACACACTTACCGACTCGTAGATTTCGGGCTCCTGCCCCTTTAACTTCTCTTGCTTCGGTTGATTATTTATTAACTATGGGTTGATCGACTGTCTGAGTTTGTATTAAAGACCACTGATCTGAATATAGGCAGTGTAAAGCCAGGCGCACACTAGTGCAAGTTGTACGCACAGATGTCATTCGTGACCAATTACGTGCGACGAAAATCCTAGTGTGCGGGGAAAATATACAGGATTTTTGTCACTCGTGTCGTGAACAACAAATATCAAACGTGTTTGATATTTTCTGTCATTCGTGACAAAAATTCCTCGCAGCAAAGAAGTGCGCATGCGTGTTATTTCCCAAAACAACATGGCGGATGAGTGGTTTATTGCAATTGCATTCAGCGAGCTAGTCGGTGGCGTAGTGGTTTAGGGCGTGCGCTGGCTACAGTTTCTTAGAGCGGCTGTTCAAGCCCGGTCAATCCCGGCCAAAACTTTTTTCTCACTTAAATTATTTTTTCTTTCAAATAATTTTTTCCGACTTGTTTTAACCCCAAAATTCCTTTTCAGACATTTCTGGTTAGGGTTAGGTTAAGGGTTGGAGGTGGGAAAGGTTTATTTTATAAGTATTTGACTTAACTATAGTCAGGCAAATGCCCGCCGCAATTCCTGTCGCTAGCTGCAAGTGTTTGTTCACTATCCGCCATGTTGTTTTGGGAAATAACACGCATGCGCACTTCTTTGCTGCGAGGAATTTTTGTCACGAATGACAGAAAATATCAAACACGTTTGATATTTGTTGTTCACGACACGAGTGACAAAAATCCTGTATATTTTCCCCGCACACTAGGATTTTCGTCGCACGTAATTGGTCACGAATGACATCTGTGCGTACAACTTGCACTAGTGTGCGCCGGGCTTTAAAGACGAATGAAGTTTTCAATCAAACCACCAAATATATATACAAAACCCTGAGCTGGTTTGATTGTGGGAGAGGTATTTAATAAAACACGTAATACGCATGCGCACTAACATCTAAACGCGGCTTATCTCACAATGCAAACCAGGGCGCTTATATAGTCATGACTTTGCTAAGTCATGGCTAAGTCATGGATAAGTCATGGCTAAGTCATGGCTAAGTCATGGCTAAGTCATGGCTAAGTCATGACTAGTTCTCTATGGCTAAGCGGAACGCGTACATAACATTGAAGGACCACAAAGAAAATTTTGAATCTAACCCCAAATTCCGTCTCATTAATCCTGCAAAGAGCGAGCTTGGGAAAGTCAGCAAAGTCATCTTAGACGATATTAATAACAGAATTAGATCTTCAATCAATGTAAACCAATGGAGAAATTCACATTCTGTCATTGACTGGTTCCAATCGGTAAATGACAAATCAAACTATATGTTTCTCTCGTTCGACATCGTTGAATTTTATCCTTCAATTACCGAAGAGCTTCTTGACAAAGTTATTAGCTGGGCCAAGACCTTTACACCTATTCCAGATAATCACGTAACTGTTATTAAACACGCACGCTGGGTTAAACGAAACAACGAAACAATGTTTGGTGTGACGATGGCTAGTTACGATGGCGCGGAAATTTGCGAACTAGTCGGACTTTTCATCCTAAATAAACTTGCAGCGAAATTCGGAACTAATCATGTTGGGCTGTACCGTGACGACGGTCCATTTGAGACGAGCAGCGGCGTATACCCCTGGTGGAAAGCGGTGTAATCTCTGTGAAGAGGAGAAATTGTGCATATTGAAAACGAAAAAGAATACGCGAATTTGTTGAATACGCGATCGGAGTTTTTCGCGAAATGTCGCCATATGGAACGATTTACCGCGGGCAAATTTAAGCGCACGCAACCAAGCAAGATACCGCGTCAGCGAACCGTTGATGTGTTGACGCAAACAAACAATGAACTGGATTCAGTGAACAAAATCGCCCGAAGATCGTCTCGAACGAGGCGTGAAACTCGGAGTAGCGATGGTAAATTTTAAGATATAAACAATCATATTTGCTCTGCTATATGTTTGGTATTGAGCACTCTTATATCTTCTACAACAAGTCCATTTTTGGATTATATCTGATAGGAAGAAATGATGATAGGAAGAAATGTTCTTCGAGTGAATTTATTATTCCAAACCGCGTAAGCAGAAAATACTGCTTGCCGTGGCTGGGATTCGAACCCGCGACCTTCGAAATGCTAGCTCGATGCTCTACCTACTGCGCTACACGGTCAAGTCCGATAATGGCCTGGGATTTATTAATTATAATGCTGAATTTCGTAAACATACTCGTTTATATCAATCCAGCATCGAACTATCCAGCATCTACAATGATATGAAATGTTGTGATAAGTTCACTCGGTAATATGATGGCCTATCTAATCTAGATATGATAGTCTAGATTTAAATAGAAGTGTGAGGTCTTTCGAGTCTCTTCTATACTCTAGAGGTAAAATTGATAATTTTTGGAGGCGCTGTTTGTAATTAAGATCTATAGGATAGTTTAAAATGAATTTTGTAGCCCTGCGTTGAACATTTTCTAGCAGCATCTGGTGTTTAATGGTGTAAGGTGACCATGCAGAGTTCACTTGCATATTCCAGTTTGGGAAGCACAATTGAGCAGTATAGGGGTTTACGGGTTTCAATATCAGGCTTATCATTGATAGAAATGCCCAAATCCGTGAGCTCTTTGACACAGTCGAGTATGTCGTTAAAAAACTTCCTTACATTAGGTGATATCTTCTTGGAGATGTTTAGAGTCTTACACTTGGATGTATTGAAGCTCATGTCCGAGTCTTTACACCAGTCAGAGATGCAGGAGAGATCTTCTTGAAGAGCATTTGAATCTGATGGTTTTGTGATGGTCTTGTACAAGTGAAAGAATAAATGTTAGAGACATACCTACTCGATCATGTACATTGGTATATTCAAATTTTCTGAAGACGATTTGTTATGTGGATGAATTAATTGCATGCCTTGGGTAGTTCAGGGGCTTTTTATATGGAAGGCCAAATCAGGGGCCTTTTATATGGAAGCCGGGCTGGCTCAGTTAGCGAGACAGCCCGGTAAGCGGGATCTCGCTGTGTAGTTACTTTTACGGCGGAAATTACTTTGCGTTTATATGGACAACCGGGTTGCGGAGATTTCCTGGAAACAGGCGATATGTGGGTTACCGGAATGAAAATTTCCCCATATAAACACTCACTATAACCGGGTTGGCCTGGTTACCGGTACAAAAGAACAAAAAATATGACTTTCTCAAGGTGTTTCAAATCAGCGAATTGTCTCTCGGTTAAATTGATTACTGTTGTTTGAAAATTGAATTAGTAGGACTGGGTGAAGTTTGATGAAGTCCTAGAACTGGATGAAGTTTTGATCAAGTCCTAGGACAGGATGAAGTTTGATGAAGTCCTAGGACTGGATGAAGTTTTGATGAGGTCCTACGACTGGATGAAGTTTTGACCAAGTCCTTGGACTGGATAAAAGTTTGATCAAATCCTAGGGCTGGATGAAGTTTGATCAAGTCCCTAGGACTGGATGAAGTTTGATCAAGTCCTGGGACTGGATGAAGTTTTGATCAAGTCCTAGGTGGGACTGGATG
The DNA here is from genome assembly GCA_016169945.1 of Trachythela sp. YZ-2020. Taxonomy (NCBI): domain Eukaryota; kingdom Metazoa; phylum Cnidaria; class Anthozoa; order Malacalcyonacea; family Clavulariidae; genus Trachythela; species Trachythela sp. YZ-2020. The sequence continues at coordinate 771,170 of JADLSH010000024.1, read as the reverse complement.
AAGTTTTGATCAAGTCCTAGGACTTGATGAAGTTTGATCAAGTCTTAGGACTGGATAAAGTTTTGATCAAGTCCTAGGACAGGATGAAGTTTGATCGAGTCCCAGGACTGGATGAAGTTTTGATCAAGCCTTATGACTGGATGACGTTTGATTAAGTCCTAGGACTGGATGCAGTTTTTATCAAGTCCTAGGACTGGATGAAGTTTGATCAAGTCCTAGGACTGGATGAAGTTTTGATCAAGTCCTAGGACAGGATGAAGTTTGACCAAGTCCTGGATGGAGTTTCGTTAGGTCTTAGGAATGGATGAAGTTTGATAAGTTTTTAGAACTGGATAAAATATACATGACCGGCTTTCAAAAACCATCATGTGACCAGTATAAAAGAACATGGTTGGATAATTTCCTAAAGTTATTAATGAATATAATATTATATATTTTATATAAAATCAGCTAACTATATACAATTAGTATAAACTTAGTAATAGACTATCACTTTTCCTGCGTTCTGATTGGCTACGCTACTCGTAGACTATTAGTGATAGTCTACTAGTAGCAAAATTCAAAACAATGGCGTGAAAATTCACGTTTAAAATTAATATTAATACTTTTGTTTACTTTTGTATTGTGTTCCCTAGTTCTCAATAAATGCTATAGTTTATACTAAAACAATTAGACAACTCGGCCTCGTTGGCAGCCAACTCGGCCTCGTTGTCTAATTGTTAATTAGTGGGTTTCATTATAAGCGTTGCGAGGCAGCAGATGGTGGTTAACAGTGTCAACTTCACTTTTAATGGCATTAATTTGCCTTTGAGTATAAGATTACCACATCTATTGAAAAGATTTCAAATTGTTTTCTGATTAACGCCTTTGATCACCATATGCTTAGTGACCACAACAGGGCATTGGGAAACCCGCCAATTGCCTAGTGACATTCATTTTAGCCTATATGAAGTACGACCATAGTGCTGCTCTAGGTTAATTTCTCGTAACACGCCCTCATAAACATGTCGTTCGTAGCTTCTTGTGATCACCAAGGACCATGTGAGCCCGCATACGAATACAGTCAGCAGTATACGTAGCGTGTACACAATTTTCCCTATGGGTCCACTGATGTCCAACCAGGATCCCTCCTCGGCAGGCAGGAACACAGGCAACAATATGAAAGCGAGCAAAAGAATAATAGCAATAAGTTTCTTGTAGAAATTCTTGTCAACATGCTTCAGTTCAGTTTTGATTAAAGTCGAGGCCTCTGACAGAACAGATAAGGCTGTTCCTTTGTCGCTTGATAAGTCTGAAAATATAATCAACAGAATAAAAATAGTTGGGAAGCAATAAGCCAATTCATAGTCTCGACTGCGCATCGAAATGACGCGTTCTGCGTCGGGATATATAAAATTGGAGTTGAATCCTAACACATACTGTAGCTGAGACTGGAAGAATTAAGATATGCATATAATATCAAAGTATTCAACTGTTCAGTTATCCATTTGTGTTTAACATATTGCGACAATAGAACTGTCAGAGTTATTTTTGTACTAGCGTGTTTTGTTATTTGTGTAAAGCAAAAGAGAAAGATGCTATTAAGGAAATATATTTTCCAATTTGAAGCGAATCAACCGTGCGGAAACTGATTATTCTTCGATTCAAGCAACTTATGGCATATTCAAATGATGATCGAACAGTTGCATATTTTGATGTTATGATTCAATGGCAATTTTATCTAGACGCAGAACGAGTCATTTCGATGCGCAGTCAAAACTCCGAACTGGGTTATCCCCGAGCTACGGCGCGCCGTGCGAGGGTACTAATTCCGCTCGGAGATCTGTGAACATAGCGGAGTGCAAAGTTGTCCGCCATTTTATTTTGTCATGGAGGTTGGACGGTTTTTAAGTTATGCGCATGCGCGAGTCCAAGCCGAGAGAAAACTGGTAACTAGCAACATCATGATTGGCTAAGACAAACATTTTGTTTTTATATGTATACGTCAGAAAAATAACTGCCAATCTGCCATTTTGCAAACTTTTTTCAAAATTGTACTCTGGAGTCGGGACGTATTAATAATACTGACAAATATTGAGTCTGAAAATTTTTTTAGACGATTTTCACTTACTAAATCAACAGGAAAAGAAATCAGTCAAAAGACCGAGAAAGTTTTTAAGCGTTTTAACGGGTAAGTGTCTATTTTGCATATTTGCCTTTGCAGTTTTGCCGTCAATTGACATGCACTATAGTTTGTGGTTTTCAAAATGCGTAGTTCATCCTGTGTGGTCAATACAACATTGATTAATCTTAACAAGTGTTTTATTATTAATTCAAATGCGTTATAGAATAAGAAACAACATATTTAATCTCAAAAACTTCATGATTGTATAAAAATACTGTTCAAAAAACAGTTGAAGTTTTATAACAATTTCGACACGTTTTGTGAGACGTCTAAGATTGAATTTTAGAGTAAGTCAAAGCTAAAAGAGTATGTAATAACATAGCTACTTTATATAGTTGGGCAATTGATAATTTTACAGTTAAAAGTACAAACCTTATCACTATATATTTTGCCATTTTGTACAAATAATAAAAGAAATATACGGCCGGTTGCGTGTTACCACAGATTAAAGATTAACAGATGTGGAACTTTAGTCGGAACCTTTGATGTTCTTGTCCCCACTGTCACAAGTTTTACCATGGTTACAGTGATGAACTTAGTACATCATGTTACAATAACTTTTGGGGAGTATAATTGCTTGGTTATAATGGGAGAGGGGGTTCTGCATGAATGTATTTGTAGTAGAACTGAATATATATCAAATTTTATTCATCGCCATGCAAACATACAAAAAAGATATTACAGCTATTTTACTGTGTATTTTAATTATTTATCACACTATACTCACCAGACTTTATTGAAGTTGTTTCATTGAACGCAAAACTGGCCTCTACTCCATCATGATCTGAGAATGGAAACTCAGCTCCAGGGACCTTGCTCATCGTCACGCATGCGCTGTCACACTGCCATCTCTGATCCAGCGATCTGTAGAAAATGTAGTCTATACGCTTGCCATCCTCGGGACCTCCCAGTTTGTGTTTGTCATATTTCACTGAGGTGAACATGTTCTCACTTCTGCCTGACGTATTACCATAGTAACCAGACTAGAAATATAAACAAAATGGGGAGTGATTAACGCGTTGCATTAGGCATCTATAAAACATTAGTAAAATTACACAGGTAATTATTGAAAATTCTCAATGCTGATTGGTTGCGCTACCTTGGATTAATACGCGATAATCACCTAAAGCGTTTTAAGCCGCTTTTATAGTCGTAAATATTCAATTAAAATACTTTTGAAATGTGCATTTTTAATTTAACAAGTTTGTTTAACACAACGGTTGATTAAAAAAGTAACATTTTACTATACCCACATGCATAGGCTATTGAACAAATAGCTTTTCTCGGGAGGAATATTTGGAAGAATTTTTTTCGCTCTGTTTACCAACATTTTTAAGCCGTTAACTAAAAGTTTACAAACTTTGAGGGGTCCTTTAGCCTAAAAAGCTCGAATGGTTTTAGTTTTACATAATGCGGACGAACCACTACTAGTGCTGCTTAAATTTGGTTTGGTCCACTGTATGTGGCTTTTGGGGTACATATTTGCCATGAAGGAAAACTGTGTAAATAAACATCACATGTTTTCAATGTCCCTTTTACGTAATTCTATGCTTAAAATATTAAAGCAAACAGACCTGTTTTTCATGTTTGTTTACGTTAGATTGTCTCGTCAGTTACAATGTCGAACGTGTTGTCTGGCATTTAAACGAGGATTAGTTTTGCTTTTAGTTTGATACAAATAAAACGTTTTCCAGGGCCAGGGGTAAGGTAATGATTCTGGATGTAATTGTTTTAACATGAAATCAGTCTGATTCAGTAGCGAAAAATTGGATGTTCCTATCGGGATCGCTGTCAAGCGTATACGGCTTTGCCTTGCAGGTTTTCCCGGCTTATTTCAAATAGTATTTTATTCAGGTTATACTTTGTACAAATCCAAATCCAAAACCTAAACAACTAAAGAAAATCATACAATTTGATCAACCTTCGCGCGATTGTTGAAGCAAACAAGCGTGGATTACTACCACCCCCCCACACGGGACAAAGAGAGTGAAGGTGTCACGTGACCAGCCTGAACTGGGGTCTTTGCTGCAGCGTGGGGGCAGGGAGCGGAGGTAGATAGCCTGCCTTGCGAGGTTGTTTCATACTCTCGCTTGAATGTCTAAATGTATTGTCAACTTTAGGACACTTTATACTAAAAAAAACAGGTACTGTGGATTTCCGTGTATATTTCGAAGACATAGCGGCAACAATCATGCTGGACATCGCTTACACTTTTGTAGATCGATACAGAAAGACAATGAGAGAGAAAGACAATGGGGCAAGTCTTACGCCTGTATTCTAAAAGCTCACTCACACTCAAAGAGTGGAGGTTCAATCTAAGCTTCCCTTGAGTGTCAGTGCTATTTTTGAATAGCTGGAGGGTGAGTATTCACATAGTATGGTACGGCACTAACCCTTCAGCTTTTCAAAAACAGCACTGACACTCAAGTTAAGCTCAGATTGAACCTCCACTCTTTGAGTTTGAGTGAGCTTTTAGAATACAGGCGTTAGTCTAGACATCGACAGACAGTAGACGCCGCTAATTAGAGGCATGCAGCATGCAGTTAAAGTAGGCAACCTGGATAACCTCCATGGCAAGAGCCTCAATTTTCAACCGTGAGGCCAACATGAATCTACATAAAACATTCTACCTTCGCCCCGCGTTCCAACCAACTATCAGTAAGCTGAGGTAATTCCTTGAGTATGCGATAACATGGATCCACAGGCTCAGAGTTCATATCACCACATAATATAACAAAATCTTCAGGATCTGTCACTTGACCAATTAGCTTGGAGAGTTGATACGCCTGGATCACGCGATGAACTAAGTATACATCATTGTTACGGTCATATTCTGCATGTAACTGAAACGATATTCAAAACTCTTTGATAAACAAACTTGGCCACTACCGTTCGCAATTCACTATGAAATTGAATTAATGAAATTAGTTTATTGACTAGCAAAAACATTTACATTTAACTCATCAACGAAACATTCACAAGTGGCGAGGAAATTATAAAGAATTCAAGAGGCAATAAATAAATATGGAATTGTGGATTTCCTTCCATAGACAAACTTTGCCATTACCATTCGCAATTAATTATGAAATTGAATTAATGAATTCAATTTATTGAACTTCTTAATACAGAGTAAAAACATTTCCATTTAGCTCATCAACGAAACATTTAGAAGTGGCTATGCTAAGCCAAACGTGTCAAGATATCAAGTATAATATTTTACATCAAGTCGTTCGTGTTTAACATCAAGTGTCGCTATTTTACAATCAAGACGTTCGTTTTTATATCAAGTGTCGATATTTTACAATCAAGACTGTCATGTTTTATATCAAGCAAAATCGCATATTTATATCAAGTAAATTGCGTATTACATCAAGTATTTCACGTTTTTATAATTCAAGTTTCGCGTGTGTTTTATATCAAGAAGGGAGAGGACGTATTTTGATCAGAGTTCTCCAGACGGGGGGTAAAACACGTGTTTTCTGCACCGGGGAAAAATATGTCGCAAGGCAAAATTGAAACGGGGGGCCGTTTATGCCAAAACTATGGCGACAACTCTCGAAGAACACGGCAGCCTTCGCCATACACGCAACGGAATCAGCGAAGTGTGTCAAAGCAGAACCACATCAGCTAGCACCTCACAGCTAGCAACCAAAATCAGGCCATTCCGATGCAACTCCACTTTTTTTGGCATATTTTCGCACATCTGTTTCACTCGGCAAAGTCAGTAAAACGACCTCTTTTGTTGTGGTTGCTACTGGCCGCGGGGTGCTGGCTGATGTGGTTCTGGTTTGACGGGTTGACACGCTTCGCTGATTCCGTCGCGTGTATGACGAAGGCTGCCGTGTTCTTCGAGCGCCGTTGCCGTAGCCATAGTTTTGGCTTGGATTATATTGCCGGAATTCGTAGCATTTGAATTGCCTTGGCCTGTTTCACCTTGACTTTCGTTATTGCGTGGTATTCGAAACCTACGGTTGAGCTCTTGTTGTGAATTTGCGGCGTTTACCTCAGCGCCGTTTCAATTTTGCCTTGCGCCATATTTTCCCCGCTGCAGAAAACACGTCTGGAGAACTCTGATCAAAATACGTCCTCTCCCTTCTTGATATAAAACACACGCGAAACTTGAATTATAAAACGTGTAATATTATTATTATTATTATTTAATAATGAACTTTTTTTGTAACCAAAAGTTAAATTACAAAAGTTCTCAATAATGTAAAACTATGGCTAAAAAGTTTTATACTAACTATAATACTGGGTTTGGTGGATAATCCAAGTGAGTAGATATATACACAATTTAAGACCTAACCAGAAACGGTTGCGAAAAATGCAACACTAGGTCCTCTGGCAGGAATTGAACCCACGGCCCTGCAGGGCCGAAAGTACTGTAGCTGGGTTAATTGCGGAACAGACAATATGTGCTTGTTAGTCTGGATAACCCACTGAACACAACTATTTTCATCTTGACAGGTGAAACGCTTTGGCGTTAGAGGCAATAGAACAGCAAAGTAACTGGGTGCATCGATCAGGGCGCATGGGCCGTGGGTTCAATTCCTGCCAGAGGACCTAGTGTTGCATTTTTCGCAACCGTTCCTGGTTAGGTCTTAAATTGTGTATATATCTACTCACTTGGATTATCCACCAAACCCAGTATTCTAGTTCAACCAAGTGAAGTGCAAAAAAATCTTTGAAGTTTACCTTATCACAACCCGCACACCCGATAACCTATATATACAGAACTTACGGTTACAGCTCAGCAACTGGCCTCTGTAGCTCAGTTGGTTAGAGCGCTGCACCGGAATCGCAGGGCCTTGGGTTCAATTCCTGCCAGAGGACCTAGTGTTGCATTTTTCGCAACCGTTCCTGGTTAGGTCTTAAATTGTGTATATATCTACTCACTTGGATTATCCACCAAACCCAGTATTCTAGTTCAACCAAGTGAAGTGCAAAAAAAATCTTTGAAGTTATACTAACTACATGTATATTAAATATAAGAATCAATTGAGATAAAATCTAATATATATAGGATTATGTCCTACTGTTCTCTTTGAAAATCATTTGAGGTAAAAAGGAATGTTTAAAACGGTCTGTTTTGCAAGCATAATTATTAAATTTACGTGGTAATCTTAAGTCATAATTTGATATATATGGATCTGGAAACAAGTCCGTCATTTTATCATTATTCATATTTTGTCTAAAGAATTGTTCACAAAGGCTTTCACGTCGGTCATACAATGTAGTGATACCCGTAATCTTTAAAGCCTCGCCATAACTTGAGAGGGGGACGATGATCTTTAGTGCGCGTTTCTGTATTCGTTCGATGTCTTCAGATAAAAAGTTTTGAATGTTATAATGCCACACTTGGCATGCATACTCAAGTATTGGTCTTATTACAGTAGTATACACAACGATCAGAGTATTCGTATCCGCTTTAGACCGTTTTAATAACCTCAGCATATACAACCCTTTACTTGACTTTTTAACGATATTGTCCACGTGTAAATTCCATTTTAGATTATTTTGGACCACGAGATCTAAAATCGTTTCCGATTCGACGAGCTTAATTGGGTTACCAGACACTGACAGGGGCTGAAAAGATCTTTTATCTTTAGTAAAATCGATTATTAACTCTTTGCATTTGGAAATATTAAGTTTCATGTTATTATTAATAGTCCAAGTAGTGGACTATTAATGTCCACTACTTGGACTGTTACGCAATTTACTTGATATAAAAATATGTGATTTAGCTTGATATAAAACATGACAGTCTTGATTGTAAAATATCGACACTTGATATAAAAACGAACGTCTTGATTGTAAAATAGCGACACTTGATATTAAACACGAACGACTTGATGTAAAAATATTATACTTGATATTTTGTCACGTTTGGCCTAGCATAAGTGGCGCAAGGAAATTAAGAATAATTCAACTTGAAAATGCATATGAAATTATGCATATAGATTTCCTTCTAAAGAGTAAATTAACCCAAAAAGATACTTAAAATATATGACAATACTAATAAGTTAATTATGACTACCACTACAAACTAACTATAATAACACATTCATTAGCCTAATCAAGAAGATGCTTTAGTTTGGCTAGATATTTAACAATTAGACAACGAGGCCGAGTTGGCTATGAGCGAATAGTCAACGAGGCGAAGCCGAGTTGACTATTCGCTCATAGCCAACGAGGCCGAGTTGTCTAATTGTTTTAGTATAAACTATAGCATTTATTGAGAACTAGGGAACACAATACAAAAGTAAACAAAAGTATTAATATTAATTTTAAACGTGAATTTTCACGCCATTGTTTTGAATTTTGCTACTAGTAGACTATCACTAATAGTCTACGAGTAGCGTAGCCAATCAGAACGCAGGAAAAGTGATAGTCTATTACTAAGTTTATACTAATACTTAATAGACTGATTTGTCGATTTCATCAGCACGCGAGTTTATAGAAGAACTTCGGACCTTCATATCTTATCGAAAACTTACAAATATTTG
>JADLSH010000024.1:600000-757500 GCA_016169945.1 Trachythela sp. YZ-2020 | reverse complement strand
CTTGGGTGGGGGGGTGTGCTCCCTTTATCCCCCAGTGTATGTTATCATACATTATGAGGACATTACTATAATTTAGGGAAATACTATTTTCTCTGAAAACATAAATGCCCTAAACCTTAATGTGAAATATACCTCCTGAAGTGACACAATGTCATAATTTCCTTTCTTCAGCTCTTGACCAATGGCATCAAATCGTTCTCTCTTCAGTTTTGATATGTATGGAATGCCCCTGGGTAGAGGGTAAAAGTATACAGTACATTAACTACAAATTGTTGCTCTGCATATGGGGAACACAAATGTCTTGTAATCACTGGCGCACAAGCGAAAAACATGTTGCGGGGAAGGGACTACATTGCTAGAAGGTACTACATTGCATTAGAATAGTATAACACACTCTTTATGGCTGACCTTATACAGGGAGAAACGATATAACTTACATTTTTTTCAGTATCCCCCCAGAAAATCCAGTATCCCACTTTTGGATACTGGTTACCACTATAGCTAGGAGACTTAACAGTCAACAACTAGACAGTACATAAGTTGTCATCATGAATTAATACAAAAATGCCAAAAAGTTATCCTGTTAGAAATTTGGTAGTATACAGTTGGGATAGAAGTCATTCACAGTTTCGTATCAAAAACCAAATTTTAGTATCCTGTGGATATTGGGCTACTGTAAATTTTAGACCATGCACATTATATTGTGCATTTAACGATCCAAATCACCCATTTGCAATTGGGGGGTATGGAGGCAGCTGCCACTAGTTATCAGATTACGGACCTGTGGCATAAAGCTATCCATTCTATGCATTGAAGGAACATATCCTATTATAAAGTTCTCAGCCCCTCAGGTTGTTTGGGTACAGGCAGTTCTTTGTCACTTCGCTGTTCTCCCCCTGTTTCCTACTCCAGAATTTCATTTTCAGTTTACTTTTCTTGCTTTCTGACAAATGTTGGGTCACATTAAACCTCTATCATTTTGTTCACCTTGTTTTGACAACAAGTGGAGACTAAGCAAGAAAAGTTGCAAAACCAAAATAATGGCAGTGTATTATTGCTTCACAGTGGTGTGCGTGCTTATAATAGCCAATCAAAAAAACTGTAAAATGCCCCCATAATATTTTGTTTATATTGCAAAATATAAAGTAAAACAATATTAAAACTAACTATTAAAACACAAAGAAGTTCAATATTGCATAATTATTAAATTCTACCGCAATTTCACCAATTATTTGATATATTATAAGAAAAATATCAAGCTTAATTGCCATGGTGTTGTAAATATATCATATATATGCAGCATCATTGCAGACATTGCTCATTTCCATGCTTTTAATACACAGACTGACCGACTTTACATGTCCTGTCATGCATATTTAAACACATGAAAAAACTCCTATTTATCTGGTTAAACTAACTGAACAGAACCAAAACAGCTTACCAGCAATTTAGCGTCAACACACGCAATTTTTCAGAGCCGTTTGCTTCGTTTTTACTGCGGTTTTTCACAAATTCTGACCGAAACTCGGAAGCCATGTTGAAACCACTGGTTGGCGAAGTGAAACAAACAGTCACGCGAAAATAATTGAAATCACGCGATGTGTTTCCACATCACATTGATTCATTGAATATTTTAAATCAATAGTCAATCGAGATCAGTGAAATCAATCAGTTGTCAGAGCACTGCACCGGACAGGGGCGAGGCGAACGAATCACGATTGGGGTGTCATATCATTATGACCGAAAATTTTCTTATTCTTGAGTCTCTGTGGCTTGATTTCCCACATTTTCTGAGACAATTTTTTATATATCCCATCTAAACGGACCAAGCTTTACAGGGGGGAATTAAAAAGGGCCCTGTGCCCCATGTCTATTCTGTAATTTATGTGCCTGTGCTAAGCCGCTTCTAACGAACGTTCATTTGAACTACACAAATATCACTTCGACTCTGAAAGGGTTATAAATGTTACATTGCTATAACAAGCATGTTTAGCAATTACAGTTTAACTAGGAAATTTATTCGTAACTGGCCCAAACAGCTTTCAATTGCCTTTATTGTCCTTGTTTTTAGTAAATTTTTCAAATGCGCGCATTTTTTAACTTTTTATAATATAGAAAGGATCAAAGAATGATGCTGAGGCAATGCGTGTATGCTACACTCCACTGACTCCAGTAATTCTGCACTAGTCTGCACTGGTTAATTCTAGTGGAGTGTTACACATTGGTATTAGCGATCATAGTTTAATTTATTGTGTTCGGAATTTCCCAAGTTTTAAATCATCAAACCGGGGAAAGACCATTAAGTACAGATGTTTCAAAAAATTTAACATAAATTTGTTCCTAGCGGATCTGGAAAGAGTCCCTTGGAGCAATATTTTTAATTTTAATGATCCCAAGCCCAATAGCATGTGGTCAACTTGCAAGTCTATGTTTTTGACTGTTTATGACTTCCACGCACCCACAAAATCAAAGCGTGTTAAATCTACATGTGCTCCGTGGTTAAATAAAAACCTAAAGGAGCTTATGTTTAAGAGAGATGCTTTGAAAAGGAAAGCTACTATAGCTACCTTACCCGATGATTGGAGAAACTACAAACAAATTAAAAATACAGTAAACATTTCCATAAAATCAGCAAAATCTGCATATTTTGATAACAAATTTCATTCTTGCAAAGGAGATATTAAGAAAACCTGGAAAACGCTAAATAATTTATTATCACGTAAGACAAATCAATCAACCACGATAAAAAAATTAAATACTGGTCACAGTGAAATAAACGATTCTTATCAAGTTGCTAATTATATTAACCAGTATTTTTGCAAATATAGGCGAAGAACTAGGAAATTCAACGACTGATACAAATATACCATTTGAGAAATATATCACCCCATCTAACACTGTATTTACCTTAGTTAACACTTGCAAGTATTTTAAATTCATTAGCTACATGTAAAGCCACCGGATTGGATGGTATATCCACCAAAATCCTGAAAATGACAGGACCAATGATTTCACTTTGGTTGACTGTAATTTTCAACCAGTCTTTCAGAACTGGTATTTTTCCAAATGAATGGAAGTTAGCGAAAGTTATTCTATTTTATAAAAACAAGAAAGGAAATAAAAGAAACAACGCTGAACACTACCGCCCGATTTCAATTTTACCGATTGTGGCAAAAATATCGGAAAAATTTGTGTATAATCAATTATACAACTATCTTACCAAACACAATATTCTGTCGAAAACTCAGTCAGGATTTCGAACAAAACATTCTACCGTTACTAGTCTTCTGCATGCAACCAATGAATTTTACACCAATGGTGATAACGGATTGATTACTGGAGTTACATTTATTGACCTAAAAAATGCTTTCATGAAAAAGATCACAGACTAAGCAATTTAGACCATGAACCAGTCCTAATACTCAATCATAACTTTCTTAAGCGAGTTTCAAAATAAAAAATATTAGGAATAATCTATGATGAGCATCTTCGTTGGAACGATCACGTCAATGAGTTAATCGAAAAAATTTCCCAATTCTAAAAATGTTACGACGTGTCAGCTCTTTCATGTCCAGACAAAATCTGTTATTAATATACCATAGTTTAATTGAACAACGACTAAACTATTGTAGCAAAGTTTTGTAAGTTTATTTATGTAAATATTAAGTATTGCACGTCACTCTGGAAGAGCACTTTTGTTAAGAGTCTTACGTGGGTAAATATAGATTTTCTATTCCATTCCATCCCATTCCATCCCATTCCATCCCATCCCATCCCATCGCATCCCATCCCATCCTATCCCATCCTATCCTATCCCATCCTATCCTATTCGTACTCAGGAGCGCATAATATTTGAAAATTAGAACGTATTGTTTCTTATATATTTTAACCAACAACAAATGTTCTGACCAACTCTTTAATATTTAGAAATATTGTACTTGCGTTGCACGTTTTATAATTTCAGTGCATAGTCTCAGCGCATAATTTCTCAATATTTTTTCACCAACAACAAACCATTTTTTACCAATTTTTTAATATTTAGAATTATTGGGTGGGTGTCACCCCCCCCTAGCCCTCCCCGGTTGCCACGCCCCCTGGCACCGGAATCGCATGGCCGCAAGGCCGCAGGTTCAATTCCTGACAAAAAGTTAGCCGCAACGGTCAAGATTAGCGATCATTTTCGAGTCACAGAGCACTTGCACGTACGGCCAGCGCGGCCGATTTTGCGCATGCTCTGTGATTCGAAAATGATCGCTAATCTTGACCGTCGCGGCTAACTTTTTGTACGTATGACAGTAGAACTGTATTCTACTTTCTGTGCGGCCGTCAAGTTTTTAACCAATCAAATTTCACGAAAGTATAAACACATACGTGCGTGCAATTGTGCGTACGTACGTGCAAGTGGAGCCCGGCCTTTAGTTGCATTTTTTCGCAACTGCTCCTGGTTCTCCTGGTTACGTCTATTCTAAGATATGTATATCATTTCTTGCTCGAAGTTTCCATTTACAAAAACCTTATTAAACTCCCCCCTTCAGTAAGTCCCTTTTTATAAGCACCCATCACAAGTTTAGAATTATTTTTATTGAAAAAGAAGCTATTTTCTTGTTCAGAAAGTCAGAAAAAGTGAAATTACTTCTGAAATGGACAAATTTCCTCTCAAATTAAAATTTGCGTGGGCTTGGAGTTCTATAAATAGAACTCCACGTCCAAAACTTCCTTCCGTCCCGGGAAATAATTAAATTTGTATCAATTTCCTTTAAAATAAAGTTTGTAAGCATTTAAAGTGGGTAGAATACCACTTATATTTACGTCTTTTCGCGTCTTAATGTGCAGACAAAGACTCAAAGAGATAAAATATCGACATAGTTCCAAAATATTTATTAAAATCTTGGATTTTCAACGCGTGTATTTGACAGTGCTTTTGCCTTTGGATAATATTGTGAGTATGTAGTGAAAATAGCTAAAATTATTTCATTGTACAGTTCAAATAGTAATAGGCACCGGTATTTGTATCGCCTTGTGGATCGAGCTCGTAGAAAGCTGGAATTTAGTATGGTTTATAAATCCATACAGTAAACCATTAAAATTTCTTGGTCATTTTATAATATTATGGCCTGTTCAAAGCAATCTGCAATCCAACATGGTGGTCCAACATCATCGTACATTGTTGCATGCAACATTGTTGGGTCTGTTTGAACATATTGGCTGATGTTGGATTACTTTTGATTTTGTCCAAAGTTTCATCCAACATCGTCCAACATTGTCCAACATTGGTGGACAATGCAAAAAAAACAAATTAGCCGTGTACATTAGGCTTTAGAAGAGGTTATTGTCAATGAGCATTGAGTAAAATCACTTGGTGTCATACCAGACTGCAGAGTTGGCAGTTTAATTTGGACGAGATTTTGGGAGCGGAACATTAATAGAAATTATGTGTGGGTGCACTGAACAGTTCCCAAGTGTGCATCAAGTGGCAGTCAAATCTAGTTAAAAACAATAGACTCTTTCGATAATTACGTCATTTGGCCTGGGAGCCTCACTCTCACGAAGAGTGGGCCAATCACGTTTCGTCTTGATGCACGAAAGCGAGGTTCCCAGGCCAAATAGGCGGATGTGACGTAATTATCGAAAGAGTGTATTGAGATGGACACCCCAGATGTGCTAAAACTCTGAAAAATTCAACAAGAACTTCAACTTTTCGAATTTTTAAAGTACAGTAGTTTGATCCTAAAGTCCCGAAGCTTATTGTATACTTATTAGATGTTACCTACACTGGCACCACAATGTTCTAGCATCTAGTGCTAAGTTTGAAAATGTTCGGTTTCCAATATATTCTCATGATTGGCTTGCCCTAAAACCTCCATGACCTCCGGCCAAAACCTCGCAAATCCGAATGTCTGATTTGTAAAAGTAAACAAACATGAGAACATATCGGCGACCAAACTTTTTGCAGGATTCGCAAAATGAGATTTACTTTTAATACAGCCTTTCTTGCATTTTCATAAATGGGGTCTTTTGTTCTAACTTCACATAAAAACACATTCCCAACAAATGACTCATGCATTGTCTCTTACTCTCGAAATTCGTTTCGAAGTTCGTTCCGATGATTTACCATAAACAAGCATTGTAAGTGTTCAATAATCGTAAATCATCGGAACGAACTTTCGAAATGAATTTCGTAACTTTGCAACGAACAATTCGAAGTATCGTGACCGTTTTAGCATTTAAAACACTTGTTTGATAATTTTTGAGAAATGATGACGTCATTTACAAACCTGTGTTAACGACCACCTGTCATTTACGACCGTTTTTACGAGAACCAAGGGTGGTCGCAAAACTCAGGTTCTACTGTACTATCAAACCGGATATCTATGTTACTTGTCAAGCCTGGTTGTCACTACAACGCAAGCATAAGTGCAAGCGTAAAAGATCAAACATTCCGACATAAACATAAGCAAACGTAACAATATCAAAACCTTCTGTTCTGCTTGTGCTTACATCACAGTAAATTGACAGGCTTATGTCACTGTGAGAACAATGCACATAAAAGTGTTCCGCTCTTATGCTTATGTTTGCTGCTTACGCTTATGTCACAGTGAATACCAGGCTTAAGGGGAGATTCAAATTTGGTCATTAATTAGTTAACCAGACTATCTTTTTCGATCTCTTGTCAACCCATTAAGCTGCAATGTACCACTGACAATGTTACATCATTCTACTTTATTATTTCTTCTCAGTGTCTATCTAGTAATTGCAACCTTACCTTTGGCTATTATGGTCGGTGAGAGGGTGGCTGGGAGGGAACAAGATCGAGGAGGAGGCAAAATACCCAGGGCCTGGGCAGTTCAAAGGTGCCCAGAAAAGTTGGGTAAAGATGATTGCAGGGCTCATTAATATTATTTAGTGCCTGCGTGCAAATTTCATAAAATTCAAAATGTGCATCCACTCGCGCATTTTAATAATGCCTGGATGATCGCATCACTTGTCAAGTTTTTATGTGCATGTGCCTATTTATTGAATTTATTACATTAAATGGCATAGTAGAATCCATGAAATGTTAGTCAAACACATAAAGATTAAAGGTTGGGTTAATTATAATTTATAACTTTTTCAATATTTGTAGGAATGATGTACTGTATTCTTCAATTAGCAGATTTGCACCAGAATTAACTACACTTATGGCAATTTAACTTCTTTGATGCGTTTCATCAGCTGTGATCATGACAGAGGGAGCTTCAATATCGTTAAGCCTGTCAGGCAGCATAGCCATCCTTAACGAGGAAGCTACAACCAATGAAGATGAAGCATCGGAACCAATCATAACCAACACTTCCTCAGAAACGTCTGCTGATGGAGTTCTTTTGCAAGCACAAGATCGAACCTCTTCTCCATCTATATCTATACTAAGTAAGTTTTTGTTTTACAGTCGAACCTCCCGTTAAAGCGGACACCCTCGGGACTGAGTCAGGCTGGTGTCCGCTTACAGGACGTGTCCCCTTATGAGAGGTCATTAATATTCAAGAAGTAATTAACCATAATTGTAATATATGTTCTATATATGATTGAGGGTACAATCTATTAACCTATTAACTCTAAACTTCGCCATGCATACCCGTACAGTAAACACAAGACACTACTAAACGTAGAGCATCTGTAACTGCCCGCAAGTATATCATAATTAGTTTTATTGTAGATTTTAGATATTCTGTTGTCACTAGTTGTGTTATCGTAAACATGACTTAAATTTGCCACCAAATAGCGATATATTTTTGCCTTCTATCATACTGTATTATAAATATTTGTAATCTACACCAAACAGATGTTAAATCTTATTCCCTCAAGATAATTCAACACAGCATCTAGTAAAGACTATTTTAACGGGAGTAGAATGCAAACTGTCTCACTGTCCATTGGCGGTTACAGGAAGTTAGAATGCTAGCTATTTGGGATTCTATTTTGGTGTCTGCGTCCGCTTATGGGAGGTGACCACTTATGGGAGGTGACCACTTGCAAATGTAGTGGTATAACAGGCGTTTGGTCGGGATCCAAGAATGGTGTCCGCTTACGAGAGGTGTCCACTTAAGAGAGGTGTCCGCAAGGAGAAGTTCGACTTTGTATTGTTTGTTAATTGTAGTCCTCAGCAGTTCAGAAAGTACGTAGCATGTGGTGTCCAAATGGTGTCGATTCTGATTGTCTGCTGATAGGTCTAATACAGACAGATCTAGTTTGATTTTTCTCAACAAAGTAAACTTGGGACTGACAGTTGAGTTGCTGACTGAAGTCAATGGCAGACTTCCAAATTATCTGACAGACGAGTGTAATAGAGATGATCGTCGCTTCAAAAGCATTTACATTATGAAATTCTCGTGACATTGCCAAATAGCCATACTTATTAAATATAGCGTAAAAGGTGACTGCTTATACATGTTTGACGTTCTATACAAGATGGCGTACTGTATGGTTTACTGCTTTTCGGCCCCACCCCTCAAGCCCCCAGGCCCCACCCCTCAGAAGATTAACAGTATATACTTTAATTCGCTTAGATGAAGAAAATCATAGTGAGATGTGCACATTCATTCCTTATCCCACCATCTATCATGACCACGATGGAAAACAAACATTTGTACCCAACACAAACATGGTCGCTCGGGTTGTGGAAGTAGAGAGATCTTCAGTCTTTAATCATCCTTTTAATCCAAACCTGTGAGTATAGTACAGTACAGTACAGTATTTATGCATTTTTCTAAGTTTGTATGACTTGTATGCATGGGACCCAGTATTTTGTAAGGTGTGGGAATGTAAAGCAGGAACCTATTGCAATTAAATCTTCAATCTTGGGGGACCAACGTATACCACGCCGGTATCAGAGCGTATAGTGCCCCCCACAGAAAGTGTCCCCCCGGACACTATCTGCTAGTAGATACTATCTCTCCGGACACTACTATACGCGACGCGTATAGTGCCCCACTCGCGGATTCTGTCACGCCAAAGAAAAACTAAAATAAGTTTTAGTTCTTGCGTTTTTTGGTTGAAATATAGAAATTTGGACCAATATAAACCGTTTTTGACCGTTTCCCCAAAACATACCAGGTATCCCAAAAAAAGGTATCGCTGTTTGATTTAATGTAGCACAAAAACTACAACACGTATTTCGCTCAAATAAGTTTTACTCTATTCAAAAAGGGCTAAAAAACGGCTTATTAAATTTATTTGAAAACATTTTATCACAGGTGTTGTCATTTTCAATAAAGTTAACTTTAACTTCACATTATTTCCTAGCAGATTTACTATTTGGCTAGTCTTTTGTAACCCTTGGGAATAAAAATGGAATAAATTATATACACATTGACATAAAATTTAGTTGAAAACTTTGAAGACAGCTTTGTGAGGTAATTGTTTTGGCATGTGAAACTTTGGATGAAGAACTGATCCAAAATTCTCTTAATGGCATTGTTTCCAGAGCAAGACGATGAATACATGCTCAAAGACAAGCATTTCCAGATGATAAAATCTTGGTCTTTGGAACAATATCGTTGTACATGCGTTCTTTTGACCACATAGAAATATTTATCAAGTTTAACCAAATAGAAATTTGATGGGCCGTTTTATGGTAATTTTAGCAATTTCAAAAATGCTTACTCAACTTCAAACATCTGTATCTCGGTCAATACTGCATCAAACTTCAAGTGTTATATACCAAAATTTAAGTTAGCCCTTTTTGAATGGAGTAAAACTTACTTGAGTGAAATGCCTTTTATAATTTTTGCGCTACATTAAATCAAGCAGCGATACTTTTTTTGGGACACCCGGTATATATGGGTTAAATTAAAAAACTGGAAGCTATATTGTTAATCAAAATATCACTGTCCAAAGTCTTAATGCTAATAGAAATAGCTAATGAAACGAAAGCGTCATATAAATTCAGAGAATGTTAGAATTTGTCATATAGAAGAAATTTGACTTTCACGTGGGGACACTATCCGCGGGAATCTAATTAAAAGGGTCACTATATCCGCTAGCTATTAACAATTATTTATAATTTGTGTTTATAATTATGTGCGCATGAATGGTAGAAATATTTCCATGGGGTGGACGATAGTGAACCGTCCCAATCAACGAGCAGCCAGACTGAATTGAAAGGAACATGTTAACAAATAATTTTTTAACAGTCAGTGATTGATAAACGTTTTGTATTGTCATAACGAAAGACATGGGATCATCATTCGATTAGTTTATCTTAAATTGCCTTAATTCGCATTATTTATAGTGGTGCCCCAGGGTAGGCCTACGAAACATTGACTTTTGGATGTGTAACGGTGTTTTAATGTTCAAAATATTGTTTCAGTGTGATCATGCATGGATAACAGTTTTTTTTTATAATACGTATATTAACTTCTGTGTCTTCACATTTTTAGATTACCAGATTACCATATAGCACACTGTATGTCAAGCTGTACGATTGGATAGACTAAAGCCCGGGTCAAACGAGGATGAGACTTGATGAGAGTCAATGAGAATAACTCTCGGTCGCTTTTGACCGCCTACTCTCATGGACGCCCATGTACTCTCATCAATTTTGACCGGGGCATAACAATGGTTTTTCTATTTTCTTAAGTTACGTAATAGAACTCCAGCATGGTGAGTTTTCATGGCGAATCAAGAAACGCTATCATCATTTTCAGAAGCTAGACGCAGACCTTCTCTTTCACCGCGCCAAGAAAGCAGGTGTACGACATTCCAGCGATCCTGGTCGCCTTTCGTTTGCCCCAGCTATCCTACTGCAGAGCAGAGAAGAGAGACAGGGAGCTGTAGAGACATACATCCAGGATATTTTAGACAAGAAAGGATATCATAAAAGTCGAAGACTTCAAGAGTTCTTTGAGATCAGTCGAGTGTCGTTTATCAAAGAGCTCGGAGTAAAACGCAGGTGAGTTAAGCTTCGTTTACGTTTCGTCGTGGCCATGTCGTGGTCGCTAATGAGAAGTGTATGCAATTTGAGTTGAGATTTATCGACATTCTATTATTTCCGTCATCTTGATATGGTCACGACCACTGACCTGGAAATAATACTGGATTTAGTATCTATATTGTCAGTGTTAAAAATGAAGCCGGAGGTCAGCCATTACTAAGTCTAAGGGACCAACTGATTGCATTTTTAGCGCGTAATGGTAGAAATGTATTGCTTGAAATTTATTTGATGCTTCATATTATGTTAAAACAATGTAGTAACCTGGTATTTTTAGAGTTCGAAGACGACTTTTAAGAAGAAATAGACTGAGTCAATTTTCCTGTATCTTTGTTCCCTTAGCAATGGCGGATTTCTGTTGTCTAGCAATGTTTAACTGGCTTTATTTTCTGCACCGTTAGTGAACTCAATTTCTTTCATCTGGAACGATAACTGGCGGGTGAAAATTGAAGCCAAAATAAAATGCCTACGCCATCAAACGTGATTGTTTTCACAACGGTTTAAGTTCAAAATAGGTTAAGACTTAAGGAAATAAGAAAAAGCTTGAATATTTGTTAAAAACTTTACGATAGCTTATCCTCCCGTATTTTTATGACTTTCATAAACTTTTTCACAAACTAACTTTTACGACTCTCAAAAAACAAAAATATTTTCGCTGTTTGAACAAATAAACTGAGAAAACTGGCTTTAATTGACTTACTTCAATGAAAAAGAGGTATTTTCTTCCTAGTTTTCCTTCTGCAATCCGTGGTAGGCTGTTACAAAGGAAAGAATACTTCGGTATGCAAAATAATGCTCAACCAAAGTTGACGTACGGAGCCAGTAAATACTGTAAGTTGTAGGGATGGGCGATACCAGCGGCAAATATCGATACCAGCGATACTTTACAAAAGTATCGATATTCACAAAAAGTATTGGTAATTTCGATACCACTTGAGCCTGCAATGTTTTTGATAAGTATTTATGAAAATGTTTTCAAAATCTCATTAATAATTCATAATTATAAGCTTTTTGGCAAATCGTGTCAACCGTATTATGTCACGTGAAGTGGCATTATACCTGATAAAACTCATCTTCATTAGTATTTTTTGTATAAAAGCTCATCCTATAATTAGTATTTAGGGTGGATCCTAAATTATCTAAAGAATATTAATGACACGTTTTTGAAGCTGTTTAATAAACTCGCAGTACGTGTTTTATTAGGTCAAATACCACTCGCGCTGCGCGCTCGTAGTTTTAAACCTAATAAAACACTCCTGCTCGTTTATTAAACAGTACGTAAAATGTAGTTAATTAATATTTGTAGAGAATGTATTTATAATAGTTGTATAAACTTGCACTTTCATTTTGGCCTTTTTGGGTCTCGTGATCACATTTATATAAGCCAGAAGACATGGATATATTGACTAGTTCTTGATCCAATTATTATCGGTATCGGTTTTGGTATCGGTATCGACCAAAATGCTTAGTATCGGACTGGTATCGTATCGAGTCGTAAAAGGCTGGTATCGCCCACCCCTAATAAGTTGTGGGGGGACTGAAACTGACGTACGGGTGGCGTGGATGACTGACGTGATCCATATGTGATCTGACGCGTTCACTTTTTTCCGGCAAATGAATGAGCGTTATCGTTCCAGGTTAAACATTGAGTTCACTGATCGACGTATGCCTTTATAAAACCGATCCCATAATGGTCACATACTTTTGTTCGTGAGTCCACTCATCCGCATGCGTCAGGAGGAGGATAAGCGCCAACAAAATTGCTAGTGTGAACCAGGTTTAAATGAAATGCTGTGGTGCCGTTCACATGTATGAGGTTCTTATTAGAGTTTCTGGTTATTGGCAGAAAATCGAACATATTCTCCAGATACTGTTGTAGTTGGTCATCAGTCATGACCTCGCTTTCGTCTTCAATTTGCCAGTGAAGGATTAGAGTTAGGACTCTTGGATTGTATTTAAGTTGAGGTTGTCAATGTGGAAATTGATCCAAATGTTCTTGTTCCAGGGAAGGTGTGCTACTCAAGCGTTCAGGAGGTCACGTGTCTCCTCATTTGGCCAGATGTTGTTGCTGTTTCCCACAATGCTGTTGTTATGTCT
Organism: Trachythela sp. YZ-2020; assembly: GCA_016169945.1. Lineage (NCBI taxonomy): Eukaryota > Metazoa > Cnidaria > Anthozoa > Malacalcyonacea > Clavulariidae > Trachythela > Trachythela sp. YZ-2020. Next base: position 744,437 of record JADLSH010000024.1, on the reverse strand, counting down.
GGAAAAAGAGGTAGGATTTAGTAGATCTGAGGTTATAGTGACGCTGAGAGCTGAATGCAAGGCACGCAACTGAAACGTGGCCGAGTCAATTAAGGCTTATAAATTTTCGTTATAAAACACCAAAAAACTCCATGCAATGATTAATGAAGAAAGCAAAAGTTCTTAGAGATGATGACAATATATGAGCTTGTAAAATATGAAGACATTTTATGTATGATCGCTACCTGCACTATTTTGCCAATTGAATCCATGAAAAGATTATCAATAAACATTGAAAAAAATTAGTTTATATTATTTAAATCCCCCTAAGCAAAGACTAAATCCTAATCATACAACATCTATCAACTACAAACTTATTTATTAAGTTAAAAGTACAACATTTCTTGGGGTTATTATCGACGAACACTTAACATGGAAAAATCACATAGATTCACATGTACAAAAAAGCGGACGACTCATTCACACAATGTTGGAGGTTCACATTCCCATGAGTGTCAGTGCTGTTTTTGAATAGCTGGAGGGTAGTGCCGTACCATACTATGCTACTCACCCACCAGCTATTCAAACAAACTGATTTATTAAGTTAGATTGAACCTTTCTTGAGTTAGTATCGACGAACACTTAACATGGAAAATCACATAGATTCAGTCTCAAAAATTTACTAAGTCCGCTGGAATATATAATAGCCCGAATTCGACATTATGTAAATTTGAATACTTTAACACTAGTGTATTATGCTTTAGTCTATCCATATTTACATATGGCAATTTAGCCTGGGGAAATACTTACATAAAGCGAGTTTAAATATATTCTTACAGAACACTTACATAAAGCGATATACAAAAAAATGATCCTCTTAATGTCATTTAAATCGAATTTTGATCGCACTGATCCAGTTTTTCAATGCCAATTCTCTGTTTCGTTACCGCAATTAACACCGAATATTTACCTGCCATATTTGACAATTTATTTGTAAACAATAGCGATATTCATCAATATAAAACAAAAAATGCTTCCAATCTTTACAAAATGTGTGAAAGAACAAATTATGTAAATCATTCTCTTACTAATTAAGGGGTGGATATTTGGAATAAACTTGAATTTCATTTAAAATCTATCAATTCATTAATTGTCTTTAAAAACGAATTAAAGAAAACCTCTATATTGTAACCGAGATAGTTGTAAAAACAAATAGTGTAATTGATCTTCTTATATAAAAACAATTCTAGTACTTTTTTACTCCAAATAATTTCATTACTTTATATTTAGTAACTACGGGTCTTAATTCACAAGCCTCATGTTTAAGTTTCTAGTTTATCTCTGGGCTTTATTTTACTTATTTCATTTATGTATGTTACTACTCTTGTAAATATTAATGGGCGAAAAATAGTACACTGCATGTGTACGATCTACAGAGTCCGTCCGAAAGGCGCCAATATGATAGTCAGCCGTCCAAAGCCGTCTTTTTGAAAGAATGAATACACGAAACTTTTTTGTAGCGTGTATCGTACCGCTACAAGTGTATCTTCTGATATAATCTGCGAAGGCCACCGCTCATTGCAAAACAAACAGCTTTTTGGCTTAAGATTGCGGATTAGGATTTGGGTTAAGGTGAGGATTGGATCAGGATTGGGATTAAGATAAGGTTTAAAATTGCGGCTGATTTACTGACTTTCCACACTACTATCTCAAATGACGTCCAAGGATTAGTGTTAGGATTAATTTTATTGTTTTAATTTTTGGACACATAAAATATACATTACAAGGCTTAGGTCCAATATGGGCTAGTGCAAACGGGACAACCAGACCCATGCAAGGCACATCCGTAACAAAACTATATATATATATACGGTTGACATCTCGTCTATAGACGTATACCAAGCTGCACTGACGAGGCGTTGGACGCCGAAACATGCATATCTGCAGATTGTACTATATATATAATTATATATATAATAATGATAATAATAATGGTAACTTCGTAATAGATAAAAGAGTGCTCAATACTGAGAGTATTCAGCAGAGCTATTTATTTGTTTATCTTAAAATATTTTAAGATAAACAAATATATATATATAGATATATATTTCTAAAATTCATTAATTATTCATAAGCAAAATACAAAGGAAACTCATGACCCGTAGCGGATCTATATATTTGATATAGACTTGCTCAAATTTTCTCCTTCATTTTTTACAGCGTAGATAACATCAATCTTCAAAATTCCAACGCCAGTGAGCGTACAAAACTGACGAGTCATTTTAGAAGTCATATACAAACCTTGCAGTTCGGCCTTTATCAGATCTAAAACACTCGGCTGCGCCTCGATGTTTCAAATCAGATAAAGACCTCTCGCGCGGTTTGTATATATATATATATATATATATCCAATTATATTTGCTCTGCTATATGTTTGGTATTGAGCACTCTTATATCTTCTACAGCAAGATATAATATACATATGCAGTTTAAGAACGGTGGCAGTAATGTTAATGTTAATGTTAATGTTAATGTTAATGTTAATGTTAATGTTAATGTTAATGTTAATGTTAATGTTAATGTTAATGTTAATGTTAATGTTAATGTTACTGTTACTGTTACTGTTACTGTTACTGTTACTGTTACTGTTACTGTTACTGTTACTGTTACTGTTACTGTTACTGTTACTGTTACTGTTACTGTTACTGTTACTGTTACTAGCTGTTAGGATGAATGTTAGGGTTTGGATTAGTGTTAGAGTTAGTGTAGTGATTGACAGGTCATTTACATAACAATGAAAGGCGCGGGAAAACGAGACATATGCCATATGGTAGCGAGAGAGAAAGTAGCAAGTTTGTAGTCGTACAGTAAACTAAATAAATATATAAACGTAACGTGTGTGCTTAATTATTACATTGGCGACGAGGATAAATTCTCAAAATGAATGGCTTACAGCCCATGCCTTTGTTCGAACCGAAAGCTGATCCAACGAATACAAGCGCTCGATGGACACAGTGGATTCAGCGTTTTAAAACATATTTAGTCGCTTCGAATGTGAAGGACACTGCACGTCAAAGAGCACTTCTGTTGTATCAAGCTGGCCCCGAAGTTCATGAGATATTTAAAACACTGCCAGAAACGGGAGACGACAAAGATTACGAAGCAGCTGTCAAGGCCCTCACGAGATATTTTGAGCCGGAAAAAAATCGCATATATCAAACATATATGTTCCGACAAGCAGCGCAGCAAGATAATGAGACTATCGATGACTTTCACACACGTTTGAGAAGATTAGCAAAGTATTGTGAATTCGAGGACGTCGAATTTGAAATAAAAATGCAAATTGTGTGCAACGGGACATCCTCGAGACTGCGTAAGAAAGCGTTGAAAGAAAGCAATTATTCATTGAAAGATATGTTAATCGATGGTCGGAAATCTGAAACCTGTACTGCCCAAGCCAGTGGTATGGAAGAAAAATTTAAAGATGTACAAATTAATCAAGTTGAGAGAAAACCGGCTGAGTCTACATGCTATAAGTGTGGACTTGCTTACCCTCATGCGGATCGCCCGTGTCCAGCCGCAAACTCCACTTGTAACTCCTGTGGCATACTTGGTCATTTCTCTAGAGTGTGTCGAAAGAAAGAATCGCGTCGTTTCTCTAAGCCACAACCGGCACAAGAATCGCTCCGACGACGAGAACAACCAAAAGAGCCGTATAAACATACATCAGAAACCAAGCGAAGAAATCATGCACGGGCTGTCAACAAACATCGCGATTCATCCACGGAGACCAGTTCAGAAGACGATTATGCGTATGCTGTGGAAAACAAAGCCAAAGACGACCCAAAGACGAAAACAAACATACGGGTAAATTCGATTGAAATCAAGTTCATTGTTGACACGGAGCCACAGTTGATGTAATCGATTCCAAAACGTACGATCGCCTCAAATCCAGTGTAAAATTGTGCAAGAGTACCACGAAGATATTCGCTTATGGCTCGGACAAACCACTACCTCTTAAAGGCCAATTTCAGGCAACCTTGGAATCGAACAAATGTTATACTGTCTCGGTTATTCAGGTTGTCGAAGGTAGCTCTGGAAATCTACTTAGTGCAAAAACCGCTCAAGATTTGGCATTAATTCAATTGGTAAACAAAGTCACAGAACTTGAAACGCGACCGAAACCGGAAGTTTCTAAACCGGAAGTTTCTACACCGGAAACCGAGGCGGGGAATATGGAGAATACAGATGAAAGGCGGCCAGCGCCTGCATCAACGCCGAAATGCGCAGACCAAGATATCCAGAAAATTATTGATAAATATGCAAGTGTTTTTGTGGGTGAAGGGAAACTGAATACTCAACAAGTCGGGTTACACATCAACGAGAACATTAAACCGGTAGTTCAGCCGCAGCGCCGGATACCATATCATATTCGCAAAGATGTATCAAAGGAGTTAAAGAAATTGCTGGAAGAAGATATGATCGAAAGAGTCTGTGACCAACCTACACCGTGGATTTCGCCAATTGTGTGCACCCCAAAGAAGGACGGTGGAACACGAATCTGCGTTGATATGAGAGCAGCCAATCAAGCGATTGAGCGCGAAAGACATGTTATGCCAACGCTCTCTGATTTCCGTGCAGAGATGAACGGGTCAAAATATTTTTCGAAAATTGACCTAAAACAGGCGTACCATCAACTAGAATTGACTGAAGAAAGTCGCTATATAACTACATTTTCGACGCACGAAGGCCTATTTTGTTACAAACGACTGAACTACGGAACGAACAGTGCACCAGAAATATTTCAGAATATTTTGCAACGCCACCTTAGTGACATTCGGGGAGTAAAGAATATCGCAGATGATATTATTGTTCATGGAAAAACACGAAAGCAACATGACGAAGCCTTAGAGAACTGTATGAAACGACTAGATCAACTCAACTTGAAAGCGAAACCAGAGAAGTGTAGTTTCCTACGCAAAGAGATTAAGTTTTATGGTCTAATTTTCACGGCAAATGGAACACGACCTGATCCAGCAAGAATCGACAATTTGGTGAAAGCCAGTGCACCAAAGAATGCCAGTGAAGTACGCAGTTTTTTGGGCCTAGCTAACACGTGCCGTGAGTATGTTCCAGAGTATGCTGAAATTACTAGGCCGTTGAGGGATCTCACAAAGAAAAGTGTCGCTTTCAATTGGAACAACACTCACCAAAGAGCTTTTGAGCAGATTAAGAAGAAACTGACAAACGCTCCTACTATGGCATACTTCGATACAGAGAAGAGAAGCTTGCTTATCGTTGATGCATCACCTTTGGGAATTTGTGCAATCTTAGCACAACGAGAGAAGTCCGGAGAGTCGTACTGTATTATCTCTTACGCCAGCAGAGCTCTGTCTCCAGTCGAAAGTCGATATTCACAGACAGATATTGAAGGGCTGAGTCTAGTTTGGGGGATCGAACATTTCCGACTGTTCCTTCTGGGCACTGAGTTTGATGTTTATACTGATCATAAAGCCCTGGAAGCAATCTTTAACAATCCAAAATCAAAGCCCCCAGCTCGTATTGAACGCTGGATGCTACGACTGCAACCGTACAACTTCTGTGTGATTTACAAGAAAGGAACAGTTAACGAAGCCGATTATTTGAGCCGTCATCCTATCACTACTACTCAAGGAAAAACTACAATGGAAGCACAAATTGCAGATAACTATGTGAATTACATCATTAACAATGCTATACCGAAGTCAATGACACTTCAAGAAATCAAGGAAGCCACTTTGTCAGACACCATTTTAAGGAAAGTTCTAGAATGCATGAAATCAGGGAAATGGGACGAGAAGGATGTGGAACTGAAATCTTATCACATGTGCGCGGAAGAACTAACAGCAACGAAAGAAGGGGACCTTCTTCTAAAAGGGAGCAGAATTGTTATACCAAAAACGCTACAAGACCGTGCGACGCAACTCGGACATGTGGGACACCAGGGAATAGAGAAGACGAAAGCGTTATTACGAGAGAAAATATGGTATCCTGGAATGGATAGTAAAATTAAGACCTTCGTTGAAAACTGTGCTGCCTGCCAAGCCGTTGGTCCGGGTAGTCCACCTGAACCGATGAGGATAACTCCTACCGCGACAGAGCCATGGCAAAGCTTAGCACTAGATTTTTATGGTCCAATACCCCACAGTGGACAGTATTTACTTGTCGTAACCGACACCTACTCTAAGTTTCCTGAAGTGGAAATTGTGAAGTCAACGTCAGCGAAAGCCTGTATCCCGAAGTTAGACCGCATATTTGCAACTCATGGCATTCCAAAAAAGATTAAGACTGATAATGGCCCACCCTTTAATGGGAACGATTTCAAACGATACATGGCTGCATTGGGAATCGAATGGACAACAAGCACTCCGTTATGGCCCCAAGGAAATGGTAATGCCGAGAGTGTGATGAAGCCGTTAGGAAAAGTGATAAAGACTTCTATATTAGAGGGGAAAAATTGGAGACAAGAACTTCAACGATTTCTGTTAAATTATCGCTCAACGCCGCATGCTACTACAAAGATACCTCCATGTGAATTACTGTTCAACCGAAAGGTGCAAGGAAGTCTACCCGAGCTGTCAACAAAAACGATCGTGAACAAGCACCAAAGTGCCAAGGAAAACATCGAGAAAAAGAAGATCAGGAATAAGCAATACTACGATGTCAAGAAAAACACCAGAACATCCACAATTAGGGAAGGTGACATTGTTATTTGCAAACAGAAACCAACCAACAAGCTATCTTCTAGATTCAATCCCGAGCGATTGACGATCGTCGAGAGGAAAGGAGCAACAGCTACTGCCAGAAATGACAGTCGCAGTATCACGCGTAATGTGTCTCATTTCAAAGTAGTTAAACGTGCAGAAGAACAAAGTAGTGATGAAGAGAGACCAAACAACGTGGATGATGTACAGGGCAGAGGATTGGAAGACGACATGCAGGACATTATAGTAGAACGTCAGCCGACACCAAGAAGATCAACGAGGAATCAACGAACTGTAAATAGATTTGGTAACTCAATACCGTCTGGACTTATTTCATAGAATTTTAGTATTACAAACAATAACAAACAATTCATAGTTATTCCGTTGAGTTTGTTTTAAAAAAAAAGAGAGCCATGTAGTGATTGACAGGTCATTTACATAACAATGAAAGGCGCGGGAAAACGAGACATATGCCATATGGTAGCGAGAGAGAAAGTAGCAAGTTTGTAGTCGTACAGTAAACTAAATAAATATATAAACGTAACGTGTGTGCTTAATTATTACAGTTAGGATTAGCGTTAGATAAGAGTAAGGATTAGGATTAGTGTTAGGATTAGTGAAAAGATTAAGATTAGTGTCGGGGTAAAGATTATCGCTGTATTTTCCTCCGGGAAATAGATTAGCGTCTAACGCAAAACAACATGCAGCCACCTTAACCTGTCATTTTTAGGAACATACGCGAACTTGGACGAACTTGGGCAAAGAAAAGACATTGAACCTGCGTTTCAGGAACACGCGCGTGATCCCGAAAGATTTGCAAGACGTCATTACCACGCGGCCGGCATATTCATTATTCACAGTCACAACCTGTTTACCTGTTCCACGGCTTGTTCTCAAAATGTCGACATTGACTGTTTGTGTATTTTTGGCCGTGAAAGGAATATTTTGTGTGGAAATATTCATGCATTTGTGCATAGATTTCTCAATAAGGTAATAGAATTAGTGTTAGGATTAGGATAAATGTTTGGCGAAATCGCTGATAATTCAAATTGTGCATGGTTGTTTAATGTTATTGTGTGTAGAAATTCACTCGATAAATTATTCACAGCATGTTTCCATATATAAACAACTTGTAAGTTGTAATCAATGTTGTTCCAAAATGTCGACGTCGTTTGCCTGTGTATTTCTAGTTATGAATGGAATATTTCGTGTGCAAATATTGTCCACGGTAGCTCAAGATACGTGTAGTTCGCATTCGGCTTGTAAATCAGGGTTTTACGTTTGTTGTAAAAGTATGTATTATCCCAGTCTTGGATTTGATTGTCAAAGGCGTTTTGAAATAGCTAGTCGGACAAAGTCGTGTTATGGGCATTCTTGCAAGGATGATAGCGACTGTAAAGGGCTTAAAGATGGACAGAAATTATGCTGTCAATCGAATAGATGCGATGTGTGTCGATGTAGGGTAAACTCAGATTGTGAACAACCGCAGTTCTGTTGCCAAGAATCTTGTAGTATCATACCCTATTCGGGTAAGCCTTTCTGTTGTGAGATTGGCACATGCTCTGATACTAAACGATGCAACTCTACTTCGCAATGTGTTAATACGACCGATGGTAAACAGTATTATTGCTGTACCGACCGTTTCTCAGATCTGAAGCTCTGTAGGCAAAGCTGTGTTGGAAGCGAATGTAGTTCCGATAGCGATTGCGCTGCAGGCCCGAATGAATGTTGTGGCCCGGATGGCGAATGTATAACAGCATCTGAATGCTCTTGGCGGTTTCTCAAATTTTTAATCGGAGTACTTGCTGCAGTTTTAGTATTTGTAGTTGTTTCCTTGTTTTGGTGCTATTCTCGTAGAAAGATGAGACAGTTACGCATGCGTCAAGGTGCCGTGGAGAATACTGTGTTGTTTTCTGGCAATAACCATGAAGAAGTCGTGCAAAACACAGATAATCCACCAAACGAGGCACAAGTTTCCTCAAATACCCGTTTGCACGTGCCCGCAGCAGAAACACAAGAAGAAATTTCTTACCCACTCCCCCATCCCACCAATAACGAATTCATCGAAATGGAGTTACACGTCCTACATCTTGACATTGATGTTAACGACATAAATGAACCAAGCACTCCTCCACCTTCGTATACCCTTAACGATCCATTAACCTCATCGGGTGACGAGATACGTATCAACATGACCGATAATCCCATGAACATGCCACCTCCTCCATATTCGTTTGACGATCAGACTGTTTCACTAGAGCGTAATAATGACTTTCCTCCAAGTTATCGAGTAATCTAACTGTGGATTTTTTCTATCTACTGTACAATAAATCATTCACATTGACATGTTTACAAAACACCAAGCACTGACCAAAACAAGCACAAAAACAAGCGTATATGTGCAATATAATGTAATGTAATAATAGGCTGATTATACTGGAAATGGATGGTCCGTTTCGATGAACTTGGGCAAAGAAAATATATTTCATCTCCATGATAATTGGTCTGCGTATAAAGATGGGAAACAGGCTATGTGCATGATGTCTTATAAATATGGTATATAAGATTAACTAACAGGATAACCGATGTTTTGTTACCCGTAGTTTGCGGATGTTAGCAACAAAACCATGGTGGAATGGTCTGATTATTTCTGGACTCTTAAGGCAACTATTTATTTATATATTTATTTATCTATTTATTAAGTTTTGCCACAATTGTTAATTAGTCAGTTACATAATTATACATATTTTAAAGACTAAAGTTATAAGAATCTAGATGGTCTTTTAACATATTTTCTTAGCATTATTTATGAATCTATTGCCATGAAATTTCCGGGTTTCTTTTTCCTTGAACATTGTCTTGTCATCGTATTAAAGTATAAAGAATTAATTGAAAAGAAAATAATAGCTAAGTTATAGATAAAACTATAAGTTAACTGATATAGAAACTCGAGCCGAAGGCGAGCGTTTGTATATCAGATAAAGATCGGATGCGAATGTTTTATCGAACTTAAACAACGACCCATCTTATGAGTTCATTGGCGAAGTAATTTTAATAATAAACATTGTCTAAGCCGAGAAAATCAAAGCTGAAGTTCATGTAAATCAGGACAAACCTTTATCCGATTTACAAACATTGATTAAACATTCATTTCTTTTGAATTTTCCTCATGAATTATTAATGAGTTTTTTAAGCACAAATACAGATATATATCGCAACGAAATGTTTTATGGTGTTTTGACAACAAACATGGCTTCCAAGGAAGCCTGCAATTTCTCAAAGAAACTGTTCAGCCATATTTAACATGAGGACGTATTATAGAGACAACAAATTATAGACACCAAGTGAATCTACATTCCGGCTCAAATCAAGTGATATTTTATGTAAATCTCCAATAAAATACAATCGTTGCTGGGGAAAAACAGCTATAGCCTTAGGAATACGCTTGATTTCGTGAATTTCGAGGTTGTTTTGGAAAAGCTAGCACGACAAACTCGTGTTATGGGTATTCTTGCGACGATGATAGCGACTGTAAAGGACTGAAAGATGGACAGAAATTGTGCTGTCGGTCACACAGATCATCAGCAACCCTAGCCCTCATCAGCATTATTCACACATGCGCCCAAGCGACTGACGGAACTGGCGCATCCGTGCGTGTCCTCTTGTTTGATTACAGAAAAGCCTTCGACCTGATTGATCATAACATTTTGGTTAACAAAATCCGGAAGCTTTCAATTCCACTACCTATTATTAATTGGATTATCGACTTTTTAACTTCAAGGGAACAACGAGTTAAACTCGCCAGGGATTGTTTCTCCGAATGGGGAAAAGTTCCTTCCGGAGTTCCTCAAGGGACAAAATTAGGTCCTTGGCTCTTTATTCTCATGACAAACGATTTGAATCTAACTGATTTCCAAATGTGGAAATACATTGACGACACTACCGCTGCTGAAGTAATACCAAAAGACTGTCACAGTACTATCCAAACAGGTGTAAATCAATTAGAAGACTGGACTGTGCTGAATAAACTCCAACTTCAAATTCCAAAATGTAAAGAACTGCTGTTTCAGTTCACGAGAGTTAGAAGCCCTTTCCCCAGTGTTGTCCTAAGTTCTGGAATTCTTGAATTAGTTGAACAAGCCAAAGTTTTGGGACTGACAATCAGTAACGATTTGAAGTGGACCAAACATGTTGCGGAAATGATCAAGAAAGTTAACAAACGAAAATATTTCATCATACAACTGAAACGTGCAAAAGTGCCCGCCAAAGAAATAATTAATTTTTACTGTACTTGTACTTGTGTAAGGCCTGTACTGGAGTACAGTTGTGAAGTCTTCCATTTTGCCTTGCCTGACTATCTTAGTGACGCCATTGAGCAAGTCCAAAGAAGAATCACATCAATAATTTTCCCAGGCATGCCGTATTCTGTCCGTTTGCAAATGTGCAACCTTATTCCCCTCAGCGAACGTCGATACAACGCCTGCTCAAAACTTTTCAAACAACTCATCAACGATCCACATCATAAATTATCCTCCCTTCTGCCAGACCGTCACTCTGCGAACTATGATCTCAGGAAAACTCCCGAATTTCAACTCCCAAAGACAAAAACAGATAGATTTTTAAAAACTTTTATTCCGGCCTGCATCAAAGAATTTTCTTAGATGTTAATCTTTTGATACATTTTTAACTTAAATTTATATATATATATATATATAATTATATAGTATTAGTATATAGTAAAATTATAGTTTAATATTTCTATTAACCTTATATGAATTAAAATAGTAATTCTTGTAAATTATTGCTCTATATAATTATAGAACTTAATTTAATCAACGGATGTAAAATAACACGCAATTCAGTCATTGTAAACTGCAAAGTGTTTTCTTAATAAATCTATCTATCTATCTATCTATAGATGCAATGTGTGTCCTGAGTGTAGGTTAAACTCAGATTGTGGACAATCGCAGTATTGTTCCCGCAGAGTTCGGCCTTGGACTTTATCTAATGAATGAAGTCGGTGGTGCAATTCTACGTGTGTCGGTATCAGTTGCCTGTCTAACATTGATTGCGGTAACGACTGTTGTCGTAACTGGCGGTGTGTTAGTTGTTCGGATCCTGATTGTAGTTCTCATTGGGATTGTAGACATAGGCAATACTGTTGTAACAGCATCACCGCCACGGGAAATGTGAGGGGAACTGTGTCGGGGGAAAAACTGTTATTCTGATAACGACTGTGGCCCGTTGGAGCGATTACAAGTCCGACTGCAAGCCCGGATCATTTTGTTGCAAGGTCAATGGGTATAACATAGGAGTGTGTAGTGAAAGTTGCGACGGAAAGCCGTATGTCGATGACGACGACTGTGGTCCGGCGGATGAATGCTGCCTGTGGGAATTTGTATGTGACTAGGGATGGTTGCTTTAACTGGGCGTATTGTTGCAATGGGACCTCATTTGGAGAGAATAAGTGTGCATCAAAATGCAGTGAAGAATCTTGCAGTATTGGCTATTCGGACAAGCCTTGCACATGGTGTGAGAATGGTGAATGCTCTGTAACAATGTAACATCGGAATGTGTTACGTTTGACGGTAAACAGTATTATTGCTGTTTGACAATCAATTCGATCCTAAGCTCTGTAACCAATTTGGATGTATTGGACGCTATTGTAGTTCCGATCAATCCGATGGCGACTGCACTGGCCCAAGGCAGCTCAGGTCACGGATGCACTACATGCCCATGGGAGTTTCCGGAATGGTTAATCGGGGTACTTGTTGGATTTTTTGTACTGGTAGGTATTTTTGTATTTGTGTGTTGTTATTCTCGTAGAAATATGAGACAGTTTAACATGGGTCGATTAAATCAAGATGGCGTGGAGAATATCCACGAAAGAGTCGTGCAAAACAGAGATACTCTGCCAAATTAACCAGACACAAGTTTCCCCAAATACTCGTTTTAATGTGTCCCCAGCAAGAATACAAGAGCACATTTATTACCCACTTCCAGCTGCCACCAACAACGAAGTCATCGAAATGGAGTTACGGCTACCACATCTTGAGACTGATGGTAATGACATAAACGAACCAAGCACTCCCCCACCTTCATATACTCTTAATGATCCATTAGGTTCATCTGGTAACGAGATAACTACCAATACGACAGATAATCCCAACATGCCGCCTCCCCCATTAGTCGGGTTACTTATGTAATTCCGCTCGATTTGATTGCCAAAATTGATTTTTGCCATAATGAATTTATGTGCATATATGGAAACCAATTTTATTGGGTGCCATTTTTTCCCTACAATTTTAAAGTTTCTTTTTTACGAAACTCCACGTGTGTATATCTAACAATCTATTTTGCTAATACACTAACCTGTGTGAACCATAAGTTTTCACCATACAACTACAATTAACCCCATCGATCAATAACACGTCAAATTTAAACTCTTCGCGTTAAAAGGGACGAACGACAGGCAAGAATGCATGGGCGTTGGCTGAAATTTGAATGATTCTTTGCTGGATAAAAACTTGTGAAGATTTTTATTAACTCTATTTTATTATAACTTTCTCGACTTCTAGCCAGTTTTAGAAAATAATATAGAAGATATCTGGAAAATAATGGAAAACAAAACTATTATAAAATAATGTTTGTTGGAAAATCAACAACGAAGGTGTAACTAACCTAGGCATTCCAAAGTGACTGATTTTAGACCTTTTCATGTGTCGGTTTCGTCGTCTTTGTCTAAATCATCGTCACTTGCTACATCTGCGATGTTATAATCTTTAATGTTTTCACAGTCCTCGCATTTGCATAGATCAGTACATGATAAACCATTCTTTAAACACGAACAATTACTTCGTCCTTGGCATCGCACCCACATTTTACAAGTTCTAGCACTGCTTGTGGGGCTGGTAGTTCGAGGCATTTTTTCGCTTGTAGGATACCATCTGCCATTTCCCAGCCATTTTCAGCAAGTGGTAGTATTAAATTTATGGCATTTCGGTACCCTTTCCAAATTCTAGCAATTAGATTTGCTCTTTGTATGCGAGGAATTAATGCACCGAGGGTTGGTGGTAATTTTTCTGCTTCCATATTTCGTCTGCTAAAGAGTTCCCATCGTAGCTCATCTACTTTAGTTGCTTTCGTCGCAGGTGAATAAACAAGACACAAGAACCTCGGAATGCAATCCAGGTGTGCTTCCAAATCGAAATCATCTTCACCAAGTGATTATAGAGCATGGATTATATCATCATCAGAAGACAGCTTAAGGAACGATTTTATCCACTTCTGTTTTGAAATGCCGAATAACTTTCCATCCCAATCTGCTCCTGAAATTGCATGAAGACCTATCAGAGCTTTTGATTTTTCTAGAACAACGAGTGTAGATCTGCTCTTTACATTCATGCTTCTGTTATATTTTCCCTTGCCTGTTACGAAGTTAACACATCCTGTGTTGTGATGGTTTGCGCAAAGGTCCATCAATAATAAAAACGTATGTGTCTGGGGATCTTACGTCAATATTTCAACGAGGTGATAAACTTAGGGCATTGAGTACGTGAAGTGGTATTATGGTGTCTGGTTCCTCGTGATTATGCTGTAAGATGGTGTCGCCAGAAACCTCAGAATGGTTTGAATAAGTGCTTGTACCATAAACTACGATCAATGAAAGTTGACTTTCCTGGTATTCTTGAAGCAATGCGTTGCCAAGGTACTCTGTCAATTGGCTTTTCGTCTCAATATGGGAAAGAAGAGTTTTAAGTGGTACATGTTTGATGTTCGTTGTGTCGCTGACATGGGACTTCACAGGGTCTGTGCCAGAATTACGTTTCACTCTTGTCTGTGATTTCAAAGAATTTTCAATGTGGCGATCAAAGATCACTCTTCCTTCATCATATTGATGAAGAATCTTCTTAATAATGCTGATAAATGCTTGAGCAAAGTCTGCACAGGTATTCATTTTGACGCCTTTTTGATGGTTTGGACGACCGCCATGGCATCCATGATGAAAATATTTCTTGTGGTTTCATTTTGTGTTTATTTCGACCTCTGCGTGATTCTCAAGATCAACATGTGACTCTAATTGTTTAACGAATGCGCTCTTATCGGTTGGAATTAATAGTTGCCCATCTGCTGAAATCAAGGATCTTGGGATTGTAGAGAACTCGTATGTGCCTATTACGTCATTTAATTTCTCCAGCAACTCTGGCCGTGACCTCTGAATGACTAGAAATCTAGCAAGAAGCTGCCGATCTTCTCTAAGCTTGATAACTTTCTTATTTACCTTGCAGCACGATTTATTTTGCCAGTTAGCAAATGATTTCAACGAGAGCTTCTTCATAGGATCCCACATGGACGTCTTTGCTGTGGGATTCACAGGCCTATCTGAGACAAAACTCTTGTATGCTTCTTCTTTCTTGTCTCTTTCGACTATATCTTTCTCTGCTATGGATGACACCGCCATATTCGAGGCTATATTCATCAACTCTGTATCTGCAGCGAAAGGATTTTGCACGCAGTGCTTAAGTATGCCATTATTTATCTTTGCTGCATTCTGCTGTACTCGAGATGCCATTGAACCTGTGAGCTGATGATGCGTCTTCTTCTTTGTGTGACTTACTTCATGGCTTGCTTGAAGCTCGTCCACGATACGCTTAGTCTCAGGGGCAATTAACAAATACTTGTCAAGTGCTGATTCGTTTCGAGTAATACCAGTGATTCCCCCTGCAACTTTAAGAGCTCGAATCTGTTGTTCCAGTGTTTGATCGACAAAAAGGTTTGTGAACGGGATGCCCGACCTTCTCACACTAAAGTTATCCTCAAGCGAGCTCCAAGTCTCTACATCTTCCTCTTTCAGCTGTTGCAATTGAGCAGTGTGATATGGAACAATTAAGCCTTGCGCACTTGTACAAGTCGTGTGCAAAATAATACTTTACTTGTTCTTGTAGGGCAGGTAGGTACAGCCTGCCTTGCCTTGCCTTGAAGCTCTGATCAAACGCAACAAACTTCCAACTTGGTGAAGGTAGCTCAGAAGAAATCTTGCCATGCCACCAGACAATTTTTCCTCTGTAAGAGCATCGATATTTTGCAGAGACTTCTCCATTTTACAACAAATAACATCGATATTATCGAGATCAGAATTGCCAAGCAATTTTTCTCGAAAGCCATGACAGTCTTTCATGTTCTCCTCTAAGTTCTGGTTGTCTTCAAGTAAAACTTCGAACAGCAATTGCCATAACGCCAAGGCATTGGTAACGTGATATTCGACCCCTCTTTTGTAGTTCTTTCCACCAAGTATTTGTCGTATAGTTGCAGGTGAGTATATTCCTTCTTCGATGCTCACAACTTCAATGCCACTTCCTTCCATGTACTTACCAAGGGCATGGAGAGAGGCAAAGCACGTATGCAGTTCTCCTATGCGCAGGAACCAGTTGCTTATCCCATTTGCTTGTTGCAATTTAACTGCTCTTTCGTATAAATAAATATAAATTAAGATCTAAAGTAATTATTGTTTTGTGATTTTGTCCAAACTCAACAGCAGAAATTCCTTGGGTAACGCATAACGCCTTACAGAGTGTTGTATAATCTGTCGGAGAGCTTCGCAGCAAAGTTGCTATTATACCAGTCAAGGTTTTTGGTAGAGATTTATTTTCAGCGGGCAGCAAAAGGGAGTTTGTTGCTGCCCAAATCGGCATCATTCCGCCTTGCTCATGTGGCTGCAATAGAGCACTCTGAACATCTTCCTCCGTATTTGCTTGAAGTGCATTGTCATCAGTACTGATCTTCCTCCATATTTGCTTGAAGAGCATTGTCATCAGTGCTCTGAACTTCTTCCTCCGTATTTTCGTGAAGAGCATTGGCATCAGTACTTATCATTGACCTTGTTCTCATCTTCCAATGCGCATAACATGTAAAAAACCATACTGCATCTAATGGTTTATAACGTTGGATTAACTCTTGGTTGAACTCGAAGTTGTAGTGGCTGAACCTCGGCCCTTCCTTTGATGGTAGCGTTCGTGGAACAACTTCATTGGTTATAGAAATATCTATTGGTTTTGGTTTGCTGGGAATGACGAGGGGATCGTTTACCGCAATGCCGTCTTCTCTTTCATCTTAATTTACAACTATGATAGTCCCATGCACAGTATCCCATCAGGCGTGCATTCATGGAAGTCTATATTGTCTATTGCAAGGAAAGGCTGCTTGTCTTTCTTGATAAAATGTGGAAGACAGAATCCACTCTGCTTCATGCGCTCAGCTACACCAGTTGCAATTCGTTTTTCAAGATTTATTGTAGATTCATAACCAATACCTAAGCTTAACTTCGACAGCAAGTCCACCAGTTTCTTGCTTCTTGTCTGATTGTGAACCATGAGAGAAAGGCCAACGGCAAGGGGCGTTCCATTGCGTTTTCTGTATCTTGTATCTTTCACGAGCGGGTTGTATGTTATTTGTCTGTCTGTTTTGTAGTTATTCATAATCTGTTGTGCAATAACCTTTGTTGCCATTGTGTCGGTAACCTCTGCTTGTAATTTAGTTCCGATTATGACCCATTTGATAAAATAAGACAATTCTTTGGGCACTTCAAGGTCGGTCATTGATCCTTCAAACTTCCATTTAACTGCCTGGGACAACTTTCGTCTAAGTACAGAAGCAGATTTTGCAAGGCACTTTACATCCTCTTCGTCATCTACACATTCTTCATATTCATTAACAGCATTACCAAGCGATATTTTGCTTAATATTCGCTCGCTTTCGTTTTTCCTGTGAGCGTTCCGAACTCCACATCAAGAATGTTTTTGGTAATAAGGTTTTTCAGATACTTTTTTCAATCAGTCGTCCCAGTGTTGGCATCATACTCGCATAGGAGGTTGTTGTATTCTTGGTTAACTTCATTCATATTACAAACCACACCATTCTCTAACGAACACTTGAGTTCATTTATAATTTCTATATCAGCAATTTCTATATCAGGCATCATTTCGCCTTCCTTCTTTTTGGACTTTCTCTCTTGGTCTCGTAAACAATTTCTATGGTAGAAAAGATCCGATGCAACACAGTCTAGGGGCTCATTGATGTTCGCTAAAGCAACTCTGCAATTTTCGTCTGGGCTGTTCTCTTTCAGGAACATAAATCTTTCTCCCGTACTGAAACGTTCGACTCGATGAAGTTCTCCCTTGTCTGCTGCTCCACACCGAAAAACAAAGTATTGAACTTTGTTTTTTCCGTTGATCTTCTGGAACGACTGCTACTAGATTCAGCCGCACATAATTTACTAGAGGAAGGACGGCCTCTTTTCGGTGGTAAAACGGATCCACCAAGTGAACTTCCTTGAAATCGCTTTTCAGTTCTTTTCATCTTACCTGTATGAAAACTTCCTTGTAGCAAGAAAATGGTAACTACTTGCAAACAGTACTTCGTCATTTATGTCATTGATCCTTTGTGAAAGGTTTGCAAATGTAAACTCTCCAAATGCAGCACGCTTTGTTGAAAATTCTCTAATCATTTCTAAACATTGTCTGTCAGGCTTCGAGACTATTAAACTACCTTAAATTATACAAGTCCTCTTTGCTATATCCATTCTCAAACTGAGATCAACCCTGCGTTTACCTAAAGTTACAAAAATTACATTTTATGTTAGCTATCGCAATGGCTTTCTGAATTCACTTCCGTGTAGCACTTCTAGTTGAAATTGTTTAGTGATATTTACTTAATTGATTAAGTCCTGGAGGTTCTTATTAATTGGTAACTTGTGAGAGGGAGCATATAACAAATATTTCTAAACAAATACACGCAAAGTACGAATTAGTTTTCGAGCAAGATTGAAGTGAAAAACCGAAAAATGCGAAGCCGAAAAATTAACAAGAAATAAACAATTAAAAAGAAAAAACAAAAACCCCAAAATAGAATAAAATAAAGAAACAAACCAACAAAACTTCCGTATTTGCGTGCAGTCATTTTTATTTGTCTGGAAACAGAAGCCAGAAGGTGTTTTGAAGGTGTTGTCGATTTGTCGATTTCAGTTTAATTCTTTTCAATGGACCTTTTACCAAAATAAAGAAAATTGATATACTAAAGCACAATGAAAAAGCAAAACGCGAAGAATAAAATTTATTTACCTTAAAATCAACTTATTTATTAACTACAGTTACTTTACGTTTTTGTCGAAAGCGTTATGAACCTACTAGCCCGACAAGGTCGTGTATTGGGCATCTTTGTTCGCGTCATAGCGACTGTAAGGGGCTGAAAGATGGACAGAAATTGTGCTGTCGGTCAATTAGATGCACACTGTGCCCTCAGTGTACAACCACAGTTTTGTTGTATCCGTGGTGTCTCTGCCCCTTGGCGTGAACATAGTCACTGCAATTCTACATGTGTTGGGTTGAGTTGCCGCAATGACTTTGAATGTGGTAACCAATGTTGTCGTTCGGAGAAGTGTGTTAATTGTTCGGATCCACACGGTAAATACTGTTTCAATACCTCGCATTTATACAGGGAATGTAAGTCAAACTGTATAGGGGAAAACTGTCATTCTGATAAAGACTGTGCCTCGTCCGAGCGCTGTTCATACAATTATTGTGTTGACAAGTGTGTTGACATTTTGTTGCAAATTCGACAGGTATAGAGCTGGAGCGTGTAATCAAAGTTGTGTTAAAAACCTGTGTGTCACAGACAAGGACTGTGGCCCGTCAGACGAGTGTTGTCGTGATAACAAGTGCTTTAAATGTGCATGGGCATTTGTGTCAGTCTAAGGAGTGTCGTTTGGAGAGAATAGGTGTGCATCAAAATGCGATAAAGATTCTTGTATTATCAGCAATTATCAGCCTTGTACATGGTGTGAGAATGGTACATGCTCTGATACTAAACCAATAGTCAAGAAATTATGGCTTTGTACCAAGGGTTTATAAGCCAATTCATGGACAATACTAGTGCCTGTGCGACCATATGACGCATTCTGCGTCGGGATGAAATTGCAGTTGAATCATAACATGTAGCTGAATCATAACATGTAGCTGAGGCTGGAAGAATTAAACTATACAAATATCAAAGTATTCAACTGTTCAATCATCCACTTGTGTTTCACATATAGACACAATAGAACTGTGAACTGTCACTAAATAATTTTATACTAGCATATTTTGTCTGCTTCTGTCATGAACTGATCTCGGAACTGATCGCGTCGAACCGGCTAGGCTGACTCTTCTTAATGTCCTCTTTTCAGTGCCAGGTTTGCTATGCATAGAAACTAAGCCTTTGTAAGAGCCTAAGAGGAGCTTATATATATACAGCAGCCTGCGTTCATTTTAATTTTCAGAAATCATTCAAATCAAACAAACTCAGTTATACAGTATAGTAGCTATAAAGTCGATCAAGCAAATGCACTAAACCCTAAGAAAACAAACCGCGAAAAAACGGCTATTAGTAAAAGACGGAGGACGAAGCAACATAAAATTAAAAATCTGATATAATAAAAAAAAATGTATTACTTATTTTATGAATTATTATCTATCACAGTATTTTTTCAGATATAAAGGGAAATTGCCTTAACTTCTCACTCTCCGTTTACGTCAGCTAGTGCTTGCCAAGTAAATAATTTTTTATTTCTTTTTACATATTCGGGAGGTAACAAATATGCCATCTCGCGCTTGGGACGATTGGTTGTTTTATAAAACACATACAAAAGACATTGACACAGTTGAAACGCTCAAACGCGCCGCACTGTGTCTAATTTAAACAGTGTCTTGGAACGAAAACTATTCGCGTGTGCTTTAAAAATCTAGCTACCTTATGTTCGCTATGTTAACAAAATTTACTGCCTATATAGTATATTATATCACGCTTATTTTCACTATTCGACGGCAAACGCATTTAAAAAAGACACTTCCAAAACAGCCCTATCTTGATATCCGGTTCAAATTAGCCATTTGCTGCTCACAAAACCAGGAAATATTTCGATTCAATGTATCCGACGACTTAATATAAAGCTGGTGATGACAAAAGAGTGTTAAAACAGTATATTAACATGTACACCAAAATCTGGGTCACGTATTATATACGCGTACGTATGTGCATCTTGGCAATAACAATGAAGGAGTCATGCAAAACACAGACTCTCCGCCAAACATAGATGCCAAGTCTCACGCATTAAGCGTGTGACACACGCCTCAGCATCATTTCTCACGCTCACACGCTTCAGTTTGATTATCTCACGCATAAGCAGAAAGTTAGCTGAGAAGCTAAAATGTAGAGAAATAATGGTGAAAATGTTTGAACTAATTTATTTTGGTATAAGCTATCAATAAACATCAGACTGTAAAACTCGTGTTTCCTTGTGTATTTAAGAATGTTATCACTGACATTGCAATCAACACACTACTTCAGGATGTAACCTGAGCGCATTTGTTAATCGCTATTGCATCAAGCTATCAATTATACGGCTTAAAGTTTGACGTACTTAGTAGGCGAGGCTATTACTCAGACCCGCTAAATTATTTATAAAGCAATTACTTGTTAAACATTGTGCCTTAACACAAAATGTACCTCTAAAATCTTGTTTTTGAGAACCAAAAATAACTCCCAAATATGTTCTCAGAACGCTGGAAATGCCGTTTCCGAGACCCAAATTTCAAAAATTTTCCGGGGGGGGATGCCCCCAGACCCTCCAACGGTTGCTGCGGTGTGTTCATCTCACGCTTGGAGAAAACACGACCTTGGCATCATTACAAATAAGACACATGTTTCCCCGAATACTCGTTTGGATATTTCTACAGAAGAAACACAAGAGGAAATTAATTACCCACTCCCTCCCACCAATAACGAATTCATCGAAATGGAGTAACGCTACATCATCTTGAAATTGGTGTTAACGACATAAATGGACCAAGCACTCCCCCATGCACCTTAATATACCCTTAATGATCAATTAGGTTAATCTGGTAACGCGATAAGTACCAACATGACCGAAAGACGGTCAAAGAAAGACGGTTATTGGACGATCAGATCGACTGTTTCACCAGAATACAATGACCTCCCCCAACGTTACTGAGAAATCCAACTGTAGATTTTTTATTGTTTACATGAATATTATATATCTATTACATTTTGCCAGGAACAATGTATGAAAGGTCATATATTCTTTGCTTGCACATGACGTCACTACGTGTCATTAGGCGCCATCTTGGTTGATTTTAAAGTTTTGTCCAGCCGTTTACATCGAAATAGTTGAGTTACTTTAATATTTTTGGTTTGTTTTGAAAACATCTTACTGTATTATGAATAGTATACGATTTCTGGCACAATACGACAAAGAATGAAGAATATAGATTTTTAGTTGCCACGAAAATCAACCAAGATGGCGTCGATTGCAAACGAGCAATAGTCAATTACTGTATGGAAACATGCTTACTTGATTTTGTTTATACACTGCATGCATATAATATGCGTCAGTATTTTTTGTATTTGCATTTTGTACAGTAATATTTTGTATAATATACAGTAACAAGCAGATAATTCACGTAATAGGTGACTCCTTTGATTAACTGTGATATAATCCACTGTAATATTAAAAGGGCAGAACATTGATTTTACACAATAATGAATTTAATGATACTTTATAATTGTAAAGAGCAATGTACTCAAAATATTTAACAAGTGCAAAATATCCTACACTCATGACGCATGACGCGTGCTTATATAACTGCGCATGCTCAGTTATGCAGATTTGGTCCCACAAGCATTAAATTACCGTTTAGAAACCAAATAAACTCTATATAAATAGCTATATAATTATAACTATATAATGTTAACTATTATAACTATACTATAAAGACATTCTATATAACTATAATAGTTTAAAATAGTATAATAATTTAAGGAGTCATAAACAAGTGGAAAAAGTTTACTTTGACATTGTCCACTAAAAAACTTTGAGAAATCATTCTAAACTCTAAAGGCAGAAGACATAAGACTAAAAGCCGAAAGGTTAATACAAGGCAGGCAATCAAATCAAGATTATGATAAACTAAATGTTTAAGTTATGACCGCAGTAAAAAGGCAGAACCCAAGGTCAAGGCAGCTGACAAACCGGAAAGCAAAGAGCGAACCCAAGGCCAAAGCAGCTAAAAATAGTTGTAAAATAAGATATAATGATTTGTAATGTAGCTACAAGTGCAAGATAGGAAGTAAAGTATACTAACCTATATTTTAAGAGGTCTAATTACAACTTTAATACGTCGTTTTGTCTTTGAAACAAAGTCTTTTTGGCGACAATGCCATTTTGATTTATTGCATACGAGGTTGAGTGCTTCTCTTGTTCGAAACAAACGTCGCACATACAGTATTTCAACATATTTTGAGCTCCAATCGTCCGATATCTTTCAGAAAAGTTGACAAAATTAATCATTTTTCCTTTTAGCTTTTTCTTCCCCTTACCTTTTCCTTGTAGCAAAAAAAAACTTGTAGCTTCTTGCTAAAAATATTTGTGTTCTGAGGATAATATTAAAACATGCTATGCGTGATTGGTCAAGCTTCCCGCCAGAAACACCCAACCCGCAGATGCGGGCAGAAATAGGGCAGACGAATTAAGGTGATGGCATTACAGTGGTACTAATATACTTCAAGTTACGTGTTCTAACTATCACTATGCGATTGTCTGCACATTCTCTTTACTGTTGTCAATAATTTTAGATTCTGCTCAGGTGGTTTAAGTAAACTCAACATTGAACGGGACCTTTACTCCTTGATTGATTTTACATTGCCAATTATAATTGCATACAAAATGGTAGCTTATAAATGAGAATATTAGGCCAAGTCCTGATACATGCATGGAAATAATAGTACTATTGGGATTAAGATTGCATATACACCCAGACCCCACTGGAGAAGTATATTGAGTACGTGTCTACCGTTAAACAACATGTAGCCACCTTAACCTGAGTTTTCTGGAACGAGCGCTTGAGTCCCAATAGATTCGCGTGCGTCATTTAATACCACAACACGCAATCGCGCATATTATTCATAACAAATCCAATCGCAGCTTGTTCTCAAAATGTCGACGTTGTACGCTTGTGTATTTCTAGTTATGAATGGAATATTGTCAACGCTAGCTACGTATGGTTGTAGTTCTCATGCGGATTGTCATTTAGATGACGTTTGTTGTCAAAATGTATCGTCTGCCAATGCGGAATTTCATTGTCAAAAACGCTTTGAAACTGCTAGCCTCACAAGATCGTGTTTTGGGTATTCTTGTACGGATAACAGTGACTGTAAAGGATTTAAAGATGGACAGAAATTGTGCTGTCGGTCGAATAGATGTCATCTCTGTCCTCGGTGTACGAAAAACTCAGATTGCAGACAATCACAGTTTTGTTGTATCAGAGGCCCCTCTGCCATTTGGTATGAGCAAACTCGATGCAGGTCTACATGTCTTGGGTTGAGTTGCCAGTCTAATTCTGAATGTGGTAACGAATGTTGTCGTTCGGGGAAATGTGTTAGTTGTTCAGATCCTGGTTGTATAGCTCGTACGGAATGTAATTATGGGAAATATTGTTGTAACAATTTGCATCGTGGCTACGGGAAATGTAAGTTGAACTGTATAGGGGAAAACTGTTATTTCGATAAAGACTGTGCCTCGTCTGAGCGCTGTTCAGACAATTATTGTGTAAAGCATGAGCAGTGTGAAAGCCATGCTAACTGCAAAGCCGGATCACTCTGTTGCAAGGTCGACTGGTATAAAATTTCAGAGTGTAGTCAAAGTTGTGTCGGATATCTGTGTAGCCATGACAACAACTGTGGCGCACCACACGAATGTTGTCTTCGTAGCAAGTGTGTTAAATGTGGGCATTTGTGTCGGTCTAGCTCTGATTGCCTTAACGGGGCGTCTTGTTGCAAAGGAGCCTCGTTTGGAGAGAATAGGTGTGCAGCAAAATGTGACAAACAATCTTGTACTATCAGTGCTGATTGTGTTGAGCCCGGCACATGGTGCGACAGTGGTGTATGCTCTCATACTAAACGATGCGACTCTTCTTGGGAGTGTGTTACGTCCGATAGTAAACACTATTATTGCTGTATCGACGATGACTCCGGTCTGAAGCGCTGTAGCCAAACTTGTAATCGACAGCAATGTAGTTCCGATCGCCATTGTACTGGCCTGAATGAATGTTGCGGCTCAGATGGTACATGCACGGCATCCAAGTGCTCTTGGGAGTTTCCGAAATGGTTAATCGGACTACTTGTTGGACTTTTATTACTGTTAGTTATTTTGGTATTTGGGTGTTATTATTCTCGTAGAAAAATGGGACGGTTCAACATGGCTCGATCAGATCAAGATGCCGTGGAGAATACTGTGCATCCTGGCAATAACCATGAAAGAGCCATGCAAAACATTTATACATCCCCAGCAGAAGCACAAGAGCAAATATATTGCCCACTCCCCCATCCCAACAATAACGAGTTCATCGAAATGGTGTTACTGGACCCACAATATGAAACTGGTGTTAACGGCAGAGATGAACCAAGCACACCAGCACCTTCGTCTGGTAATGGGATAAGTACCAACACGACTGATAATCCCAACATACCGCCTCCTACGTATTCGTTTGACGATCAGACTGATTCGCCAGAACATAATAATGACCTACCTCCAACGTATTGAGTAATACAACATTACTGTAGAAATTTGACTGTAAAAATTTGAAAGTTTAAACAATTTTATTGAGAGTTCTAGTTTTACTGAGAGGCCCCTATCCCCTCAGACACGGGGTTCCTTTTAATTTAGTGCCATCCCTAAAGTTCTGAAAATCAACTACTGCTAGGTAACAGCTCGAAAATTGTGCATTTTACAAAAACCGCGAAACCTTGCTGCAATATTCCAAGTAGCGCGGGGACCATAATTCTGTTATTCTGATCAAGATACGAACGACAATGAAGGTCAATCAGTGTTGCAAGATGAAGCATATTAAACCTTCGTTGAAAGCTATGTCAAACAAGACGCTCTAGTGAGCGTAAAGTTGCTGGGGCTAGTAGAATAATTGTCATTTATCGATAAAATTAAATTTGTTTATCTACTATGTTTATGACATAGAAAGTATACAGCAACTCGAGTACCGGTTTATAGAATGAGACTTTATTCAGAAGATAATGTAAAGAATAGGATACAAAAGACTAAAGACAGGATTGAACAGTAGCAATATAAACCAGTGTTCCTGTCATTCTGTCAACACTTAACATTGCGTGCGACTCTGATCTTATATTTACCAGCAAACTGTCAACTAATCAAAATAAAGTTTTTCCCGCACCACGTGAAACACCCTCTCTACTCCGCAGTGGCTATTTATTTAATTTTTTTATGATTCAGAAGCGCTAGAGCGCAATTGAACATCGAGTATGATAACCGCGGGCGGCGAAGTTCTTTCCTCCGCCCGCGCTCCGCCATTTAGCGCGTTTTATTTATTACCATCTTGCGCATTCTTTTATTTATTATCCAATATTAGCGTATCCTTTTATAATATTTTTTTTATCCAAGCCTCTGCGAAGGAGAGAGTGAAACACCAGTATTTTCGCGGTTTGTTTTGTTAGGTTTAGTGCATTTGCTTGATCGACTTTAGACCTATACTGTATAACCGAGTTTGTTTGATTTCTGATTATTAAAATGAACGGAGGCTGCTTCTATAAGCTCCTCTTACAAAGGCTTTCTATGCATAGCAAACCTGGCAAAGAGGACACTAAGAAGCGTCAGCATAGCCGGTTTGACGCGATCAGTTCAACGTTAAATATATACGACCCACCGCCTTCATACAAGCCAACATATACCCTGAACACTTTGTACAGTCGCGGAGCCGCCTTTATTCTCAAAGTCCTACACAGGCGAAGCTTACATATAGCTCGTTTTAAAACCTTGGAAATATGCTAATAGTATAAGGACCTAAAGCGAGCATCATTGATGTCTAAGGAATATATATGTACTATTTACATATGCGTCACTTCGTTTCATTATTTGACCAAGGTTATCGCGTCTGCAGGCCATTATTGATTTCAACTAGTATTCCCTTCAACTTAACACGTTATTGAAATATTAAATCTGCGATATAGTTTACATCGTTAAAGAGTAAGCAGTGTATATTTTGGTGCTTATATATATGAAAATATTTTAGACTATTAAACTAGTACCCAGGATCTATGGCTGGTGTACAACGAAAAACGGATATCCGAGAATCATCGAAGGGCAAACCTAGAGTTGCCGGGCACAGGTCATGCCCTAGCCTGCGTGGCAGGCGTTCCATTGTGGGGGAGGGAGTTTTGTTTAGACAACAGAACTCCCTCCCCCACTCTCCCTTCGCTTTTTCTCCTCCCCCCTAACTTCTCACCTAGCGCGCGCTCTCAAAAAAAAGCGCGCGCTCCAAATAAAACTCCCTCCCCCACAATAGAACGCCTGCCACGCAGGCTAGTCATGCCCCAGCAACTAACTAGAGGACACTGCATAAATTGTACATATACTAATACGCATTCACTCCATTCAGTTCTGCTCAGCTGGGGAAAGCAAGACAAACTTTTCTAAATTTCTCATCCAATTTTCATCCAAATTGAATTAGTATAGATTTTTATCTTTGGCCTATAGCCATTAGCTCCTTGGCCTATGGCCATTAAAATGTTTGAAATGAAATAGTTAAAATAATAAAAAATAAGTATATGGTTTATCCATAGCCTCTTGAAACTTTGCACTATCCTTAGGATCTCTGAGTTGATTTATCGTGCTCACAGACAAACAAACAAACAAACAAACAAACAAACAAACAAACAAACAAACAAACAAACAAACACATGCACATGCACATGCAAAAACAAACCCAGGTGAAAACATTAAGTAACTTGTTTTCAAGTCAAATGATCACACACCGCTGGGAAAGTATATTTGAGTAGCTGTTAGTTCGTTCATCCAGTAACATCCCGTTTTAAACATGTCAATATGTCATTTCCTGCACGTTGGAGGACAGTTCAGAAAGATTTGGTTCAGATTTTGTCATCAAGAACGAGATAAAATACTTTAACACCAAAATCTCCCTCACGTATTGGTATGACAGGATGTAACATCCTCGTATGTTTTGCATATCAAGTTCATGTGAACGTCCGCTCTTTCTATATGTATGCATGTCCTCAAATATGGGTGTGTCTATGTCCCTAAATATCTCAACATACTATAGATGCTATAGAGACTATAGATGCTATAGAGACTATAGAGACTATAGATGAATAGACACTATAGACATTATACAGTAGATACTATAGAGACTATAGATACTATAGATACTATAGATACTATAGATACTATAGATACTATAGATACTATAGATACTATAGATACTATAGATACTATAGATACTATAGATACTATAGATACTATAGATACTATAGATACTATAGATACTATAGATACTATAGATACTATAGATACTATAGATACTATAGATACTATAGATACTTTAGTAGAAATTTCCAGGTGACTATCGATTTTCCTGCATGCTGATTGGTCCAAATTGAGCCTCTAAAAAGTGATAGTCACTGGTCAGTGACTATCACTTTTTTTTTCAAAATGGCTTCTTCGCAAGCTGCCGAATTTAAAACAAAAATCGTTTTTTTGAGCCTGATTCAAAGTTTTAAATGAAAAAAACTGCCGCTAAATTAAAGGAGGATATATTTTTGACATTTTTAAAGGTAAGCGATAACAAATGCACTATTTTTCTTCCATGAAAGGCAGCGTTTTCTCGCTGTTAAAATGAACATGTATAAAACTTTTTCCGTACGGCTCAACCACAAGTGTTTATTTTGAAAATTATTCGTTTTATCCTCATTTATATCGTTATATTCAGCAAAAACCTAGCTGTGATATATTTTTAAAACCATTCTACTTTGTATTTGAGCCTTTCCAAAGTATTTTTCTCATGAAATTGTTTGTTTTTGTTTCGCTTCGATATGTTTTTGACACTCGTCTTTTGCCGGCATGTTTTTAATAACCGGCCTCTGAGAAAAGCGCTGAATTTTGTCCTATAGCCTTTTCAACTGACCTCATAACTTTCTGTGTTTGTTTTTCTCTTTGAAATTTCTACTAAAACAATTAGTCGCCTCAGGCTCGGTGATTACAAGCCTATAGTCACTTCGCCTTCGGCTCAGTGACTATAGGCTTGTAATCACCTCGCCTTCGGCGACTAATTGTTAAATAGATACTATAGATACTATAGATACTATAGAGACTATAGATACTATAGAGACTATAGATACTATAGAGACTATTGATATACTGTAGACACTATAGAGACTTTAGATACTACATGCAGACACTATAGATACTATAAACACTATAGAGACTATATAATTATTGAACTTTTGTATTTGAAATCGTGCCATTGCCTATAGCTATAACTGCAAACTTCGTATACAGGTAAATAGGTACTGTACCTTGCTAATCATTACACTACACCCTATAAGACCAATAATTACGGGAACCACTGAGTATTTTCAAAAAATACACTACAAATTCTCATGTCCAAGCTGCCCTAAATCATACATGGGGAAAACAGACAGATGCCTCTACACAAGACTAAACGAGCATGCTGCAACTGACAAATCAGAGATTTACAAACATACGAACACTTTATCTATCTGACAAACCTACTGAAACTCAACTTAGACGAACCTATAATCTATAATCTGAACGTCTTGCAAGATACAGCATATAAGCCTATTTATAGTGTTGACTGCGCATCCAATGACGCGTTCTGCGTGGCATAATATTGTTATGCATATCAAAGTATTCAACTGTTCAATCATCATTTGAATATGCCATAAGTTGTTGGAAGGACGATTAGTTTCCGCACGGCTTACTCGCTTTAAATTAGAAAATGTATTTCCTTAGGTTACAGGAGACAAAATATGCTAGTTCAAAATTATTTAGTGACAGTTCATATGCAGTTCTGTTGTGTCTATGGATGATTGAACAGTTGAATACTTTGATATTTGTATATTTTAATTCTTCCAGCCTCAGCTCATGTTATGATTCAACTGGAATTTCATCCCGCGCAGAACGCGTCATATGGTTGCACAGTCGCTAGTATTGTCTATGAATTGGCTTATAAACTCTTGGTACAAAGCCATAATTTCTTTACTGTTGGTTCGTATGTCAAATAAGTTAAATAGTTTGTTTACAAAACAAAGGATGACACACCGCACGAAATGCTTTATATGGGTAAAAATCTATTTGAGTATATATAGTTAATTAATCCATTCAATAACATCCCATTTTCAAGACGTCAAGGTCAACCATGCATGGTTTTAACACCAAAATTTGGGTCACGTTATACGTACTTATACCGTATTTATTCGTTTGAGCGCTCTTCAAATTTTTAGTGTTTTTGATGCGGCTCTTATTTGAGGGCAGCGGAGACTTTACCGCGTTTCTGAGATAGACAATATTAGGAAAGTCTAGGGACTAGGGAAATTTAAGTTTCTTGACCATACACTTCTGTCACAGGTATATTTTAATTTTTTTTGCTCAATCGCCACGAGGGCGACCTTTGCAAAAAATCTAGTCGCTAGGTGCAAAATTTGGTCGCAATTGGTGACCTAGCTGGGGCCCGACTATTTCAACCCCTGTGTTTAAGTACTATTTACAACATGAGCGGCAGTGTTGTATCGGATATTCAAACTCGAGCCGACAGCGAGCGTTGACTTGTATATCCGATACAACACGGATGCGAATGTTGTAAATAGCTTGTGAAACGTCTTGATGAGAACATTCGTATTCTTCAACAATTTAAAATAAATGAATGATATTTGGTGAGAAAATTGAACTTAAAGTTTATGTAAATCAGCATGATTCTGTATCAGATATACAAACTCCTTCACGCTAATGATTTCTTTTGTGTTTTCTTCATGAATTATTAATGAGTTTTACAAGTCTCGTTAAGAATGTCAACGCCACTATTCAAAATATGAATGCGGCAAAGACATATCTATAATTTATGTGATGTCGACAATTTTACACAATGACGACAAATATCTACCACATGATTAATATTTTAATTATCGGTCATTGCATGTGGGAGCTGCCAAGAATAACCGACCGCACTGCATGTAGGGACCGACCAAAAGAACTACAATGCAATGCGTATTAGTGCGTGTAACTTTCAAACTCAAGGACAAAACTAATTTTACAAACATAAATATTCATCAACATAACAATTCCCAGTACTTTTTGGTTATTCAAAGTTCAAATAGTTTTCTATACTATCGAAAATCAGGGTTTTGACACATGGCTATATAAATTATCGTAAGGTTGGCTAAAAAATATTTGAAGCCCCAAAATGGTTGTGTAAACCAAAAAAGCCATAACATTTTTCGCTTTACTTCAGTGCCTATACACGTAAAAACGCACAAGTTGTAACAAACCTACAGCACACTTGTACTATCAGTTCACGATGTGTTCGCACTGCTTCTTCCCAGCTTGTTGACAAGTTGTCATCGGCTTCTTGACAACTTGCTACAAGGCTTGTTACAAGTTGTTCCAACAACTTGTTATCGTCCTTCAATTCAACAACATGTTGGGAGGAAAGGTGGCAGGAGGATTAGGATTATAATAGAAATAGCGTTAGCTGCATATCGGCTATTGTGACTAAACTAATGGTATTTTTGTAATTATTGCGAAATATATGTTCAACTTTTTGTACTTTCATTGCAGGTGGTTTGTGGTGAAAGATTCATTCATTGCTTACTTAGAGTAAGTTTGATGTTAGAATTTTAAAATTTAAAATTTGTTATATTTTAATTTTAATGCTACTTCTGCTCAATTAACTTAATTGTCTTCATTACGACATTTCTGCTGTGATCTTTTCCCCTTGTTATCGAGCCACCTTAATGAACTAAACTATAGCAAAATAGTGTGCATCAGGGCGCATTGCGGCTTAATAGGTCAAACCACCAAACGTTGACTTCAGTGTATCGTTTAAGATTCAATTTCAATCGTTAAAAGATTTGTCCCTTGGAAAGAGTCTGGCAAAGATTGAAAATCAAATACAATTATACACAATATGTAATTTAATATTTTCATCATGTTGAGAGGATCACGGAAGGACCAAACGTCAAATTTTAATATAATAAACCCGCGGGATTTATTTAAAATTGAAGATTTGGTATAAATTAGGCCGATTTTTATTACACGAGTCATTTATCATTCGCCATTCCTTCTGTACAATTGCGACAAACTTGGAAAAGGTCGTGAAATTTTTCAAGTATGAGGGCACTAAATCACATAGCTCAGCAGGTGACACTTTGCCGAGGGCAAATCACTGATTTAAATCTCGTACACCTTCAGAAAAAATCAGAAAAAAATCACACAAAAATATACAAATCACAAAAATATAGAAAAATGTCAAAAAAATCACTAAAAAACTCACTAAAAATAGAAAAAATCACATGATTTTTTAACCCTGAGTGATTTGGCCCTGGCACTTTGCCTTTAACTTCCGATCAGCAAATTTATAGACAATATAAATTTAAGTTAATGAGACAACGCGTTGAAGCTAGTATGTTAAGCAAGATATCAGATAAGTTTCTGTCTCAAAGGCGGTGATTCCTTCCGTCCTGGCCTCAAGGAATGCATTGTTTAGTTTTACTTATTGACAGATAGTTCAAAGATCATTTTCATCATTGGGCATGCTTTCACGTGAGCAGCCCTGGATATTGCATGCTAACGCTTCCTACTAACAAATTGACCAATCATAACGCGCAATATAATACAAGTTAATTAGCGCATAACTTGCAGGATGCTAACAAGATCATATCATTTATACTGAGCGCTTCGCTTACTCAAGTTATTGAAATAATTTTCAACATGAAAGTTTACCGTTTATGCACGCGAACTGCTTTGGACGGCGATGGTATGATGCGGCGGTGCGCGATCTAACGATGGACATATTATCGTGTATATACAACAACAGGCAGTGTGGACAGCGACGACGCAGTTAGTCAAACAGAACTCAACGGCAACGCGAAGCAAGTACCGGCATCCATTCCTCTCATGAACAAAGAAATATATCAGTTTAAATACGTATAAGTTAGTCCTACGCAACGGAACAGCTGCGTCGGCATTAGAATAGAAAGAAACGCTACTTACTCAAGTTACGAAACGAATTTTCAAGAATGAAAGTCTACTGATTATGCACGCGAACTGCTTTGGACAGCGATTTCAGATGGTACATATTACCGTATATATGCAACAACGGGTGTATCGCGAGCGACGACGCAGTTAGTCAAACAGAACTCAACGACAACGCGGAGCACCATACCGCTGCCGCCGGGGCATCTATTCCTCTAATGAACAAAGAAATATATCAGTTTAAATACGTATAAAGTTGGTCCTACGCAACGGAGTGGCTGCGGCGGCATTATAACAGAAAGAAACGCTACGACCAGATGTGGATATCATAGAACACTGGGATTAACAAGGAATTGGATTATACCACTGATTGATACAAAATGTGTAGTTAAGGGGGGATTTGCCATCGCTTAGCTTGGGTATTGTAAGTATACAGGCGAATTCAATTGATTGCGTTATATTTCGTTTTAAACCAACATAAAAATTCATGTGCGCTATAACGAGAGTTGACTGTATCTGTCTATCGATACATTTAGTATGTCTCGTTTTGTTAATGCGCATGCAGCTGGTAATATATTTGATTGACGTATTTGAGTCCAAAGTTCGATCATTGTTTTGAGGCTGGAAAAGCTCGGCAGCTTTGTCACACACTATATTCACCCCTACAATCATAAATATAGAAAAGAATATCATTCATCCAACCATGATCGCTAAATTGGCTGCACCTATCTTGTTGCATGAATTATAATGATGATAAAGTTTATAGTTACTTAGTTCAAATTTCAATCTATTTGTAAGATGTATACCATAGGCATAGTCCACACATCAGTATATATCGAAAACTAAAACATACCCTGACAAAAGTATACTTTGATTTGCTATGCTCTATCAGCATTCGCGACACTTACTGTACATGCACTTACGTTAATTTGAGAAATAGTCGGGAGGGGTTTGCCTAACTGTTTACATATATCTACTCGTGAATGATAGCTATATAATTCTGTTACTATATTATTCGTTTTTACTGAAACGGAGCTAATCTTAAGCTCCAAGTTATAGATAGATATAGTTTGGCAGTATATATATTTCTATAATTATTGTGATTCATCGACTATATATCACTCCAAAACTTGCATTCCTCACGAAATGAGTTTGGCGCAAGTCTCGATCTGTTTCACTGATTGCCTCCAAGTTTTTAACTATACATATTCTAATAAATTAATCTATTTATTTTTATTTTTTCCTGCAGTGGAAAATTGGCATTGATTTGATTTGTATTTAATTTCTACCTTATTTGGTTAGGGACATAGCACATATTTAAATTAAATGAAGTATACAGGCAATATATTGTGCTACGCCAATTCAATTTTAGTCGGTCATTATAAAGATTAAAGTAATTGATAACAATAGTTCATCCTTTGAAAGCATGCCAATACAATAAGTTGTTTGTGGTTATAACATAAGATTGAATCACATTCTGTAAGATCTGATGTTGCTTGAATGTGGATACATTTCTATAATATATTGTTTCAGATATAGAAAGAGTTCTAGTTTGAATACACATATGATCTATATGCCTACAAAATTTGTTTGCACTTTTATGCATGATCCGCATTATATTTGCTTTGTTTGCATGAAACCAAATATCTAAAGCCGAGGCTCAAGCTACTTTCCAATGTCAATGCCTGCATGTATACAACATCATACTATAATTTTGGTTTTTATCGAGGGAACAATCACAACAAGAAAACAAAACGATTTAAAGAATGCTCAAATAAACAAATAAATAAAAAGACGTATGTCTTGATATAATCAGCTCTGTTTGTCGTGTTATCAACACTCCAATCGAGAACTTGTAAGATAGAAGCTTTGTGTGGAAGCTGCTGGTCAATTGTCTTGGCCCCATCCAGGTTTCATGTATCGTAGGTTTTTCCTGGCCTCCTGACATTCCAGCTGTAATATGAGTGATGGTAATGCTCAAATCAGCCACTCTAACAATAAGGCTAAATACATAACAATTCTTCATTTTAAAAATGGGGAGAAGGTATTTTCGTCTATGGGGAATACACATTCTGTGTATTTGTGGGGCTGAAGTCTCCCAAAATGTCAACTTCAGGCCCATAGACTCAATATACGTCACACATATACCATATAATTAAGGACTGTCCATATAGGGGTTTATCGCCCCTTGGTCAGGTTAAGGACTGCCCGTATGGGTCTAGCACTCTGGGTCAGGTTAAGGACTGTCCATAGGGGTTTCATTCCCTTGGTCAGGTTAAGGACTGTCCAAGTGTTTCTTGGTTCAGGGTCGTCAAGGAATAGCTACCCCTGGCAAGGCTCTGCTTTATGGTCAGAGCATTCAGTTCAGTCAATCAGTTCAGCTTAAGGTGTGACGTGAGTAGGGATGATGTTTGTCATAATATGAGTCTTCACACCCCAGAACCCCTTCTCCCACAAAATATGTTTTGTTTGAATTGTGTTTTTATAAATACGGTTTTATATCAACAGCTGGTGTAATTAAAGCAAATTTATAGACAATATAAATTTAAGTTAATGAGACAACGCGTTGAAGCTAGTATGTTAAGCAAGATATCAGATAAGTTTCTGTCTCAAAGGCGGTGATTCCTTCCGTCCTGGCCTCAAGGAATGCATTGTTTAGTTTTACTTATTGACAGATAGTTCAAAGATCATTTTCATCATTGGGCATGCTTTCACGTGAGCAGCCCTGGATATTGCATGCTAACGCTTCCTACTAACAAATTGACCAATCATAACGCGCAATATAATACAAGTTAATTAGCGCATAACTTGCAGGATGCTAACAAGATCATATCATTTATACTGAGCGCTTCGCTTACTCAAGTTATTGAAATAATTTCCCACCCACCCACCTCCTTGGCTATTCAGCCTGACGTTTGCTCTAAGTTAGAGTTACCTTGAATATGTTCAAAATTGCAAATTCATCGATATAATATTGGTAGTTAATATATCAGTGGAAATAATAGCTATTATATAAAAATGGAAGCAGCTATCATCAACTGTCTTCAACACCATATACTGGATCAAGGACTCGAGAAAGGACATTTTGGAAAGAGACACAAACAATGTTGCTGCTAGATAATGCCTTTACTTTAGTATGTATATAGTTAAAAACTAACGTTTTCGGTCGCAGACTATTTTGTTATTTTGGTTAATAAATTTGTGGTTCGGGTTGAAGTCTCCCAAAATGTCAACTTCAGGCCCATAGACTCAATATACGTCACACATATACCATATAATTAAGGACTGTCCATATAGGGGTTTATCGCCCCTTGGTCAGGTTAAGGACTGCCCGTATGGGTCTAGCACTCTGGGTCAGGTTAAGGACTGTCCATAGGGTTTCATTCCTTGGTCAGGTTAAGGACTGTCCAAGTGTTTCTTGGTTCAGGGTCGTCAGGGAATAGCTACCCCTGGCAAGGCTCTGCTTTATGGTCAGAGCATTCAGTTCAGTCAATCAGTTCAGCTTAAGGTGTGACGTGAGTAGGGATGATGTTTGTCATAATATGAGTCTTCACACCCCAGAACCCCTTCTCCCACAAAATATGTTTTGTTTGAATTGTGTTTTTATAAATACGGTTTTATATCAACAGCTTGGGTCATTAACCAACATTAATTTCAGTCAGTATAGTTTAAGATTCATAGTTTTCAATAGCGAAACCGGTTATCCTTGACATTCTGACAAAGACTGAAACCAAATATAAAAGTTATAAAATTTCAGATAGTAAGTGAGTTATTATGCTCTTTCGTTTTAGTCCAAAAAGTCAGGAAGTCAAAGGGGTATTGTTATTGGATGAGAAATTCTCAGTCAAAATCTCTCCAGGGTTATCTCGTGGTTTGCTGATTGAGAATCGCGACAGGTAAGTAGTTAACTGGTCGTTATTTTTCTTGGGTTCATAAAATAAGTTTTTATCTCGGCCAGGAGGTGTGTTTTCATCTCAGCTTCTACTATCAAGACCTATCAAGCACAGACTCAGTAAATCTATCTCTGCCACTAAGCCGAACATTCTTCTTTCCTTTAGAGAATTGACAGTATTTTGTTGGACTCATCGAAAACAAAGGTTGGACTGTAATCACTATGGAATAGACTGTAATCACTGATAGACAGACGGGGGGACGGACGCGGACGGACGGACATATGGCAGACAGCTGACAAACAAATAGGCCGTACTATGGTAGACAGCTGACAAACAGACAGACACACACACAAACAGACAGGCAGAACAAATGAGCACAACAGTCAGACTGACTAGTTTAAATAGACACATGTACAATACAACTTGTTCTTGATTTCAGTGAATGGATGGCAGAAATAGTCCGTACTATGGCCGATACTGGATCAGTTTGGACCAAAGATAATGCTTACAGTTCTTATGCTCCACAAAGACAGAACGTTCCTGCTCAATGGTATGGCACTTTATACCATGTTCCCAACATTTTGTTCTCTTGATTTTGTCGTACATTGATGTATATAATGAAGGAACGAAAAAAGAATACGAATTCAAAGGGCTAACGCTATGGACAAACTAGGAAACATTGGAAAGAGAAGACGAATTGGAGACATTGTTGCGCAAACAAGATTTTCTTACTTGAAAGCTAAAATATTTCTGTACAAATTAAGAAACATATTTAGTTCTCCTTCGTGTGAATTTTGTTGCGGAAACAATGTTTCCTGGTTTGCCCATCTTTTGGAAACATGGTTAGGAAATAATGTTTCCAAATAATGTTTTCTGGTTTGCCCACCTTTTGGAAACATGCCTACGAAACAATGTTTCTTGGTTTGCCCACATTTGGGAAACATGGCTAGGAAGCAGTGTTTCCTTGTTTGTCCACCTTCAAGAAACATGGCTAGGAAACAATGTTTCCTGGTTTGTCCACCTTCGGGAAACATGGCTAGGAAACAATTTTTCCTGGTTTGTCCACCTTCGGGAAACACGGCTAGGAAATAATGTTTTCTGGTTTGCCCACCGTTGAGAAACATGGCTAGGAAATAATGTGTCCCTGGTTTGTCCACCTTCGGGAAACGTGGCTAGGAAATAATGTTTCCTGGTTTGCCCACCTTTGGGAAACATGGCTAGGAAATAAATAAATCTTTCCTAGTTTTCCCACTTTCGCGAATATTACCGCAACAACGTTTCCCAGAGCCTAATTCCAGATTCTTTGATTCCAAATGTTAACGGTTTTCGGAGTGTTCGTTGTTTTTTTCAAATTCGTGTTGTTTTATTGTTTAGGTTTGTGGATGGTGAAGATTATTTTTACGCAGTGTCAAAAGCTCTGGATGAAGCCAAAGAGGAAATATATATC
The DNA here is from genome assembly GCA_016169945.1 of Trachythela sp. YZ-2020. NCBI lineage: Eukaryota > Metazoa > Cnidaria > Anthozoa > Malacalcyonacea > Clavulariidae > Trachythela > Trachythela sp. YZ-2020. The sequence goes on along the minus strand of JADLSH010000024.1, from coordinate 706,235 downwards.
ACGGACTGGTGGTAGGTACAATTCCTTTCTTTCATGTCTCAGCAGTTCGTTGAGTTGAAGTTAGCTATGGTAATTCTGTCAGGATATACCTCCAGCACAGTCACACTGACGAGTCAATGAATGCAATCTATTCGGCTCATGCAAGTGACGTCACAACTAGTAAATGTTTAGTTTCTGCCATTTTGGGTGGCAAATTCCACCATTTCCATTGGACAAATTCAAGCTAATTAAAATGGCTGGCATTAATCGTACGCCATCTTTCCAACATGGCTGGCATTAATCGTACGCCAACTTTCTTTAATAACTCGAGTTCTAGATATGCTAAAACAACAAACTATACACCAAAATACTCCTCGTTGTTGCAATCCACGATAATGCCACCCAAAATAGCAGAATATTTAGCATGGCGTAAGATCTTACGTGACTGCACCGGCCGAATAGAGTTTTATTTATTTAACAACTTTATTGGTAACGTTACATTAAGATAAGCATTACAACATTACATATTTAATGGCCCAACAGGAAAGATGCGAACGAGCACCCCCTTAACAAGTACTATTGTTATAAAACATATAAAACACTATATAATACTAGTTTATAAAAATACCAGAACAATCAAACAGAAGCGAATGATGAATAGTAGTAATTATAACCATCTTTACATAGCAGATAGAGACAATGATTTGTCGCAAACCATCATAAGTCGCCTCTGTTTGAACATTCTACTTCAACGTTCATACCATGTCCTATGGCAAGCACAGTTACGCACAAGACTCCATGTGCACGGCATCGACAAGTCAAAAGTTCTGTTCAGCTCCAATGTAAATATGTCTTTTACAAACTTTTTAAAGAGCGATAGACTAGAAAAAAATATTTGGAGGAGCAATGAGTATGATATTGTTCCAGAGTTTGACGATGCGGTTGAAATATGAAGCTTGAAAAGCACTGGTTCGACGGTATGGTATTTTTAGCGTTCTCGTTCTCAACCAGTTCTTAGTGAAATTGATAGCAAGAGATTTTGGGCAACTGTATCACAGAACCTAAAATTGAAAAATCAAAAAACAAAACGGTGAAATTAGTTGGTGAATAATCTTTCTGCTCTTTTTTAAAAATGTGCATCGCATTTTGAGTTTATGAACACTCCCTTCACACAATCTTCACTGACTATAACTTTCTAGTTTCCTGCACATGTACTCTTGTAAATCTTCATGCTACATCAGTTTGTGTGTCGAATAACAACTGAATGAAAGTTTCAAACTGGCCTTTATGCAGCCCTGTATACTGGCCTTGATGGCTATAGAAAACATAGTAACGTTCAAGGCCAAACTGACCTTGCCTTTTCTTTTCCTAAATTTGAGGACGCTCCACTATAACAAAAGTCATGCTCACCGTCTAATGCCAGATGGTTTTTTTCGTTAAGGAGAGACTATAGCACGTAAATGAGTAGCAGGGTAACTCGCCTCCGTATGAACTGACCCTAAGACATGTAATCGCTGAAATGGAAATAGTAATCGCTTACTATGGAAATAGTAAGGATCCTAGTTGGAAATAGTACATTGATTACATACATACATACATACATTATTCAGCTCACTCCCCTTTGGGGCTTTTCAGTGACCGATTACATCCAGTATCTCGCTTACCTATATCATGTACGTAGCCTACATTATCTATTTTTACAACAATTGTGAATCAACAGTATAAATCCGTCAATTATTTCATTTAGGTTTAGTCCAGAGCTGCACATGGTTCGACCGTCCACAGAAAATGACTACTGGAGACTAGATAGAATTTTGCAACGAAAAGCGGTAAGTGTTAAAATTCAACAAATTATGCTACATTTTTATCTCACGCAGTTCTAAAATGTTAGCGCGCTGCCCTTCACCACTGAGTTAAGCCGGCTATACAGCGGGTCCATGGCAGAGATTTACTTGGGTTGGGTAATTTCCTGCACTTGATAAACTCGTGTACATTATGATTGGTTGGTTCTCTCCAGTGCTTCAACGGTTTTCCTCCGGTTACTCCGGTTTTCCTCCCTCACTAAAATCTAAGCGTTAGATAACTAACAACACTTGCAGACCTTTGTCAATTGGGTTGTAAAACCTGTTAACGCTTTCCGTCCACTTCAGAGTTGTATAAACACAACTAGATATACACTCATGCAGAATCCCCTCGCCTATTCGAACTGAGGAATTATACTTCCCAAAATTTATTGTAACATGAAGTATTCAGTCAATCATTGTAACCATAGCAACACACAATTTCTTACTTTTTGTATAAAATGATAAAATAGTGATATAAATATTTGTACTTTGTAGATATGTTATTACGTACTCTTTTAGCTTTGGTGGCTGCAAAATTTAACCTTAGACATTTCACAAAAACGTCAAAAATTTTCAGAAAACTTCAACTGTTTTTTGACAGTATAATTTTTTAAATTTATCTTTAAAATGAAGTTTTTGACATTACGGTGTTTCTTCAAAATTCAAATCTAAACTTGCTAAAATACCTTTTAGGTTTAATCGATATTATAATAACCTCATAGGGTGACATACGCTTTTGCAAATCGACAAACTAAAGTATGCAACCCGTTTAAAACACTTTTCAGCCATTCGACTGCTTCTCGTTTATCTTGTTTTGAAGACTCTATTTATCGGTTTGTTCTTCCAATAGCCCGAGTATTAAAAATCATTTTTGATGCATAACAAAATCTTCATCCGTAAATCTTTTAAAAATGTTTATCCGTATGTTTCTCTCGACCTGAACTCGCGCATGCGTATAACGTAGAAAACCCTGAACCGTCCCTGAAGTCGTCCTGGCATCGCGGCGGACGACTTTGGATTCCGCTATGTTTTCACACACCCGGGTGTATATATCCGAGCGGAATTAGTACCCTCGCACGGCGCTTAACGCCGGCTCGGGGATAAACTAAACTAAAACTGTTTGGAATGCAGTTGGGGCAAAAACAACTGGATAATTTATTACCTTTCTTTACTTTAGGAAGCTGGAGTTATGATATATGTTTTAATATATAAAGAAATGGAGATGGCATTAACAATACAAAGTATCTACAGTAAAACTGCTCTATTGAAACTTCATCCTACAAATATAAAGGTATTGAAAGCTGGTTTACTTTTTACTACCGTGTAACCATAGCGAGGTTCTTATCCAATCAAAATGCTCGATAGTTAATTTTAATTAGATGCAAGCACTCGCAGCGGGCTTGCGAGTTGGTTTTGTGATGAGTGGAAAAGAGCCTTAAGGGGCTGTTTATGTGAGCCCCGCTAGCTGTGCTGGGCTGCTGGCCCTCTTAGCCGGCCTGAGGCGTTAACAAGCCAAAATTGGTGGGGAAAACTTGTTTACAAGTTAACAGTGTAAAGTTTGTCATGAATTAAGCCCCGTACAGACGAGCAAGTTTTCCTTGACAAGTTCTTTGACGAGTTTATTTGTTCATGTGTACGGCAAACAAGTTTTTTCGATCAATTTTTCCTTGATAAGTTTTACGAGCCCGTTTATTAACGACACAAATGAATACTTCATGTTTGCAGTGGCAATGACCGCTCGACAATATCGAAGACGAGTGTGCAGTGGCGTACTGCGCATTTCCTTGTTATGTTTTCCTCGTCGGGCGTACATGCACACGAACAATTTTCCTTGTTCAAAAGCTGATATGTCTAGCTTTGAACAAGGCTCCTTGTCAAGGAAAACTTGTCAATTCTTTTGCTGTACACACGGGCAAATATAACTTGTCAAGGAAAACTTGCTCGTCTGTACGGGACTTTAAGCGAATTGACCGCTATGCGCCTAGCTATGCCGTAGAAATACACTGAAACCCTGTCATTATTAGTATTATTGATCAATTAATACACACGGAATAATAAAAGCACCAAGGTGTGTCTATATCAGATTTGCATGCCAGGCTGTTCTCCCCTTATCGGTTTCTGCTTCTGGATATGACAATGATTTTACAAAGTGTATTCTATCCTCTTTTCCCTACAGGTGTTACGTCATCCTGACCACACCCCTGGCAAAACTGGAATATTTTATTGGGCTCACCACGAGAAAATTGTTTGTGTTGATCAAAAAGTTGTTTTTCTGGGAGGTATAGATATTTCGTATTTTCATTTTAAAACGTGTTTTTTTAACAGGGGCAAGCTTAATCAAGTAACCAGCTAAAGGTTTGACCATTTCATGCATATTATTTCAGGACTGGATTTATGTTATGGCCGTTGGGACAACTGTAAGCATTACCTAACGGATTGCGATTCAGATTTCGTACCGAGCAGTTATTCAAGGACGGTATGTTTAGTAAACAAATGTTCGCCTCTCCTCTGGATTGTTGTTTGTTTGGTTGGTTCTTTGACTGAGTTTTTGCTAAACGAAACTAACCCTATCTAGATTAGATATAATTCTATCTGTCTACTTTATTTATACTGGGTAGCTCTATCAGTTCTAAACTCTTCTTCCTAGACGTCCAGTAATGGTCATCCCTTATTCATCCAGTGTTACTACAGGAGGAAACCTAAACGACGCTAACTTTATTTACTCTGGATAGCTCTATCAGTTCTAAACTGTATTCAAGACTAAATTGTTCTCCCTAGATATCCAGTATAAGGGTCATCCCTTATTGGGCCAGTGGTCCTCCAGGAGAAACCTAAACTAAACTAACTTTATTTCTACTGGATAGCTCTATTATTTCTAAACTCTATTAAAGACTAAACTGTTCTCCCTAGAGATCCAGTAAGGGTCATCCCTGATTAGTGTCTAAACTAACTTATCCAGATATCCATCTTCTCCTTTCCTACTAATTCGAGTTCTGCCATCTTCTTATAGGGGAAAGAAATAGCAAGTATCGGCAACATGTTCTTGACTGCCACAAGCGACGGCATTCCTAACTTTAGCCAAGCGACGGCGGAAAAAAATAGGACAAAAAATGTCAAAGTCTCTCGATCAAGAAAGTTACTGGGGCGAGCGCGGTTGTGGAGGGGGAAAGATTATTCCAATCCGATTAAAAAGGATTTTGTTGATCTACATAAACCAGAGCAAGGTTAGATCATATTTATCTAAGGATTTGTCTATACGAATCATGAAATCTGCCATTACTATCTATAGGACATGGGTGTCAGATGTTGAGATCCGTGGTAACCCGGTTACCTGCAAGTGGCTTGAGCTAACTGGAAACCTGGATTGGAAGGTCTCGTACTCTCGCTGGTATTCGGCTCGTGCAAGTGACGTCACAACTCGTAAATGTTTAGCTTCCGTCACTTTGCGTCCTTACTACTTCATGTTAGGAACACATAATAGTTTGAGTTAAATATTTAGATGATGTTAGGGTTAGGCTTGGGGTTAGGGTTGGGGTTAGGGTTGGGTTGGGGTTAAGGTCAGGGGTTGTGTTAAGGTAAGCAGCACCTAGAATAACTACGTGACATATCGTATATCCGCCGGTATATTAGTTCAAACTGTTTTGTGTTCCTTATATGAAGTAGTAACCCTTTGGGTGGCAAATTCCACCATTTCCATTGGATAAATTCAAGCTAATTAAAATGAAATCCAACATGTGTGGAATTGATCGTACGCCAACTTTCCTTAATGACTCGAGTTCTAGACATGCTAAAACAACAAACTCTCAATATGTCGCAAGATATAAGCGAAAACGGCACTTGAAATCCACGATAATGCCACCCAAAATAGCAGAATATTTAGCATGACGTAATGTCTCGCGTGACTGCACGAGCCGAATAGTATAGTTTTGCATTATCTGAAAATTTCAATTTTTTCCCAGTATCAGTTTTTGCAATTTTTGCACAGATTTGCGTGATTCTCTTTCAGATAATTTTTCCTAGTTCCAAATTGACTCTCTGAGGCCTAATTGGTCAAATATTTCCCCTCTCCCCCGTCGTAGCTGTCGAAAACAATGGATGTTTTCTTATAAAAATGAAGGATTGTCTCTCACAAAACTTTAAAACTTGTATTTTCTCGAAAGCGTGTTTACAGAAGATAATTACGAATACAGTTGATCTCAATTATTGTCTGGAGTACTGTTCACTAACTGATCTCAATATCTGATAGAGTAATTATAGTAATGTTTTTACAGTAGCTCAACTTGACTCGTGCAAATTATTTTTGGCTATACCTGCAAAAAAGCAAACACACAGGCATGCTATGGGACTTACTGATAACCATACATTGTCTTATATTACAAAATTTTTGAAAACTACTACTGTACAGTGATTGCTTAATGTCAGGTTAAATTGTATGTAATATGAGGTCATCGAGTTTTTATTCAATAATTTGTCTACTTTATTCACATTCTAGATATAATAGATCGAAGTAGTACGAACAGAATGCCTTGGCATGATGTGGCTATTTGTATCTGGGGTCAAGTGGCGAGAGATGTTGCCAGACATTTTATCCAAAGATGGAATTTTACTAAGGTAGTGTTGAAGATCCTCTTAATTTAGTTTAGTTTAATAGTTTACCACTCTGAGGTGGACGGAAAGCCTTAACAGATTTTGCTACCCAATTGACAAAGGTTCCGAGGGTTAGTTAGTGGTTAGTGCCTAAGGGTTAGTTTTTAGCGAGGGAGGAAAACTGGAGTACCCGGAGAAAAACCCTCGAAGCACAGGAGAGAACCAACCAATCTCAACTTACATGAGTTTATCAAGCGCACTGACGTTACCCAACCTGAGTAAATCCGTGCCCTCGACCTGCTGTACAGCCAGCTTAACTCAGAGGTAAGAGACAGCGGGCTAACTGCATCTGCCACCCGTGCAGCTTCCCTCTGTGGTTTCCCTTTGTTTGATCTACTCTTTCAACATACTCATTATTAAATGACCTAAGTTAAAACACCAAAGAATCTTTTTATGTAGAAATAAAAATTGGTGATTTAGATAGAGTTTGATGAAAGAGTAAATCAGACAAAACCACAAACTTATCGGACTCTTTCCTTGCTTCGACGAAAACAATTTAACGCATGTGAAGAATCCTTTACCAACAGACAATTTCAAGAAGTAAAGGAAAAGACATAGTCCGGACTCCGGACAATAAATAACACAAAATTGAAGGTGATATTTTGACTCTATTTCAAAGCCATTGTCAAACCGAAACTATTTATACAAATGTTTTGTCAGTGTAAAGCGTTCAAAAGGTATTCTGTTTCCGGTCAGAGTGCGAGTCATTTTAACTTAATAATCAAATAGTAATTTTTGCAACAATAGTAGTCCTCATTTTATTCATTTATACCTACAAATTTGGCGACTCTAAATATTAAAAGCATAGTAAATCACTATCCACTTTATAAACTTTCTTTTTGTTTTATTGTCGTTTTTAGCCGATGTACACCTATATGTCTATTTCCATTAGTCCTGAGAGCTTGTTTTTGTTGTTTTTTTATCTGTGACTGTGCGTCTTTCGCATTGTTTGCCGTTTGTTACTTGACGGTTATCTCATACTAACTTAATTGTGCCTTCCGATCAGTCTGTCTCTCTCTCTCTCTGTTACTTATATCGCTATATACTTATACCTGTTAACATGTACTGTATATTCCTGGGGCCGATTGTACGAAGGCCGTTTAGCTTAAACGGTGGATGAGCCAAAATTAAATAACACTTTCACACATTTTGTGAATGACTGAACTTAAATCTTATGCACTTAAGGTTACTTCACACGATGAACGTGCGTTCTGGTAGATTAGACATTGCGCAATGAATTTTAGGTGTAGGTTTACCAAATTTTCGGTGAAAAAAGCCAGAAAAATACAGATTTCGAAAAACTTCGTTTGATGGGTGTTTGGGTAAAACCTTTCTAGTTTTAGTTGACTGAGTAAATATGTAGGTACTCCATAAAAAATCAAACTATGTTTACCGCTCACCGCAAAGTTTGTCTAGATATCGTAATTTGAATTTTCATAGGCATGGTTAAAAAACCGTGTTCGGAAAATTTCTCTTCTTCAATGGTTTTTTTGATATGCCATTCTTTTTTACGGCTTCGTAAAGACGTAAACTATCATGATAAGTCAGATTAAAATCCCTATAAAAAATCCCTATTAAAAAAGGTATAGCTACCGACCAGCACGGAGTAACTTGCAACACAACAAACGTTGTGTCAAAATTTGAAGAAAATCGAAGTAAACCCCAGTTTTAATTTCACACTTTTGTATGGTAATTTTGTGAGAATTCCATCATTGAGAAAATTAAGTTTGAAGTTTCGCGGGGTTTTTTGGTCGAATATAATTAGCTTGCTGCTTACGTATACAATGAACCAATCATAGTTCTTTTTGCCAGTTCTCGTTTCCGTTTACAGAATACAGTTTGCTACAATTAGGAGTTTAAACCATATATTTTTGATATATGGGAAAATCAAAAAAATGATATTTCTTGCTTTTCATCGTGTGAAGTAACCTTAATATGTAGTTGCAAACATAAGTGTTCTTTTAAATTTGAAAAATCTTAGCTTGGTTGTTCGATGAATGTATAGACTTGATCGATATTTTTTTATTTATCGGCCGGATAGGCTAAACGTGCTTCGTACAACCGGCCCCTGACTGTTTGTTTATTTGTGAGTATATGGCTTCAAGCCTCCTTGGTCATCCGCCGTTCTGTGTTTAAATTTGCTCTTTTTGTTTGTTCCTTTGACTGTCTGTCTACCTGCCTGTTCCTTTTCACAAATATATACCGGGTGTCCCAAAAAAAAGTATCGGTGTTTGATTTAATGTAGCGCAAAACCTGCAACAGATATTTCACTCAGACAAGTTTTACTGTATTCAAAAAGGGCTAACTTAAATTTTGGTATATAACCCTTGAATTTTGATGCAATATTGACCGAGATACAGATGTTGCAAATTGCGGTACGTTTTTAAAATTAGTGAAAAATCGAGAAAAAACGGCTTATTAAATTGATTTGAAAACAGTTGTCATTTTATCACGAGTATTGTCATTTTCAATAAGGTTAACTTTAACTTCACATTATTTCCTAGTAGATTTACTATTTTGTTAGTCTTTTGTAACCCTTGGGAATAAAAATGGAATAATAATACACATTGAAATAAAATTTAATTAAAAACATTGAAGACAGCTTTGTGCATGAGGCAATTGTTTTGGCATGTGAAACTTTGGATGAAGAACTGATCCAAAATTCTTTTGGCATGGTTTCCAGAGCAAGACGGTGTGGTGTATTCATGCGCAAAGACGAGAATTTCCAGATGATCAAATCTTGATCTTTGGAACAATATCGTTGTACATGCGCGTTATTTTGACCACATAGAAGTATTTATCAAGTCTAACCAAATAGACATTTGATGGGGCCGTTTTATGCTAATTTTAGCAATTTCAAAAATGCTTACTCAACTTCAAACATCTGTATCTCGGTCAATATTGCATCAAAATTCAAATGTTATATACGAAAATTTAAGTTAGCCCTCTTTAAATATAATGAAATTTATTTAAGTAAAATACGTGTTGTAGTTTTTACGAAATATTAACTCAAACAGCGATACTTTTTTTTGGGACACCCGGTATATATAAGTCCTAAGTCTCAGTTGTTTGATTTTAATTCTATAGTTGGAAAAAAAGAAAGCAGATCCATTCTTCCCTCTTCTTCTCCCAAAAACGTATGCTGGTCTCGTTGATGCCGCTCCACATGGATTGGAAACTAGTAATATCAATTGTCAGGTTTGTACTTGTAATATTCTGCTAGAAATACATACATGCAGACCCCCCTCGCCCGTTCAAACCAAACAATTATAGTATTTGGGCCATCACTGTAACAATGGTAAGGAACACAGTTATATATTTTTCTTATATTTTTGTACAAAATGGTAAAATAATTAAAAGATTTTAAATTTTAACAGTAGAATTATCAATTGCCCAAATATGTATTGTAGGTATGTTATTATACACTCATTAAGCTTGGATTTAATGTAAAATTTAACCTTAGACGTTTCGCAAAGCGTTTACAAATGTTCATAAGGCCATGAGAATGAAAATGAATTAACCTCTCAGAGCGGCCTATCTCGTTACAAAAAAGATACATGTCAATACCAAGCACACAAAAATATACTTACTTGTCTGGCCATTCTGAATACTATCCGCAATTCCTCATATCGTTCAAATCCCAAAGTTATTAATATTATTGCAGTTCTTTGACTGTCCTTGCTGGTCCTGAATTTCACAATTGAAAATCCTCTTAAAAATTTTCATTTATCCTGTCTTTTTTTGCGATGTATTTTGTTGTCACTCTTGAATTTCCGCCATGACAGTTCGCTTTGTTATTGAGATCAGTGGGAGGTCCACCCATGCAACGATGAATCCATAGCGACGCGCCCACAGTACTTGATGAACTTTAAATCTCCCATAGCGGAATTAGTACCCTCGCCCCGGCCTATCTCCCGGAACGGCGCTTCGCGCCGTTGGCTCGGGGATAAAACATACAAAAACATACACATTTGTTGTCGTTGGTGTCGGCGGTGTACACTTTGCGCATTTAGTGTTGAAGATTCTACGTCTTAAAACTTTTTACCTTTGATTTAAGCAAAGTCTTTCAGGCTATCATGGTGGAATGCTGAAACATTTCTACACCTTAAAATTATTCAGTTATGCACTATTCTGAAAGAGTATTGAAAAATTTGGGGAGGAGTTGTTACCGCTTTTTCCCATCTAAAACTAATTTGAATTGTATTAAATGACGCTACTCTGCATGGCTCCACACCGGGCAAGCTGAAAAATTGCTTTACGACCGCGGTGGGAATCGAACTCGCGACCTTTCGTTTGTTAGTCCAACGCGCTACCAACTGAGCTACGAGTAGTTCATATTTCGCACCGCCCTTTGGCCTTTGTTACTTATGATAGGGTTGTTTATTTGGAAGCGAGCCAGCTTGGGTACGCGGGTACAATTTCTCGAACGCGTTTCATAGTTGAACCACATAAATGAACACAAAGACGTTTTAAGATTGAAATAGGTCGAGAAATGTCATTCGCCCAAACAAAGCATTGTTATTATTATTATTATTATTATTATTATTATTATTATTATTATTATTATTAGTTAAGTTAGATCCCGGGTCAGTCACAAGATGAAATTTAATGTAATACCTAGGTAATCGACTATCGTTTATTATTTTATTTGCCGTCGCCAGCAGTTTGAACGTTTGTGTTGCTATATGCGGAAATACTTTCCGCTCTTACTGATAATTTTGTGACTTGTTTTCTGCATTTTTGATCATCAGGTACTTCGTTCTGTGGGAGAGTGGTCAGCGGGCTGTCCATGTGAATCATCAATATACAATGCTTACATTCATCTGATTAAAACGTCCAAACATTACATTTACATTGAGGTAAAACACGTGAATTATCTATAGAAAAACTACAATAAAGCAAGGATGGGAGGGGGGGGTCGTGGGTTTATTGGCCAAGGCCGATTTCCTCGTCAAATCTTTGGATTTGGGAACTGAATGTAATTAACAAAAACGTATCTACACTGTTGCAAATTTATGATGATGACTTTCCATAAATGATGTCAGTTTGTCCATCCCTGCAACCAACCTGGTTCTCATTTGTTATATCTTGTTCTTTAAACGTTACGCCTTGCGTTGAAAAAGTTTGTGTGTAAGTTTACGTCCATTATTAACAACTGAAGCATTTTGGTGTGGGCAGTATTAGATGAAATCCTGTAACTTATTATTAATTTAAGAATCAATTTTTCATCACGTCACTTCCTCCTCATGTTAAGAATATCGTTGGAGACACGTTGGTGGAACGTATTACACGTGCACACAAGTAAGTAATAATTCTATTTTTTCTTTAAGCTAACAAACCAAATATTTATTATATACATATGCATACACGGTATTTATACAAGAGTAAATAAAACTGCGATCGTTCTATACAAAACATATACTATCACATACTTTAAAGGCCATGTTACACGAGACAATCTTTCGTGCAACGTACTTGCAATGCAATTTCTTTCTGAAAAATAATTCTGCAGGTTGCAGTGAGATGTCAGACGAGTGCAGCTTGTTTTTCGACATACTCGTTTTGAAGTACGAAATAATTTTTCCTAATTACAGACTAGTCTTTTTGTGATTGGCTGAATATTCCCAAATTTTGCGAGGCAAGTCGCAGTGGGGATGTTAGATGCTTACTCGTCGCGCATCATTGCAAAAAGTAGAGACAGGTTCAACTTGCTATTCAACTGGCAGCGCAATTTCTCATTACGACACCAGTTGCATACTGGGAATGTTACACGAGGCGATATTGCTTGCAATTTTATGCAATGTAACGCCGGTGCGTTGCAGATTACAACAGAAATTGCCTCGTGTAACATGACCTAAATAATGTTAGTTTCGGCGACCTTGCATAATTATATATACTCCGAAATGACTTACTTAATACACAATAACTTTGTTGCACAGTTTTATGTAAATATTAAGTTAGGATTGGGGTTTGAGTGAGGATGTGTGTTTGTCTGTTAGCAGGATAATTCAAAAACTATTAAACATTTTAATACGAAAATTTGTGGAGCTAATGTGCATTGGCCAAGGACAAGTCGATTACCTTTTGGTTCATTTTGGAAATTAATGTGGAAATTGAACCTTTAGTTTCGTTTTTCAGTTTGGCCTGATTTGATAAGCTAATGACTGTTAAAAGCAGATGATGTTATTATATATATTTTACATATATTTTGGAATCAGTGCCAAACAGCTCAAACATCGTTTACATTTCTCTTTTAGTAATGGGGAGAACCTCAAGGTTTTCATTGTTATGCCTCTATTGCCAGCATTCGAAGGTAAGGTTAATAGAATGTTCCGAGCTGATATAACTTATGTGAACATGTTTTCTTCTGCTTGATCCCAACTGTGGTAGCTCTCCCTGCTAATATTCAGAAATTTTCAGTTTTGTTTGCAGGAAAGGTTGTAAAACCCGTAAATACATATCTCTATCATTCAGTCAAGATTCGACCACAGAATCTTGAAAAATCAGTTATGTGCATTAGGTTTACCAAATAGCATAATTAATTGGATGATTCACTTTTTGTCGAACAGATTTCGAAGAGTTAAATTAGCAAGCTGTTGCTATTCTGAGTGGGGTCACGCCCCTTCTGGCGTTCCCCAAGGCCAAGTAACGAAATTAGGACCTTGGCGTTTCTTAATTATGATTAATGACCTGATGATGACAACCTGTGGAAGTACGTTGACGACACCACGGCTTCTGAAGTTGTTGTTAAAGGCCACTGCAGTGAAGCTCAACTAATAGCTGATGAAATATCTGAATGGTCTAAAAGCAATCGAATGCAACTAAACGCTGACAAATGCAACGAACTACGACTTTCGTTTCTAGGGACCCACCATTATCAAAAAATCATCTAAAGGAATATACTTTATTGTCCAACTTAAAAGGGCAGGTGTTTCACCGCAAGAATTGATCTCATTCTATGTAACATGTATTAGATCTGTCCTGGACTATGCAGTTCCAGTATTCCATTACAATCTACCGAACTATTTAAGTAAAGAGCTGGAACATGTACAAAAAAGCGCATTTGGAGTAATTTTCCCTCAACTAAAGTATGAAGAAGCACTTTGTACTGGTGGAATCGACGCTTTATCCACTCATCACGAGAACATTTGTAAGAGGCTGTTCCGGTCGATTGTTTCTGATGATAGTCACAGTCTTCGTAATATTTTGCCACCGAGACGCGCTCCTGCACATGATCTGAGAAACAGTATGCTATTTGATTTCCCTTTTTTGTAAAACTAAGCGTTTTTATAACACGTTTGTTACATCTTTAACTTTTTAACTTAGTCGAATATTGTACCTTTTATCCCGCCGTTAATTTACAGTTAATTTGTAACGTGGTCCAGAGCCATACTCCCCCGGAAACATTTTTAAATCTAGAGTGTCTGAAGTGCCATTTTTTGCGTTTTATAGGTCATGTTGTAGAGTTCTAACACATAACTACAGGACTTAACTACAACCCAAGACACTTAAAAATTTACATCACAAAATAATGAAAATGTAATGCCCTTGTCTTTATCTAGTCTTAATTTTCCCAAGGGGTCCGAAAATTTTGTTCAATTTTGCCCCGCCTCCTCCCTCTGGCTACGCGTGTTCCATGTAACAACGAGTTACTTTGTTAATGCCTATGGCATTGATTCAATAATTCATTGTCCTTCAGGTGAAATTGGTAATGCTTCAGGAACATCTATATGTGTTATCACTCATTGGAACTACATGTCATTATGTCGAGGTGAGACGTCGCTTATCGAGAGACTTCGACAAAATGGTGGTAAGTTAAATAAAGTTTTATGCATAAATTATACAAGCACTAATTACGCATTCCGTTCTTTTCAGCCTGGGAAAGCCAGACAAACTTTTGTGAATTTCTCGTCCAATATTCATCGAAACTGAACCAAAATGTCATCGATTTTTCCATGAGCTATGGCCGTTAGCTCGACAAATTTCCGTCGTAAAATGTTTGATACGTTTTGTACGGGTTATATCGTTCTAACAGACAAACACACACACAAACAAACCCAGATGAAAGCATAACCTCCTGGCGGAGTGGTGTGTATTACCATTGGCGCCCTGCCCCGTCACCTAGTGTGTGTCCTGGTTTTGTTATCCCGGGGGAGGAATGTTAAGTAATGTACTATTGTGAAAAACCAAGCCTCGAATTTGAGGAAAGAAAAGGCAATGCCAGTTTGGCTTTGAATGTCACTATGCTTTCTAGGGTATCAAGGCCAGTATACAGGGTTGCATAAAGACCAACTTTTATTCAGTAGTTATTTGAAGCACCTTAACACACACTGATGTAGCATGAAGATCTAGTTAGTTTAGTTTCCAGAAAGCTAAGAAGTTATAGGCAGTAAAGACTAAATAAAGTGTTCATAAACTCAAAATGCGTTGCACGTCAGTTTCAAAAGGAGCAGGACATATTCAACTTACAACTCAATTCACTGTTTTGGATATTTTATACTTTTAGTTTCTAAGATACACTTGTTCAAAATCTCTTGCTATTGATTTAATTGTAAATTTTACTAAGTACTGAGGTTGATGGCAAGCCACTTCTGGCCGTGAATTTCAGTATATTAGGAAGGCATAGCGACCAACAAGTAGGGCATCGACGGCCAATGGCCACCCGTGCCTCCGTGCCTAAATTCGATGCCTGAAAGACTATTCTATTTCCGTCGATTTGAGCAAGGGGACAATATCCTCTCTGTTTTTTACTTTTAAAACTGTTGTTGATGTTTGCCTTAAGGAACATGTACCCGTCAGTATAGATACGCTTGCTTCTCTTACTTTAAATGTGTAATTTGTTTCTGACAGTTGACGAACCTTTCAATTACCTATCTATCTGCAGTCTGCGAAAACATGAAGAATTTGGTGGAACTCCTGTAAGTACAAATTCAGTTTTCAATTTCAGAACGTAAAATGGTGCTGGGGCACATGTGCCAGCGACCAAGGGCGCAATCTCGTACCCCGAGCCCGCGATCCTCTGATGGAGGCTAGGGAGGCTGTGGGGATCGACGGCGAAAATCAGGTTCTGATTGGTTGTTTGTTAATTTCTCATACTCATTCTCTTTATAAAGCTATTGAGCAGCCAACATTAGATATTTAGTCTCAATTCATCACTTATAACTTAAACTTCGTCCATTCTTTCGCTTCTGATATGAAATTATTGATAACAATCTACAATCATTATGTCAATAACAAACCTAACTTGATCACTCTAAGTGTGATTTAACGTAATAAGATCCTGGCATTCGCCGACAATCCCAGAGCCTCGTATAAATTGAAATATGCGTAGATACTATTGTCAAATAGTCTTTCAGAATGCAGACTTATAATTCACCCCAGGGCCGCTGCCAGCAACTATGTTTTCGTGTAGCATTAATTTTTCTCCCATTTCCAAAGTTTGTGGTACGTCTCAAAATGGAATATACCACTGTTCTATATAAAGTGTACTATAAGATACTCAGTGGGAAAAGAACTTTCAAGATGGCGGTCACAACAATGAGTGACGTAATTTGTGGTGTACTGTCGTTGCACGTGGGACGTTTTGTTATCTGTAACGTAGCAAATCGCTTTCTGCACATTCTTTTACTTTCAAGAAATGTCAGTTAACAGTTTAACATTTCTGAGGGGTGCACGAATCCACCTTCCAGCCCCTGGACTATGGTGATGAACGAAAATAGCAACTATAGCGACTGTATCTCAAACGTGTGGTGCCAGTGTAGGTAGCGTCTACAATAAGCTTCGGGTCTTTAGGAGCAATCTACCTAAAAAATACAACAAGAACTTCGACGTTTCAAGCGAAGGCCCTTCGTCTGGAAGTTAGTAGGCAAATTCGCTACAAACTTCCAAACGAAGGGCCTTCGCTCGAAATATCGAAGTTCTTGTTGCATTTTTCAGGTAGCTTGATCCTAAAGACCCGAAGCTTATTGTACAGCGACTATAGCCTGAACAAAAACCAGGAAAGCTGTCTCAATTTGGGACATTTCAAAATGGCGACTTAATAAATCATACTGAATTATCAAAATATATATTATATAAAAATATTTTAATTCATATATAAATACAAACGTATTATAGATTAATATTCTTTTGGGTTTTGACAAGCGAGGAAACTTTATTCCTGATTATAGAATCCCTCATTAAACATTACTCTAATAATACCATAATAATTAAATATTAATCTTTAATTTATAATATCTTCTTATAATATAATTTATAATTTACGTTAATTTCTAGTTTGAAAGTTCCAAAAATTTATTATTATATATACCAAATAAATACTATTACAACATATTTATATTATATCATATTATATTAATACAAAGCTTATTTTCTGTTGCAAATTTTCGACCATTTAAATAATTAGTTTTGTAAAGTAATTTGCAAGTAAAAAAATGAAATTTATACACAATCTATTACAACTTCGACGATTATCGGTTTAAGAGTACCCTTGTCTTCCACAAGCTCTGCCGTCAGGTTTTTCGTTATTGCTGTGTGAGTGCGTTTACATCTTGCCACTTTAAACTTGGGGTGTGGGCTGTAGAAACCATTTGTGTTTTGAATGCTTCTATTTTTTCTACATCCAATCACCATCGGTTCTGTTTTTATGATTGCATATGTGACATCGCGAGTTACTGGTTCGCAGTTCTGGCAGCATGTTATGTTACCTACGAAACATAAGGACAAATAGGTTACATTTATAATAATGATAAAATAGTTCAGAAATTAGAAAAGTTTAACCAAGCAGCTCTCGGTATAAATGATTGTTTATGCCTGTCCGTGTGTGGAATTAGTGCTAAAAGTGGGTTTGAACCTGTGTCCCAAAAAAACTTTCGATGTTTGATTTAATGTAACGTAAAAACTACAACAGCTATTCCACTCAAATAAGTTTTATTTATCCAGAAAGGCTAACTTAAATTTTGATGTATTACAATGCGATTTTGATGCGATATTGACTGAGCAATCGATGTTTTAAATTGAATATTAAGCATTTTTGACAAGGCTAAAAATTAGCATAAAATGGCCTATCAATTACTATATTTGGTTAAACTTCATATATAGTTTATTGTGGTCAAAAGAACGTATTTATGTCATAGTTGTTTCAAGATCAATATTTTTCAACTGAAAAAGCTTTCCTATGGCAAGAGTAAATCGTCTAGCTCGGGAAACCATGCATGCCATCAAATTAGGCATATTGGATGATTTGTTGATTCAAAATTTGGCATGATTAAGCAATTTCCTATATCGAGGTTTTCTCATGTTTTGGTGGCTGTTTGTCATGTGGGACGTTCTAAATTGTTTGTTTTAGTTCCCAAGGCGAGGAAATATTAACAAACTTGCAAATTTACTTTGAAATAACTTAACGTATAACTTCATTGAAATATGGAGTAATCGCGAACGTAAGGCAAATACATGCAAATTAGTTTAATAAGCCATCTTAAGCCGTTTTTTGACTAACTTTTCAAACGTACTCTAACTTCAAACATGTATATCTTGTTTAAATATTGAAGAAAAGTGTTGTATACCAAAATTTATAAGTTAACCTATCCTGAATATAATAAAACCTATTTGAGTGTAATAGCTATACTTTAGTTTTTACAGCGAAAGTTTTTTTGGGATACCCGGTATAGTAAATATTTTTAATTGTAATGCCACTGTAATTCTTTGCCAAAGGTGGTAAACAGAATCTATTTTTTTATTTTTACCTATCGGTCTGTCTTTAGGGAAAAACTTTCCAGGGAACGGTGTAAATGATTTGATGCAGTTACGGCTACTTGTAGCTCCCTTCGTGCAAGGGGAATGCTTCTTGCTTGATGCCAAGCTGAGTGATAAAAGCAAGAGGAATAGAATCTAAATAAGAAAATATAGTTATATTTCGGTTGCGTATTAGGACTGTTGATGTACCGTGCGAAACATTCACAATTTGTTCAGTAAAAAGTTCAAGCGTTATGTCAGAAAAGTTAACAATTGAAACTTAAACATTACGTATTGTTGATCATAGTCCATGCACAGTTGATTGCTAACGCTAGGATACACATGAAAAAATAATTGACCATTATAGACAAATTGGCTAACGCTTGTTTATATATCCAATTCACAATTTGGATAACTCACATGCCTACTTACTATTCTATAGTTTGCGAAAACATAGAATTGAACAAAGTATATAACTAAGCATTAGCATGATCTACATGAGTAAATAGCACTTATACATAATTCTAATGCTTAGCTACCTTTGCTCTAATCTATAATTTCGCAAACTAGAACAATCATAACACAACAATAGGCATATGAGTTATCGAAACTTGGGCAGCAACGATGTAAACAGCAAATTGTTATTTCGCCCAAAAAAAAACACATTAACAAATAAAATAAACTATTTCCAAGAAATGGGCTAGGGGCCTACTAGAAACCGTAAGGCTTTTGTTCAAGCCCCTAGGTAATTAATTTTAACTAATTAGTTATAAATAAACTATAATAGTATCGAAATAATATACTAAGGTATATAAGATAATAAGGTATATTCATTATGCAATTACCAAAATGTATAGATAACTTTGTCTAATAATATAGTTATTATTCTTTGTAAAGCTGTTGCCTTAAACTGATCTATAAATAATAGATCGACTGGTTCGAATAATGCATGGCTTGCATGGCTGTCCATATATACTTTGCACTATTTATATAGTAAAGTAAAATCAAAGAAGGCAAATTGTTAAGGTTTGAGGTCGACAAATATCCAGGCCAGCTTCATTATATCTCCATGAAATATGAAAATGCATTAAAACTATAGGCTAGTACGTCTGTTGCTTAATTCATAAAGCAAAATATCCTTACACTCACCATACCTAATTTTATGAAATTTTTATAACTGCACATTGCGTGAGCAATACGGGGTCTGCCAGTTCGGGATACTACAGGTACCCCCAGGAAAATGTTATGGACGACGCCTTTTAGGTTGACTGAAAATACAACCATGCCTGCCTACTAAAAGCAATCCATGCATGTCACCAATCCATTTTTAACCGAATCAGGCTCAATAGGACATACTAGGACATCTAGTGCATGGATATTAATTAAGAATTTATCACAACAAATGTTATCACTGCCCATTTTTACTGTTATCACTGCACATTTTTACTCTTTATCACTGCACAAATTGGTTATCACTGCACACTAAAATTAGGTAATGACACTCACTTTAAATGTTCTACCGTACAATAATGCTCTTGAGTCCGTTAACATCTTGAATTTCTTGTTTCTATCTTTAACGGTTGTAATTGATTGAGTATATATTTATATAATTTGATTGTAATGATTCGACTGTTATACTATGGTATTGATAAAAAGCTAGGACTTGTTAGTCATTTATATATGTAGCTAACAAGCTATTTTTAATAACATTACAGTAACGTAAATATTTGGCAAAGTTTGCCTTAGACTTAGAGCTGCTGTATCGCTTTAAATTTCCGCGAGGAATTATGTTTATGTGATGTACTGTAATTGGTAGAGTCGGAAGTTGAAACGTTGCTTCTAGCAAATTGATATATTTAAGTTTCGTTGGTTTGTTACAAAGAATGTAACATGTTACTGTAATTCGTGCGCTAAAACTATACTACTTTCGAAAGTTGGAATAATTATTGCTTCTAGGAATTGATATTTCTCTTGTATATATATTATTGTATTAAAAGCGTTTCATTAGTTTGTTACAAATAATGCATGTAACTAATTTATTTTAATTTTTAATTTATTTGCTTCACCACATAAATTACATTACAGTACAGTACCATATAACATATTCATATACAGACGAAAAGACAGCACAAGGCACGGTAACCGCAACAGCAAATAAGCCAATTACTGCGGACCTGGAAACTGCATGTCACTGTAACTCGTGCGCTAGTTACTACTTTCGAAAGTTGGAATATTTTTTGCTTCTAGTAAATTGATATTTCTCTTCAGTTTGACACAATAATGATATTTAATCAACGTAAATACCATGCAGTTTTGTTATATGTAGATACATACATATAACGATTACTACAATCTGACAAACAAATATATATAAAACTAGACTAAACAACATACACTTTACAAACTTTCAAAAACTGTAAGAATATCATAACAGTATTTAGCAGTTAAAGTCATTATTGTTTGACTTGGATAACCATAATATATATAAAAGGATATTCGGAGAATTAAATGAACAGAATGAACGATCTATTCTACATGTACTATTTACAACACGAGCGGCCGTGTTGTATCGGATATACAAACTCGAGTCGAAGACGAGATTTTGTATATCCGATACAACACGGATGCGAATGTTGTAAATGGCTTGTGAAACGTCTTGATGAGAACATTCGTATTCTTCAACAATTTAAAATAAATGAATGATATTTGGTGAGAAAATTGAACTTAAAGTTTATGTAAATCAGCATGATTCTGTATCAGACATACAAACTCATTCACGCTAATGATTTCTTTTGTGTTTTCATCATGAATTATTAATGAGTTTCACAAAGATTATTTATAAAATTATAACTCTGAGATTGGTGAATTTAGTGTTTCCGCTTTAAAAGTAATGTAACGTATTTAACTGTAATTCGTACCTATATAGTACAATTTATATTTATATTTATATTTATAACCAGTACTTTCGAACGTCGAAACATTTATTGCTTCTAGTAAATTGATAGATCTCTTCAGTCTGATACATGTATTATTATATCACAAGCATTTCATTGGTTTGTTACAGATAATGTAACATGTTACTGTAACTCGCGCACTAACTACTACTTTCGAAAGTTGGAATATTTATTGCTTCTAGTAAATTGATATTTTTCTTCAGTCTGATACATGCATTATTATATTTAAGGCTTTTAATTGGTTTGTTACAAATAATGTAACATGTTACTGTAACTCGCGCACTAACTACTACTTTCGAAAGTTGGAATATTTGTTGTTTCTAGTAAATTGATATTTTTCTTCAGTCTGATACATGTATTATTATATTTATAGGCTTTTCACTGGTTTGTTACAAATAAGGGAACACGCGTATTGTAATAATTTATGCAAAGCTAATGTTTCGATATTAGTGTCGCACACGCCCGGAAACAGCGTTGAATTGTTGAAATCTAATTGGAATAGTTTTCAGTAGAACTTTGCTATGTCGAACTCGTTTATCTCGAACTCCTCGCTCTCTCGAACTGAAACCCATTTCCCGTGGATTAGCCCATACTATGTCCATCATTTTTACTCGGTTATCCCCGCTATCTCGAACTGATTTTGCTTCCCTTAACCAATTTACCCGGTTATCTTGAACTTGAATTGCACTCTTTCAGTGTAAGATACCCACAACACAATTGTTTAATAGACTGTATTGACAGTGTTTATTGTATATTTCGCAAAAAAACCCAGGCGTATATCCATGGTCATTGGATGAGCCACGTCAATTTACTTTCATTTAATTAATAATTATTATGATTATCTTTTTGTAATTTGACACGGATTCGGCTATCTCGAACCCCCGCTATCTCGAACGGTTTCTTGTTTCCCTAGGCTGTTCGAGATAGCAGGGTTCTACTGTAGTCCTAATTAAACAACATAATTACTTCTTAGTGCTTGACTCCTAGTTGTGAAATAGAAAGTAAGCTTCCCTCATGTGTAAAATATTGTTTTCACCGCTATACAAGGTAAAATCCGTGTCTTCGCGCCACCGTGTAGTTTCCTCTAGCAATTAGGTTTAATCGAAAACGAAAATTGTTTCAATATACATGCAGGGTGTATCAAAAAAGGTAATCCAACTTTAGCATGTTATCGTGCGTTTATTATTTAGTTTGTATATTTTCCTTTTCATACTAGTAAAGACGAATATTTTAGCTGTCAAATCATACCTTTTTTGTATGCAATCAAGAATAGACAAATACGATACGATTAAACATTGCAGGTCGAAAACGCATTTTTGTATCTGCGAATGCAGATATATTGCTATCGTCTTGTAAATGTAATGTTAATGTAATGTAATGTAATGTTAGCTTGTAGCCATTCAGCGGCGAGCTTATATCAGCCAATCAGCGATTAGCTTACAAATCGACTTTTCAAGATGGCGGACTACTGAAGGGCGAGCATTATTTATAAGCATGAGGAATTTAAATTTTACGATGAAAATTATACATCAAATCAACAGCATCTTTATGTTCTGTACTATTTTGAACATGGCAAAATTCGAGGGAGTATTTTTAGTAAGAATGGGAAGCGTTTTGATAACATTTACGTTGATTTTACCCGTGAAAATGATTCGCCAATTAATTACAAAGTATTGACTTGACCTGCTAAATGCCTAAATATCAATGACATTTGAATCAGGAAGCATGGTAAGAACTAGCAGGTAGAAAATTGTCCTAAAACCTAGCGTTTAAATTTTGCTACTCCTAAATATCCTATCGTTACTCATTTGAATGGGTCTGCCAACGTTTGACGAATACGTGCGCGCGATTAAATGTTTCGCGTACTCCACTGCCACTGGCATTGCTGTCGTGAGAAATCAGGAACTGAATACTTATATCGAGTCTGTTCAAGCGTTTGGATCAAATTGAAGTATAACAATATGGAGCTAAATGATCATCTTAAAATATTGCAAGACTTAGGGAGAACTAAGCTCTTCGGTTTTCTTCTAAAAACTTGACCCGTTTATAGTGTAATAATTATCAAGAATATGTGATAGCTGACCCTTGAATTCTAATAAATAAAGTTCGTTATTGCGCGTTTATGTCTGAATTATATTCAACACTGATTTCTAGACATTCTAGTTTCTCTTTAGTTTCCCACAAATACAAATAAATACCCACGTACGGTTCGCTAAAACTATTGTAGAGTATAGATGTTGTTGGAAATATAATATCCATCATATATAGACTGAAGTATGTCGAATATCTTACACAGTGCGTGACGAATATCAGCAAGATTTGTACGTTTCTCGTTCGTATTGCACTTGTATTTATCGTATTGCTTCCTTAGGTTGATACATTAACATTATTGATCTGGTTAAAACACAAGTACATAACTCAAAATGCACAATTATTCTAAGGGGCCGATTACGAGGTGGGACAATTTTACCGATACTTTTACCGATAATTCTACCATGGATAACGCCTGCAATAAAACAGCTCGTCGAAGATCGACAAAAGGCGTTTCATGGTCAAAATATAATCTTGTGGAGATC
Source organism: Trachythela sp. YZ-2020 (assembly GCA_016169945.1). NCBI lineage: Eukaryota > Metazoa > Cnidaria > Anthozoa > Malacalcyonacea > Clavulariidae > Trachythela > Trachythela sp. YZ-2020. The sequence goes on along the minus strand of JADLSH010000024.1, from coordinate 682,502 downwards.
GTTGAAATATAAGGTCCGGCATGAAATCAATGCGAGGAAAATATCGTACTATAAAACAAAGGTGCGCCATTTAAAGAAGGATGACTGCCGTATGTGGTGGACAAAATGGCAGGTAAATCTGAGAAGAATCACTCCTTCTCGCTTGAGCAACAGGGAAGAACCCTGGATCAATCAGAATTAGTTAAAGTTTTGAATGTGTTCTATGCATCGGTGAATAGTGACATTCCACCTCTTGACTTAGCGGCACTTCCAGCATTTCTTCCGGCCAAAGAACCCGTCCCAATTGTCCAACCACACGAAGTATCCAAAAAACTCTTAGAAATTAAACCTTCTAAAGCCCATGGTCCAGATAACGTTCCCTGTCGTATCCTAAAAGAGTTTGCCTACGAATTAGCCGAACCTGTTGCAACCATCTTCAATGCATCACTTACATCAGGAATTGTCCCTGCAATATGGAAAGATTCAAACATCATACCATTTCCAAAATCACAACCTCCTACCTGCGAAGGTGACACTAGACCCATTTCACTAACAACCTGCCTGTCAAAGGTTCTTGAAGATTTCGTGGTCAGGTAGATGATAACCGATATTGAAGACTAGATTGACCCTAAGCAATTTGGATGCTTGAAAGGAACATCGACAATTTACTGTCTTCTGGACATGATCCACACTTGGTTGTGCAACTTAGAGTCTCCTGAAAAACATCTTAGACTTTGTTTCCTTGATTTCGCAAAGGCGTTTGACCGTATAGGGCATAATTTATTAATATTAAAGCTGTTGGACCTAGGTGTTAGATCGTCCTTGTTACCTTGGATTATCAACTTCCTCACTAACCGCCGACATCGGGTCAAACTTGGAGGAAAAACTTCAGACTGGTTGCCAATGAATGCAGGTGTTCCCCAGGGAACTAAACTCGGACCAATTTTGTTTTTGATTATGATAAACGACCTCGATGTGAAGACGCACGCAACGGATATTTGGAAATTTGTGGATGACATATCAACATCTGAAAATATTACGGCAGCAATTCAAAGATTCAGTCCTGCCTAGATTCAATCAATTCTTGGGCCTCGTGTAACCTTATGAAATTAATCCCAAAAAGTGCAAGGAACTACGTGTTTGCTTTCTCAGGGAAACACCTGAACTATCACCATTGTTAATTGACGGTCACGCGCTTGATGTTGTGCGGTCTCATAAAGTGCTTGGTCTGGTTATTCAAAGTGATCTAAAATGGAATGATCACATAGAAGCAGTTGTATCCAAGACCTCTAAACGTTTATATATCATCCGCTGCCTCGTCCCCAGTCGCTTGCTAACAAACAATTAATGAGGAAAAACGAATAATTAACGAGGAAAACGAAAAAACCCGAATAATTAACGAGGAAAACGACGCCTTCCCATTTCCCTTTGCGCGCTCGTCCTTAGTTGCGGGCGTGCGTCTTTATCGGGCTTGCAGTGCCCGCGCACTCCGAACCACTGATCTATATATTACTGATATTTATATTTGATCTATATAATTATATACTATATTAACATATGTAGAAGAGCCTGCGGAGGAGGCAGTATCATCCGCATATTACGGCGAGGTGGCGTTCCCGCGGAGGATTTATTGAGTATATACTTTGCCTTAATACGATCGGTTCTGGAGTACTGTTGCGTTGTATGGCACCACGCCCTACCTTTGTACCTCGCCGATGAGTTAGAGCGAGTGCAGAAACGGGCGCTGAGCATTATTTTACCGGGCTACTCTTATAGAGCAGCCTTAGCACGCCTTGGGTGTTCCAGATTGGATGAAAGGCGAGAACAACTATGCCTCAATACTATGAAACGCATAGAAAAAGGAGGACCTCTGTCAAAATATGTTCCATTGACCAGGGCTAGTACAAATTATTACGATCTTAGAAACTCGAACACATTAACAACAATAAAATGTCGAGCAGAAAGATATCGCCGTAGTTTTTTTCCCAGTACAGTAGCTTTATTAAATAAACAGTACCAGTAAAGAAATTTAAGTGTGATACTTAAATATGATTTTAGAAGTAGTGCAATAAGATTTCTAAACTTGATGCAATTTAACCTTTTATTCATGTAAATATAAGATTTTTAACTTGATACAATTAACCTTTTATGCGTGTAAAAGTTTGATCTATATAATTATATACTATATTTAACCTTTTATTACTTTTCCCACCTTGCGCGTCACACCAGTGCTACGTCCCAGCCGGAAACTTTAGCCGGTAATCGGGATAACGTTTCTCCATATTAACAGAACAAAATTATTTGGCTAGTCGAAATGTTTTCTCGCTAACCGAGATAACTTTTCCCCATATGAACAGGCCCTAAGTGTGATTTAACGTAATAAGATCCTGGCAAGATATCTAAGAATAGAAGAACTAAGGTCGTAAATTTTAGCTTGAAAGCATTGTTATGTATGAATGTCGAGCAGAGTACTGGATCCGAATATATTAATTTTCGTGAAAAATTCGCCGACAATCCCCAGAGCCTCGCATAAATTGAAATATGCGTAGATACTATTGTCAAATATAGTCTTTCAGAATGCAGACTTATAATTCACCCCGGGACCCCTGCCAGCAACCATGTTTTCGTGTAGCATTAATTTTTCTCCCATTTCCAAAGTTTGTGGTACGCCTCAAAATGGAATATACCACTGTTCAATATAAAGTGTACTATAAGATACTCAGTGGGAGAATAACTTTCAAGATGGCGGTCACAACAATGAGTGACGTAATTTGTGGTGTCGTTGCACGTGGGACGTTTTATTATCTGTAACGTAGCAAATCGCTTTCTGCACATTCTTTTACTTTCAAGAAATGTCAGTTAACAGTTTAACATTTCTGAGGGGTGCACGAATCCCCCTTCCAGCCCCTGGACTATGGTGATGAACGAAAATAGCAACTATAGCGACTGTATCTCAAACGTGTGGTCCCTGTGTAGGTAGCGTCTACAATAAGCTTCGGGTCTTTAGGAGCAATCTACCTAAAAAATTAGTAAGCAAATTCGCTACAACTTCCAAACGAAGGACCTTCGCTCGAAACGTCGAAGTTCTTGTTGCATTTTTCAGGTAACTTGATCCTAAAGACCCGAAGCTTATTGTACAGCGACTATAGCCTGAACAAAAACCAGGAAAGCTGTCTCAATTTGGGACATTTCAAAATGGCGACTTAATAAATCATACTGAATTATCAAAATATATATTATATAAAAATATTTTAATTCATATATAAATACAAACGTATTATAGATTAATATACTTTTGGGTTTTGACAAGCGAGGAAACTTTATTCCTGATTATAGAATCCCTCATTAAACATTACTCTAATAATACCATAATAATTAATTATTAATCTTTAATTTATAATATCTTCTTATAATATAATTTATAATTTACGTCAATTTCTAGTTTGAAAGTTCCAAAAACGTATTATATATACCAAATAAATACTGTTACAACATATTTATATTATATCATATTATATTAATACAAAGCTTATTTTCTGTTGCAAATTTTCGACCATTTAAATAATTAGTTTTGTAAAGTAATTTGCAAGTAAAAAAATGAAATTTATACACAATCTATTACAACTTCGACGATTATCGGTTTAAGAGTACCCTTGTCTTCCACAAGCTCTGCCGTCAGGTTTTTCGTTATTGCTGTGTGAGTGCGTTTACATCTTGCCACTTTAAACTTGGGGTGTGGGCTGTAGAAACCATTTGTGTTTTGAATGCTTCTATTTTTTCTACATCCAATCACCATCGGTTCTGTTTTTATGATTGCATATGTGACATCGCGAGTTACTGGTTCGCAGTTCTGGCAGCATGTTATGTTACCTACGAAACATAAGGACAAATAGGTTACATTTATAATAATGATAAAATAGTTCAGAAATTAGAAAAGTTTAACCAAGCAGCTCTCGGTATAAATGATTGTTTATGCCTGTCCGTGTGTGGAATTAGTGCTAAAAGTGGGTTTGAACCTGTGTCCCAAAAAAACTTTCGATGTTTGATTTAATGTAACGTAAAAACTACAACAGCTATTCCACTCAAATAAGTTTTATTTATCCAGAAAGGCTAACTTAAATTTTGATGTATTACAATGCGATATTGACTGAGCAATCGATGTTTTAAATTGAATATTAAGCATTTTTGACAAGGCTAAAAATTAGCATAAAATGGCCTATCAATTACTATATTTGGTTAAACTTGATATATAGTTTATTGTGGTCAAAAGAACGTATTTATGTCATAGTTGTTTCAAGATCAATATTTTTCAACTGAAAAAGCTTTCCTATGGCAAGAGTAAATCGTCTAGCTCGGGAAACCATGCCATCAAATTAGGCATATTGGATGATTTGTTGATCCAAAATTTGGCATGATTAAGCAATTTCCTAAATCGACGTTTTCTCATGTTTTTGTGGCTGTTTGTCATGTGGGACGTTCTAAATTGTTTGTTTTAGTTCCCAAGGCGAGGAAATATTAACAAACTTGCAAATTTACTTTGAAATAACTTAACGTATAACTTCATTGAAATATGGAGTAATCGCGAACGTAAGGCAAATACATGCAAATTAGTTTAATAAGCCATCTTAAGCCGTTTTTTTGACTAACTTTTCAAACGTACTCTAACTTCAAACATGTATATCTTGTTTAAATATTGAAGAAAAGTGTTGTATACCAAAATTTATAAGTTAACCTATCCTGAATATAATAAAACCTATTTGAGTGTAATAGCTATACTTTAGTTTTTACAGCGAAAGTTTTTTTGGGATACCCGGTATAGTAAATATTTTTAATTGTAATGCCACTGTAATTCTTTGCCAAAGGTGGTAAACAGAATCTATTTTTTTATTTTTACCTATCGGTCTGTCTTTAGGGAAAAACTTTCCAGGGAACGGTGTAAATGATTTGATGCAGTTACGGCTACTTGTAGCTCCCTTCGTGCAAGGGGAATGCTTCTTGCTTGATGCCAAGCTGAGTGATAAAAGCAAGAGGAATAGAATCTAAATAAGAAAATATAGTTATATTTCGGTTGCGTATTAGGACTGTTGATGTACCGTGCGAAACATTCACAATTTGTTCAGTAAAAAGTTCAAGCCTTCTGTCAGAAAAGTTAACAATTGAAACTTAAACATTACGTATTGTTGATCATAGTCCATGCACAGTTGATTGCTAACGCTAAGATACACATTAAAAAATAATTGTCCATTATAGACAAATTGGCTAACGCTTGTTTATATATCCAATTCACAATTTGGATAACTCACATGCCTACTTACTATTCTATAGTTTGCGAAAACATAGAATTGAACAAAGTATATAACTAAGCATTAGCATGATCTACATGAGTAAATATCACTTATACATAATTCTAATGCTTAGCTACCTTTGCTCTAATCTATAATTTCGTAAACTAGAACAATCATAACACAACAATAGGCATATGAGTTATCGAAACTTGGGCAGCAACGATGTAAACAGCAAATTATTATTTCGCCCAAAAAATATCACATTAACAAATAAAATAAACTATTTGCAAGAAATGGGCTAGGGGCCTACTAGAAACCGTAAGGCTTTTGTTCAAGCCCCTAGGTAATTAATTTTAACTAATTAGTTATAAATAAACTATAATAGTATCCAAATAATATACTAAGATATATAAGATAATAAGGTATATTCATTATGCAATTACCAAAATGTATAGATAACTTTGTCTAATAATATAGTTATTATTCTTTGTAAAGCTGTTGACTTAAACTGATCTATAAATAATAGATCGACTGGTTCGAATAATGCATGGCTTGCATGGCTGTCCATATATACTTTGCACTATTTATATAGTAAAGTAAAATCAAAGAAGGCAAATTGTTAAGGTTTGAGGTCGACAAATATCCAGGCCAGCTTCATTATATCTCCATGAAATATGAAAATGCATAGTACGTCTGTTGCTTAATTCATGAAGCAAAAACTTGTATTTTTAAGATTTAATGGTGGTATTATATTTATGCTTTGTTAATCAGGTTATTATAGACTGGAAATTAATTTCGGGAGAAAAATATACATAATTATATAACCATTTATCAATCAATGTATCCTTACACTCACCATACCTAATTTTATGAAATTTTTATAACTGCACATTCCGTGAGCAATAGGGGGTCTGCCAGTTCGGGATACTACAGGTACCCCCAGGAAAATGTTATGGACGACGCCTTTTAGGTTGACTGAAAATACAACCATGCCTGCCTACTAAAAGCAATCCATGTTACCAATCCATTTTTAACCGAATCAGGCTCAATAGGACATACTAGGACATCTAGTGCATGGGTATTAATTAAGAATTTATCACAACAAATGTTATCACTGCCCATTTTTACTGTTATCACTGCACATTTTTACTCTTTATCACTGCACAAATTGGTTATCACTGCACATTAAAATTAGGTAATGACACTCACTTTAAATGTTCTACCGTACAATAATGCTCTTGAGTCCGTTAACATCTTGAATTTCTTGTTTCTATCTTTAACGGTTGTAATTGATTGAGTATATATTTATATAATTTGATTGTAATGATTCGACTGTTATACTATGGTATTGATAAAAAGCTAGGACTTGTTAGTCATTTATATATGTAGCTAACAAGCTATTTTTAATAACATTACAGTAACGTAAATATTTGGCAAAGTTTGCCTTAGACTTAGAGCTGCTGTATCGCTTTAAATTTCCGCGAGGAATTATGTTTATGTGATGTACTGTAATTGGTAGAGTCGGAAGTTGAAACGTTGCTTCTAGCAAATTGATATATTTAAGTTTCGTTGGTTTGTTACAAAGAATGTAACATGTTACTGTAATTCGTGCGCTAAAACTATACTACTTTCGAAAGTTGGAATAATTATTGCTTCTAGGAATTGATATTTCTCTTGTATATATATTATTGTATTAAAAGCGTTTCATTAGTTTGTTACAAATAATGCATGTAACTAATTTATTTTAATTTTTAATTTATTTGCTTCACCACATAAATTACATTACAGTACAGTACCATATAACATATTCATATACAGACGAAAAGACAGCACAAGGCACGGTAACCGCGACAGCAAATAAGCCAATTACTGCGGACCTGGAAACTGCATGTCACTGTAACTCGTGCGCTAGTTACTACTTTCGAAAGTTGGAATATTTTTTGCTTCTAGTAAATTGATATTTCTCTTCAATTTGACACAATAATGATATTTAATCAACGTAAATACCATGCAGTTTTGTTATATGTAGATACATACATATAACGATTACTACAATCTGACAAACAAATATATAAAACTAGACTAAACAACATACACTTTACAAACTTTCAAAAACTGTAAGAATATCATAACAGTATTTTGCAGTTAAAGTCATTATTGTTTGACTTGGATAACCATAATATATATATAAAAGGATATTCGGAGAATTAAATGAAGAGAATGAACGATCTATTCTACATGTACTATTTACAACATGAGCGGCAGTGTTGTATCGGATATACAAACTCGAGTCGAAGACGAGATTTTGTATATCCGATACAACACGGATGCGAATGTTGTAAATGGCTTGTGAAACGTCTTGATGAGAACATTCGTATTCTTCAACAATTTAAAATAAATGAATGATATTTGGTGAGAAAATTGAACTTAAAGTTTATGTAAATCAGCATGATTCTGTATCAGACATACAAACTCATTCACGCTCATGATTTCTTTTGTGTCTTCATCATGAATTATTAATGAGTTTCACAAAGATTATTTATAAAATTATAACTCTGAGATTGGTGAATTTAGTGTTTCCGCTTTAAAAGTAATGTAACGTATTTAACTGTAATTCGTACCTATATACAATTTATATTTATATTTATAACTAGTACTTTCGAACGTCGAAACATTTATTGCTTCTAGTAAATTGATAGATCTCTTCAGTCTGATACATGTATTATTATATCACAAGCATTTCATTGGTTTGTTACAGATAATGTAACATGTTACTGTAACTCGCGCACTAACTACTACTTTCGAAAGTTGGAATATTTATTGCTTCTAGTAAATTGATATTTTTCTTCAGTCTGATACATGCATTATTATATTTAAGGCTTTTAATTGGTTTGTTACAAATAATGTAACATGTTACTGTAACTCGCGCACTAACTACTACTTTCGAAAGTTGGAATATTTGTTGTTTCTAGTAAATTGATATTTTTCTTCAGTCTGATACATGTATTATTATATTTATAGGCTTTTCATTGGTTTGTTACAAATAAGGGAACACGCGTATTGTAATAATTTATACAAAGCTAATGTTTCGATATTAGTGTCGCACACGCCCGGAAACAGCGTTGAATTGTTGAAATCTAATTGGAATAGTTTTCAGTAGAACTTTGCTATGTCGAACTCGTTTATCTCGAACTCCCCGCTTTGTCGAACTGAAACCCATTTCCCGTGGATTAGCCCATACTATGTCCATCATTTTTACTCGGTTATCCCCGCTATCTCGAACTGATTTTGCTTCCCTTAACCAATTTACCCGGTTATCTTGAACTTGAATTGCACTCTTTCAGTGTAAGATACCCACAGCACAATTATTTAACAGACTGTATTGACAGTGTTTATTGTATATTTCGCAAAAAAAAACAGGCGTATATCAATGGTCATTGAATGAGCCACGTCAATTTACTTTCATTTAATTAATAATTATTATGATTATCTTTTTGTAATTTGACACGGATTCGGCTATCTCGAACCCCCGCTATCTCGAACGGTTTGTTGTTTCCCTAGGCTGTTCGAGATAGCAGGGTTCTACTGTAGTCCTAATTACTTCTTAATGCTTGACTCCTAGTTGTGAAATAGAAAGTAATCGTCCCTCGTGTGTAAAATATTGTTTTCACCGCTATACAACGTAAAATCCGTGTCTTCGCGCCACCGTGTAGTTCCTCTAGCAATTGGGTTTCATCGAAAACGAAAATTGTTTCAATATACATGCAGGGTGTATCAAAAAAGGTAATCCAACTTTAGCATGTTATCGTGCGTTTATTATTTAGTTTGTATATTTTCCTTTTCATACAAGTAAAGACGAATATTTTAGCTGTCAAATCATACCTTTTTTGTATGCAATCAAAAATGGCCAAATACGATACGATTAAACATTGCAGGTCGAAAACGCATTTTTGTATCTGCGAATGCAGATATATTGCTATCGTCTTGTAAATGTAATGTTAATGTAATGTAATGTTAGCTTGTAGCCATTCAGCGGCGAGCTTATATCAGCCAATCAGCGATTAGCTTACAAATCGACTTTTCAAGATGGCGGACTACTGAAGGGCGAGCATTATTTATAAGCATGAGGAATTTAAATTTTACGATGAAAATTATACATCAAATCAACAGCATCTTTATGTTCTGTACTATTTTGAACATGGCAAAATTCGAGGGAGTATTTTTAGTAAGAATGGGAAGCGTTTTGATAACATTTACGTTGATTTTACCCGTGAAAATGATTCGCCAATTAATTACAAAGTATTGACTTGACCTGCTAAATGCCTAAATATCAATGACATTTGAATCAGGAAGCATGGTAAGAACTAGCAGGTAGAAAATTGTCCTAAAACCTAGCGTTTAAATTTTGCTACTCGTAAATATCCTATCGTTACTCATTTGAATGGGTCTGCCAACGTTTGACGAATACGTGCGCGCGATTAAATGTTTCGCGTACTCCACTGCCACTGGCATTGCTGTCGTGAGAAATCAGGAACTGAATACTTATATCAAGTCTGTTCAAGCGTTTGGATCAAATTGAAGTATAACAATATGGAGCTAAATGATCATCTTAAAATATTGCAAGACTTAGGGAGAACTAAGCTCTTCGGTTTTCTTCTAAAAACTTGACCCGTTTATAGTGTAATAATTATCAAGAATATGTGATAGCTGAGCCTTGAATTCTAATAAATAAAGTTCGTTATTGCGCGTTTATGTCTGAATTATATTCAACACTGATTTCTAGACATTCTAGTTTCTCTTTAGTTTCCCACAAATACAAATAAATACCCACGTACGGTTCGCTAAAACTATTGTAGAGTATAGATGTTGTTGGAAATATAATATCCCTCATATATAGACTGAAGTATGTCGAATATCTTACACAGTGCGTGACGAATATCAGCAAGATTTGTACGTTTCTCGTTCGTATTGCACTTGTATTTATCGTATTGCTTCCTTAGGTTGATACATTAACATTATTGATCTGGTTAAAACACAAGTACGTAACTCAAAATGCACAATTATTCTAAGGGGCCGATTACGAGGTGGGACAATTTTACCGATACTTTTACCGATAATTTTACCATGGATAACGCCTGCAATAAAACAGCTCATCAAAGATCGACAAAAGGCGTTTCATGGTCAAAATATAATCTTGTGGAGATCGTTGAAATATAAGGTCCAGCATGAAATCAATGCGAGGAAAATATCGTACTATAAAACAAAGGTGCGCCATTTAAAGAAGGATGACTGCCGTATGTGGTGGACAAAATGGCAGGTAAATCTGAGAAGAATCACTCCTTCTCGCTTGAGCAAGAGGGAAGAACCCTGGATCAGAATTAGTTAAAGTTTTGAATGTGTTCTATGCATCGGTGAATAGTGACATTCCACCTCTTGACTTAGCGGCACTTCCAGCATTTCTTCCGGCCAAAGAACCCGTCCCAATTGTCCAACCACACGAAGTATCCAAAAAACTCTTAGAAATTAAACCTTCTAAAGCCCATGGTCCAGATAACGTTCCCTGTCGTATCCTAAAAGAGTTTGCCTACGAATTAGCCGAACCTGTTGCAACCATCTTCAATGCATCACTTACATCAGGAATTGTCCCTGCAATATGGAAAGATTCAAACATCATACCATTTCCAAAATCACAACCTCCCACCTGCGAAGGTGACACTAGACCCATTTCACTAACACCCTGCCTGTTAAAGGTTCTTGAAGATTTCGTGGTCAGGTGGATGATAAGCGATATTGAAGACAAGATTGACCCTAAGCAATTTGGATGCTTGAAAGGAACATCGACAATTTACTGTCTTCTGAACATGATCCACACTTGGTTGTGCAACTTAGAGTCTCCTGAAAAACATCTTAGACTTTGTTTCCTTGATTTCGCAAAGGCGTTTGACCGTATAGGGCATAATTTATTAATATTAAAGCTGTTGGACCTAGGTGTTAGATCGTCCTTGTTACCTTGGATTATCAACTTCCTCACTAACCGCCGACATCGGGTCAAACTTGGAGGAAAAACTTCAGACTGGTTGCCAATGAATGTAGGTGTTCCCAGGGAACTAAACTCGGACCAATTTTGTTTTTGATTATGATAAACGACCTCGATGTGAAGACGCACGCAACGGATATTTGGAAATTTGTGGATGACATATCAACATCTGAAAATATTACGGCAGCAATTCAAAGATTCAGTCCTGCCTAGATTCAATCAATTCTTGGGCCTCGTGTAACCTTATGAAACTTAATCCCAAAAAGTGCAAGGAACTACGTGTTTGCTTTCTTAGGGAAACACCTGAACTATCACCATTGTTAATTGACGGTCACGCGCTTGATGTTGTGCGGTCTCATAAAGTGCTTGGTCTGGTTATTCAAAGTGATCTAAAATGGAATGATCACATAGAATCAGTTGTATCCAAGACCTCTAAACGTTTATATATCATCCGCTGCCTCGTCCCCAGTCGCTTGCTAACAAATAATTAATGAGGAAAAACGAATAATTAACGAGGAAAACGAAAAAAACGAATAATTAACGAGGAAAACGACGCCTTCCCATTTCCCTTTGCGCGCTCGTCCTTAGTTGCGGGCGTGCGTCTTTATCGGGCTTGCAGTGCCCGCGCACTCCGAACCACTGATCTATATATTACTGATATTTATATTTGATCTATATAATTATATACTATATTAACATATGTAGAAGAGCCTGCGGAGGAGGCAGTATCATCCGCATATTACGGCGAGGAGGCGTTCCCGCGGAGGATTTATTGAGTATATACTTTGCCTTAATACGATCGGTTCTGGAGACTGTTGCGTTGTATGGCACCACGCCCTACTTTTGTACATCGCCGATGAGTTAGAGCGAGTGCAAAAACGGGCGCTGAGCATTATTTTACCGGGCTACTCTTATAGAGCAGCCTTAGCACGCCTTGGGTGTTCCAGATTGGATGAAAGGCGAGAACAACTATGCCTCAATACTATGAAACGCATAGAAAAAGGAGGACCTCTGTCAAAATATGTTCCATTGACCAGGGCTAGTACAAATGATTACGATCTTAGAAACTCGAACACATTAACAACAATAAAATGTCGAGCAGAAAGATATCGCCGTAGTTTTTTTCCCAGTACAGTAGCTTTATTAAATAAACAGTACCAGTAAAGAAATTTAAGTGTGATACTTAAATATGATTTTAGAAGTAGTGCAATAAGATTTCTAAACTTGATGCAATTTAACCTTTTATGCATGTAAATATAAGATTTTTAACTTGATACAATTTAACCTTTTATGCGTGTAAAAGTTTGATCTATATAATTATATACTATATTTAAACTTTTATTACTTTTCCCACTTTGCGCGTCACACCAGTGCTACGTCCCAGCCGGAAACTTTACCCGGTAATCGGGATAACGTTTCTCCATATTAACAGAACAAAATTATTTGGCTAGTCGAAATGTTTTCTCGCTAACCGAGATAACTTTTCCCCATATGAACAGGCCCTAAGTGTGATTTAACGTAATAAGATCCTGGCAAGATATCTAAGAATAGAAGAACTAAGGTCGTAAATTTTAGCTTGAAAGCATTGTTATGTATGAATGTCGAGCAGAGTACTGGATCCGAATATATTAATTTTCGTGAAAAATTCGCCGACAATCCCCAGAGCCTCGCATAAATTGAAATATGCGTAGATACTATTGTCAAATAGTCTTTCAGAATGCAGACTTACAATTCACCCCGGACCCCTGCCAGCAACCATGTTTTCGTGTAGCATTAATTTTTCTCCCATTTCCAAAGTTTGTGGTACGCCTCAAAATGGAATATACCACTGTTCAATATAAAGTGTACTATAAGATACTCAGTGGGAGAATAACTTTCAAGATGGCGGTCACAACAATGAGTGACGTAATTTGTGGTGTCGTTGCACGTGGGACGTTTTATTATCTGTAACGTAGCAAATCGCTTTCTGCACATTCTTTTACTTTCAAGAAATGTCAGTTAACAGTTTAACATTTCTGAGGGGTGCACGAATCCCCCTTCCAGCCCCTGCACTATGGTGATGAACGAAAATAGCAACTATAGCGACTGTATCTCAAACGTGTGGTCCCTGTGTAGGTAGCGTCTACAATAAGCTTCGGGTCTTTAGGAGCAATCTACCTAAAAAATTAGTAGGCAAATTCGCTACAACTTCCAAACGAAGGACCTTCGCTCGAAACGTCGAAGTTCTTGTTGCATTTTTCAGGTAGCTTGATCCTAAAGACCCGAAGCTTATTGTACAGCGACTATAGCCTGAACAAAAACCAGGAAAGCTGTCTCAATTTGGGACATTTCAAAATGGCGACTTAATAAATCATACTGAATTATCAAAATATATATTATATAAAAATATTTAATTCATATATAAATACAAACGTATTATAGATTAATATACTTTTGGGTTTTGACAAGCGAGGAAACTTTATTCCTGATTATAGAATCCCTCATTAAACATTACTCTAATAATACCATAATAATTAATTATTAATCTTTAATTTATAATATCTTCTTATAATATAATTTATAATTTACGTCAATTTCTAGTTTGAAAGTTCCAAAAATGTATTATTATATATACCAAATAAATACTGTTACAACATATTTATATTATATCATATTATATTAATACAAAGCTTATTTTCTGTTGCAAATTTTCGACCATTTAAATAATTAGTTTTGTAAAGTAATTTGCAAGTAAAAAAATGAAATTTATACACAATCTATTACAACTTCGACGATTATCGGTTTAAGAGTACCCTTGTCTTCCACAAGCTCTGCCGTCAGTTTTTTCGTTATTGCTGTGTGAGTGCGTTTACATCTTGCCACTTTAAACTTGGGGTGTGGGCTGTAGAAACCATTTGTGTTTTGAATGCTTCTATTTTTTCTACATCCAACCACCATCGGTTCTGTTTTTATGATTGCATATGTGACATCGCGAGTTACTGGTTCGCAGTTCTGGCAGCATGTTATGTTACCTACGAAACATAAGGACAAATAGGTTACATTTATAATAATGATAAAATAGTTCAGCAATTAGAAAAGTTTAACCAAGCAGCAGCTCTCTATATATATGATTGTTAATGCCTGTCCGTGTGTTTGAATCTGCCATCTTTAGCCGTTTTTTGACTAACTTTTCAAACATACTCTAACTTCAAACATGTATATCTTGTTTAAATATTGAAGAAAAGTTAAGTGTTGTATACCAAAATATATAAGTTAACCTATCCTGAATATAATAAAACCTAGTTGAGTGTAATAGCTATACTTTAGTTTTTACGTTACATTTAATCAAACAGCGAAAGTTTTTTTGGGGTACCCGGTATAGTAAATCTTTTTAATTGTAATGCCACTGTAATTCTTTGCCAAAGGTGGTAAATAGAATCTATTTTTTTATTTTTACCTATCGGTCTGTCTTTAGGGAAAAACTTTCCAGGGAACGGTGTAAATGATTTGATGCAGTTACGGCTACTTGTAGCTCCCTTCGTGCAAGGGGAATGCTTCTTGCTTGATGCCAAGCTGAGTGATAAAAGCAAGAGGAATAGAATCTAAATAAGAAAATATAGTTATATTTCGGTTGCGTATTAGGACTGTTGATATACCGTGTGAAACATTCACAATTTGTTCAGTAAAAAGTTCAAGCGTTATGTCAGAAAAGTTAACAATTGAAACTTAAACATTACGTATTGTTGATCATAGTCCATGCACAGTTGATTGCTAACGCTAAGATACACATTAAAAAATAATTGTCATTATAGACAAATTTGACTAACGCTTGTTTATATATCCAATTCACAATTTGGATAACTCACATGCCTACTTAGCTACTATTCTATAGCCAGTTTGCGAAAACATAGAATTGAACAAAGTATATAACTAAGCATTAGAATGATCTACATGAGTAAATAGCACTTGTACATAATTCTAATGCTTAGCTAGAACAATCATAACACAACAATAGGCATATGAGTTATCGAAACTTGGGCAGCAACGATGTAAACAGCAAATTTTATTATTAGCTATTATTATTTCGCCCAAAAAATATCACATTAACCAATAAAATAAACTATTTGCAAGAAATGGGCTAGGGGCCTACTTGAAACCGTAAGGCTTTTGTTCAAGCCCCTAGGTAATTAATTTTAACTAATTAGTTATAAATAAACTATAATAGTATCGAAATAATATACTAAGTTATATAAGATAATAAGGTATATTCATTATGCAATTACCAAAATGTATAGATAACTTTGTCTAATAATATAGTTATTATTCTTTGTAAGGCTGTTGCCTTAAACTGATCTATAAATAATAGATCGACTGGTTCGAATAATGCATGGCTTGCACGATGGCTGTCCATATATACTTTGCACTATTTATATAGTAAAGTAAAATCAAAGAAGGCAAATTGTTAAGGTTTGAGGTCGACAAATATCCAGGCCAGCTTAATTATATCTCCATGAAATATGAAATGGCATAGTACGTCTATTGCTTAATTCATGAAGCAAAAACTTGTATTTTTAAGATTTAATGGTGGTATTATATTTATGCTTTGTTAATCAGGTTATTATAGACTGGAAATTAATTTCGGGAGAAAAATATACATAATTATATAACCATTTATCAATCAATGTATCCTTACACTCACCATACCTAATTTTATGAAATTTTTATAGCTGCACATTCCGTGAGCAATAGGGGGTCTGCCAGTTCGGGATACTACAGGTACCCCCAGGAAAATGTTATGGACGACGCCTTTTAGGTTGACTGAAAATACAACCATGCCTGCCTACTAAAAGCAATCCATGTCACCAATCCATTTTTAACCGAATCAGGCTCAATAGGACATACTAGGACATCTAGTGCATGGGTATTAATTAAGAATTTATCACAACAAATGTTATCACTGCCCATTTTTACTGTTATCACTGCACATTTTTACTCTTTATCACTGCACAAATTGGTTATCACTGCACACTAAAATTAGGTAATGACACTCACTTTAAATGTTCTACCGTACAATAATGCTCTTGAGTCCGTTAACATCTTGAATTTCTTGTTTCTATCTTTAACGGTTGTAATTGATTGAGTATATATTTATATAATTTGATTGTAATGATTCGACTGTTATACTATGGTATTGATAAAAAGCTAAGACTTGTTAGTCATTTATATATGTAGCTAACAAGCTATTTTTAATAACATTACAGTAACGTAAATATTTGGCAAAGTTTGCCTTAGACTTAGAGCTGCTGTATCGCTTTAAATTTCCGCGAGGAATTATGTTTATGTGATGTACTGTAATTGGTAGAGTCGGAAGTTGAAACGTTGCTTCTAGCAAATTGATATATTTAAGTTTCGTTGGTTTGTTACAAAGAATGTAACATGTTACTGTAATTCGTGCGCTAAAACTATACTACTTTCGAAAGTTGGAATAATTATTGCTTCTAGGAATTGATATTTCTCTTGTATATATATTATTGTATTAAAAGCGTTTCATTAGTTTGTTACAAATAATGCATGTAACTAATTTATTTTAATTTTTAATTTATTTGCTTCACCACGTAAATTACATTACAGTACAGTACCATATAACATATTCATATACAGACGAAAAGACAGCACAAGGCACGGTAACCGCGACAGCAAATAAGCCAATTACTGCGGACCTGGAAACTGCATGTCACTGTAACTCGTGCGCTAGTTACTACTTTCGAAAGTTGGAATATTTTTTCCTTCTAGTAAATTGATATTTCTCTTCAGTTTGACACAATAATGATATTTAATCAACGTAAATACCATGCAGTTTTGTTATATGTAGATACATACATATAACGATTACTACAATCTGACAAACAAATATATAAAACCAGACTAAACAACATACACTTTACAAACTTTCAAAAACTGTAAGAATATCATAACAGTATTTAGCAGTTAAAGTCATTATTGTTTGACTTGGATAACCATAATATATATAAAGGATATTCGGAGAATTAAATGAAGAGAATGAACGATCTATTCTACATGTACTATTTACAACATGAGCGGCAGTGTTGTATCGGATATACAAACTCGAGTCGAAGACGAGATTTTGTATATCCGATACAACACGGATGCGAATGTTGTAAATGGCTTGTGAAACGTCTTGATGAGAACATTCGTATTCTTCAACAATTTAAAATAAATGAATGATATTTGGTGAGAAAATTGAACTTAAAGTTTATGTAAATCAGCATGATTCTGTATCAGACATACAAACTCATTCACGCTCATGATTTCTTTTGTGTCTTCATCATGAATTATTAATGAGTTTCACAAAGAATAACTCTGAGATTGGTGAATTTAGTGTTTCCGCTTTAAAAGTAATGTAACGTATTTAACTGTAATTCGTACTTAGTATACAATTTATATTTATATTTATATTTATAACCAGTACTTTCGAACGTCGAAACATTTATTGCTTCTAGTAAATTGATAGATCTCTTCAGTCTGATACATGTATTATTATATCACAAGCATTTCATTGGTTTGAAATGAAACTGTAACTCGCGCACTAACTACTACTTTCGAAAGTTGGAATATTTGTTGTTTCTAGTAAATTGATATTTTTCTTCAGTCTGATACATGTATTATTATATTTATAGGCTTTTCATTGGTTTGTTACAAATAAGGGAACATGCGTATTGTAATAATTTATGCAAAGCTAATGTTTCGATATTAGTGTCGCACACGCCCGGAAAGAGCGTTGAATTGTGGAAATCTAATTGGAATATTTTTCAGTAGAACTTTGCTATGTCGAACTAGTTTATCTCGAACTCCCCGCTCTCTCGAATTGAAACCCATTTCCCGTGGATTAGCCCATACTATGTCCATCATTTTTACTCGGTTATCCCCGCCATCTCGAACTGATTTTGCTTCCCTTGACCAAATTTACCCGGTTATCTTGAACTTGAATTGCACTCTTTCAGTGTAAGATACCCACAGCGCAATTATTTAATAGACTGTATTGACAGTGTTTATTGTATATTTCGCAAAAAAACAGGCGTATATCAATGGTCATTGGATGAGCCACGTCAATTTACTTTCATTTAATTAATAATTATTATGATTATCTTTTTGTAATTTGACACGGATTCGGCTATCTCGAACCCCCGCTATCTCGAACGGTTTGTTGTTTCCCTAGGCTGTTCGAGATAGCAGGGTTCTACTGTAGTCCTAATTATACAACATAATTACTTCTTAATGCTTGACTCCTAGTTGTGAAATAGAAAGTAAGCGTCCCTCGTGTGTAAAATATTGTTTTCACCGCTATACAACGTAAAATCCGTGTCTTCGCGCCACCGTGTAGTTCCTCTAGCAATTGGGTTTCATCGAAAACGAAAATTGTTTCAATATACATGCAGGGTGTATCAAAAAAGGTAATCCAACTTTAGCATGTTATCGTGCGTTTATTATTTAGTTTGTATATTTTCCTTTTCATACTAGTAAAGACGAATATTTTAGCTGTCAAATCATACCTTTTTTGTATGCAATCAAAAATGGCCAAATGCGATACGATTAAACATTGCAGGTCGAAAACGCATTTTTGTATCTGCGAATGCAGATATATTGCTATCGTCTTGTAAATGTAATGTTAAAGTGCCCATGTCATAAAATGGGAGTTTACATTATTAGAATCTCCTTGAAACGTAGATCATGAAAATACAAAGCAGATTTAAAATTGAGCTTGTTTTCACGGAGTAATAAGGCAATGAAATTTGAAAATTTCAACTGAATTTTAACGGCAAAAGTTTTTGAAAACCGCGAAGGTGGGAAACTGGTAACTGATACGTCACAATAGGAACCCATTGTCTACTTGGATAAGTGAAAAGTATATAAATGTAAAGGGAGAATCGCGATCAAGCCCGGTAAAAAATGTCGTAAACGAGTTCCAATCGGAGTCATCGCTTTGGTAGCTATTATTTTCTGTACCTGAACTATATTCCCGGGCAGTATCAAATCGAGAAACCGAGTGAAATCGATGAAAACACCGTTGACGCGAAGTCGAGCGAAGTCAAGCAGCGATCACGGACAAGACGTCTTCCGTATATAAATAATGAACTAGTTGCTGACGAAGAATGGCTCGCAAAATATCGCGAAAAAGAGCAACAAATTGTACGACGAACGTCTCAAGGAACTACATGCAGCGAAGAGTTGATGGTATAGAATAAAAAATGGTAAATATTTCACTTTGATTTTGTTGCGTAGCATGGGTTTCGTGACTCGTGTATTTGTCTCTACATGTACAATATTCAAATTACAAAATTAATATAATATTTCAGGTGTAAATGTGGCAATTGTCGCATTGAGACGCTTCATATGCTAAATAGTGTCTATGTTGTATGGAAAATGGAGTGCGTCGATCATTTAAACAGTGACATTGTCCCGCCAAGTTGAAGTCCCGCCATGTATTGTCAAGCATCCTTGGTTTAAAATAGCTTATGTCTCGATACCTAAAGAAGCAAGAATATCGCCAAACAAGCACACAAGATAGGTAAATAATGCTTTATTTGATATTAACACATTGTCATTGATATATCGACTGCATATATACTATTATGATTATATATATTTATACATGTCAATACACAAATACACGTTTTATTAAAAATACTTATATATTGATTTGTAGATTCTTACGGAGCACAGCAAATAGAAGCTTTGTGTGGATGGTTTATGGGCGTCTATAGCTAATACCACGCGCGTATGAGAAAATAAGGAGGCAGTTTATGCCTGCTCTTGATGAAGACTTTGTAGGATTTGTAGAGGAGGACAGCTCTTATGTTGATACCATAGACTATTGTTATAATATACCTATTTATGTGTATATAACTTTTTTTAATTTTGATCTTTTATGTGGTTTATGAGCCACATATATATATATATTACTCTGTATAGATATAGCATTTGAAATTAAAATTTGTATCTGAGATTTTCCCTGCAGTGCGTGCGTGTGGGTATATTTGTACAATGTGTTACATGGCGTGTAGGATTACTTCTGACTTGCATTTCGTTTCACTGCATATTGAGTCATTTCATGGTAGTTTCAATTGAATATTGTTTTCAAACGTTTGTCAAAAATGGTACTTTAATTCTTACACACCGTGATAGATAACAACAGTATAAAAGCATTTTAGCAAGTATATATTCTATAATCTGAAGAAATCTGAAACATTAGACGGGTTTTCCCTGTAGAGCGTACAAAATATATCAAAAAGACAAAATACAATAAAATATTGTATGTACGTTTTTAATTATTTTATAATCATTGACATTGTATCGTATTTTGCTTTTATTGTTATAAACTTGTTCCATGTTTTTCTTCCTTTTAATATTAAATAGGTATAACCAACACAACCACTAGTTTCAGTTGAAATATCATTATTCTAAATAATCAACAAACACAAGGAGAGTTTTATAATTTACTGCTGCGTCAAATTACTGCTACATTGTCTGTTTAAAATAATACAGTACACGTTGTACATCCTTTGACGACGCAACCAAATGGTTTTGATACGCTATTTCACTCATATCCTCACGATTTTGTGCTATTTCTACTGACTCCATCGGCTGTGGCTCATTTACATTTATTGCGTGACTATGACCAACACCAGCAGCTGCATCGAAATAGCTTCTTTTACAACCTATTTAAATAATATATTTGTGACTAAAATTGGTCATATATTAAAACGATTGACAAACGAAATTTACCCTTAACAGAAAAAAAACGTATTGTACCTACCATTCTTTTGGCTCTCGCAGACAGCAATTTGTAGTCGGCAGTAGTCATGTATTTTGGAATTGCATCGACGCAAATTTCGTCGGTAGCTAACCTCGGTTTTTTACCAGAGAGACCAGAAAACATTTCAGTAGAATCCTCTATCGTATAGTGTGCAGAACGAAAGAGTTTGATCCATTTTGCTTGTTTCAAGCGCACGAAATCAATCCACTGTTTGCCGACTCGCGTCTCCTCTTCGCTTCGGACCACTCGTCTCCAACAAATGGTATAACATGAAGTGAAATGCCTTCCTTTGTATCTGTTACAAGATCAACTTAGGATCAACCTCATACTACACATGTATTCGGCATTTTTTCAGTTTCGCGATTCTATTTGCACTGTTGCCTTCTATAAGATAGTACACGTAATAGTGTTTTCTATATTGTTCAGTTGGACGAGTTCCTATTGTGACGTCGTACGCACAATTTCGTACCAGTCTCTTTTGCGCGGTTTTCAGATTTTTCACAACACGAAATTCAATGTTTAAACGACAATAACTTTTAAACTATAATTCCGATTTCAATTCTGTTTTAGAACTTACTTACTTATTTAAACCATAGATTTCAAAAATGCAAAGTCTCATTTTATGACATGGGCACTTTAATGTAATGTAATGTTAGCTTGTAGCCATTCAGCGGCGGCTTATATCAGCCAATCAGCGATTAGCTTACAAATCGACTCTTCAAGATGGCGGACTACTGAAGGGCGAGCATTATTTATAAGCATGAGGAATTTAAATTTTACGATGAAAATTATACATCAAATCAGCAGCATCTTTATGTTCTGTACTATTTTGAACATGGCAAAATTCGAGGGAGTATTTTCAGTAAGAATGGGAAGCGTTTTGATAACATTTACGTTGATTTTACCCGTGAAAATGATTCGCCAATTAATTACAAAGTATTGACTTGACCTGCTAAATGCCTAAATATCAATGACATTTGAATCATTCGTGCCTTCTCTGTTGTTGTCCAACACAATGTCTTTGGCACCAAAAATTGACGAAATTGTGGAAACTATATTGGCGTCAGATATTGATATTGCCATGTTTACAGAGACTTGGTTAAGGGAAACAATACCTAATGAAGCAATTAGTATACCCAACTATCAATTGCTAAGACGTGATCGGGATCATAAATTACATGGAGGTGTCTGCTTATATGTAAAATCATCAATATTTTGTCGACAGTTAATCGATGTACAAAGTGAAAGTATGGAAGTGCTATGGGCCCTTTTACATCCCCGCCGTCTACCTAGAGGATACAACCAACTCATAGTGGGAGTAGTTTATCACCCACCCGGAGAAGACAACGACAGCATGATTTCCTACTTAAGAAACTCGTTGGAATATTTTGAGTCATCCTTCCCAAACAGTGCGATTATCGTTGCTGGCGATTTTAATAAATTGAAATTGAAACATACATGCAAAACTATTTCAATTAAAATCAATGATAAAATTCCCAACACGAGGTACTAAAATCTTGGATCAGATCTTTTCTAATCTAGAAAAATTTTACAACTCTCCCAGTAGTGCGCCACCTTTTGGTCTATCAGATCATATTACAATTAAAGTCAAACCCAGAGACCGTGTTTCATCTGGCGGATCTCAAACAAAAGTAATCAAAGTTAGAGACAAACGAAAAAGCAAACAAGCAAGCCTTGGCCAGTTTTTGGCTGAAGTTCCATGGTCACGTATGTTGTCCACCGACCTTACATGTTAGTTATACTTTCACGCTGATTATCTGTATTAGGGAAACTTTGGTGGTGTAAATTAGCTTATGACGCAAGCAGTGAAGGGTCTATTATTATTAAGGAGAATGGCGTATTTCGTCCAACAGTAGTTAGATAAACTAGATAGGTTTTATGTATATTTTCTGTCATCATAGACATAGTGTAAATTTAGGTGTTATATATTTGCGGGGTTTGCCTTGTTGGGACTTCGAGTCCGTTTGTGAATCCCTTATCTAACTTGCCTTTTGTTGTTTGTAATATCTTGTTTGTTTTAATGTATTGTTGTAAATTTTTAGCGAGTTTGATTAAAGCTTCTTATTATTATTATTAGCAGAACATGGAAATAATGACAGATATTATTAACTATGGATTAAACACTCTCATGCCCCTATATTCTATAAAGGTCCATCAAAATGACCGCCCTTGGGTTACTAGTCATTTTAAATCACTGATCTCTCGGAGACAAAAGGCCTTTGCATCTGGAAATTATGCTCTGTTCAAAGTTTTTCGTAATAAAGTTAACAGGGAGAGGAAGCGCATACGTAAATCGTATTATAAGTCTAAAGTTGAAAACCTTAAAAATGTGAAACCTAGCAAATGGTGGCAGGAGGTTAAACAACTCTGTGGAAATCATAAATCATACACAAAGAACATTAAAGACATGTTATCGCCGGAATTAAGTTTTGATGAGGAAATGTTATGTGAAAAAATTAATGATTCTTTCCTTAATGCAATGAATGATTACTCTCCATTACCAGCCGATGCAGGTGTTAGAAACAATATCAATGAACAAATTACTACAGTCGATGAATTTGAGGTTGCAGCGAAATTAAAGAAAATAAGTCGCTCAAAATCTGGTGGCCCTGATGGTCTTGAAAACTGGCTATTAAAAGATTACGCAGATATCCTTGCATTACCTATCTCCATAATTTTAAACGTGTCATTTAAATCCTGTTGTGTTCCAAAACTGTGGAAATTGGCTGATGTGGTACCTCTGCCTAAAGTGTCCGCTATTGAAGATTTTGTTCGGGATTTAAGACCAATATCACTCACCTCTAGCCTTTCTAAAATAGCAGAGGAGATTGTTATTGAAAAAGACTTGAGACCAGTCCTGTTAAGATCAATTGACCAAAAACAATTTGGTTTTATTCCTAATTCATCAACCACCCATGCTCTCATCTCAATGATCGATCATTGGTTGAATATGACAGATGGAACGGGGTTACCGTTCGTGCTGCATTTTTGGATTTCAAAAAGGCTTTTGACTTGATAGACCACAACGTATTGATTGCCAAACTTATAAGTCTTGGAGTTAAATCTTCTACTATAAACTGGCTCATTGATTTCCTTCGAGATCGGCAACAAAGAGTTAAGCTTCACAGTCATTGTCTTTCTAGTTATAAATATGTGCCCGCAGGTGTACCGGAGGGGACTTGCTTAAGGCCTTGGCTCTTTCTGGCCATGATTAATGATCTCGGACTTACTGGCGAAAATGAATCATTGATGTGGAAGTTTGCAGATGATACCACTACTTCCGAATTCATCTTACCGGATCAAGAAAGTTCTTTACAACATGAAATCAATCATATTGCTAAATGGTCGAAAGACAATAAACTTATGCTAAATCCAAAGAAATGTAAGGAAATGATTATAAGTTTTAGAAAATCTAAACCAACGTTTAATGTGATTCAAATTAATGAACAACCTGTTGAAAGAGTTCAAAAAGTGAAAATCCTGGGACTCACGATAAGAAATGACTTGAAATGGAATGACCATATAATTGATATCACTAAAAAAGCAGCAAAACGTATGTATCTTCTCAAGCAACTCAAGCGGGCTGATGTGGACACAAAAGATTTGGTCTGCTTCTATTCCATAATAATAAGATCGATTCTCGAATATTCCTGCCAAGTATTTCATTCTGCTCTTCCAAATTATCTATCTGAGGAATTAGAGCGTATCCAAAAAAGAGCCATGCGTATCATATTTCCTGGTGTACATTATAATGATGCACTTCTCGAAGCTAATATTCCAACATTATATAACAGACGCGAACTTCTCTGTAAGAAGTTCTTTGGAAAAATGGTGCAGGACAACGATCACAAACTGGCTTGTTTGTTACCTGATAGGACTGATAGCACATGTAATCATTTGCGATCTCATAGAACTTTTCGTATAACCAAATGTAACACTAATCGCTACAAAACGTCTTTTATACCAAATTATGTAAATAAGTATGATTCTTAATAGATATATAGTGTTTTAAATGTAATATATAGTTAGGTTTTAATATTAACTTTAACATACAAACATATTTTATATAAATGTATCTTTATCGTATACATGTAATTCAGTCATGTTGACTGCAAGATGTATATTTTAATAAACGATTTGATTGATTGATTGATTGATTGATTGATTGATTGAAGAACTATAGCAGGTAGCAAATTGTCCTAAAACCTAGCGTTTAAATTTTGCTACTCCTAAATATCCTATTGTTACTCATTTGAATGGGTCTGCCAACGTTTGACGAATACGTGCGCGCGATTAAATGTTTCGCGTACTCCACTGCCACTGGCATTGCTGTCGTGAGAAATCAGGAACTGAATACTTATATCGAGTCTGTTCAAGCGTTTGGATCAAATTGAAGTATAACAATAAGGAGCTAAATGATCATCTTAAATATTGCAAGACTTAGGGAGAACTAAGCTCTTCGGTTTTCTTGTAAAAACTTGACCAGTGTAATAATTATCAAGAATATGTGATAGCTGACCCTTGAATTCTAATAAATAAAGTTCGTTATTGCGCGTTTATGTCTGAATTATATTCAACACTGATTTCTAGACATTCTAGTTTCTCTTTAGTTTCCCACAAATACAAATAAATACCCACGTACGGTTCGCTAAAACTATTGTAGAGTATAGATGTTTTAGAGCGATGCGCTTTACGATCTTCAAGTCTTGAAGGCGCAATGTTGTTGTTGGAAATATAATATCCCTCCTATATAGACTGAAGTATGTCGACTGATATCTTACACAGTGTGTGACGAATATCAGCAAGATTTGTATACGTTTCTCGTTCGTATTGCACTTGTATTTATCGTATTGCTTCCTTAGGTTGATACATTAACATTATTGATCTGGTTTAAACATAAGTACGTAACTCAAACTGCACAATTATTCTAAGGGGCCGATTACGAGGTGGGACAATTTTACCGATACTTTTACCGATAATTTTACCAATTTTACCATGGATAACGCCTGCAATAAAACAGCTCATCAAAGATCGACAAAAGGCGTTTCATGGTCAAAATATAATCTTGTGGAGATCGTTGAAATATAAGGTCCAGCATGAAATCAATGCGAGGAAAATATCGTACTATAAAACAAAGGTGCGCCATTTAAAGAAGGATGATTGCCGTATGTGGTGGAAAATTGTGAACAAAATGGCAGGTAAATCTGAGAGGAATCACTCTTTCTCGCTTGAGCAAGAGGAAAGAACCCTGGATCAATCAGAATTAGTTAAAGTTTTGAATGTGTTCTATGCATCGGTGAATAGTGACATTCCACCTCTTGATTTAGCGGCACTTCCAGCATTTCTTCCAGCCAAAGAACCCGTCCCAATTGTCCAACCACACGAAGTATCCAAAAAACTCTTAGAAATTAAACCTTCTAAAGCCCATGGTCCAGATAACGTTCCCTGTCGTATCCTAAAAGAGTTTGCCTACGAATTAGCCGAACCTGTTGCAACCATCTTCAATGCATCACTTACATCTGGAATTGTACCTGCAATATGGAAAGATTCAAACATCATACCATTTCCAAAATCACAACCTCCTACCTGCGAATGTGACACTAGACCCATTTCACTAACACCCTGCCTGTCAAAGGTTCTTGAAGATTTCGTGGTCAGGTGGATGATAACCGATATTGAAGACAAGATTGACCCTAATTGACAATTTACTGTCTTCTGGACATGATCCACACTTGGTTGTGCAACTTAGAGTCTCCTGAAAAACATCTTAGACTTTGTTTCCTTGATTTCGCAAAGGCGTTTGACCGTATAGGGCATAATTTATTAATATTAAAGCTGTTGGACCTAGGTGTTAGATCGTCCTTGTTACCTTGGATTATCAACTTCCTCACTAACCGCCGACATCGGGTCAAACTTGGAGGAAAAACTTCAGACTGGTTGCCAATGAATGTAGGTGTTCCCAGGGAACTAAACTCGGACCAATTTTGTTTTTGATTATGATAAACGACCTCGATGTGAAGACGCACGCAACGGATATTTGGAAATTTGTGGATGACGTATCAACATCTGAAAATATTACAAAAGGCAGCAATTCAAAGATTCAGTCCTGCCTAGATTCAATCAATTCTTGGGCCTCGTGTAACCTTATGAAACTTAATCCCAAAAAGTGCAAGGAACTACGTGTTTGCTTTCTCAGGGAAACACCTGAACTATCACCATTGTTAATTGACGGTCACGCGCTTGATGTTGTGCGGTCTCATAAAGTGCTTGGTCTGGTTATTCAAAGTGATCTAAAATGGAATGATCACATAGAATCAGTTGTATCCAAGACCTCGAAACGTTTATATATCAAACACATATTACATTAACAACAATAGAATGTCGAACAGAAAGATATCGCCGTAGTTTTTTTCCCAGTACAGTAGCTTTATTAAATAAACAGTACCAGTAAAGAAATTTAAGTGTGATACTTAAATATGATTTTAGAAGTAGTGCAATAAGATTTCTAAACTTGATGCAATTTAACCTTTTATGCATGTCAATATAAGATTTTTAACTTGATACAATTTAACCTTATATGCATGTAAATATGTATAGTACCAGTTTTCATAATCTTGTAAACGCACCGTAATTCAATTTATTGCGAAGGTGTGTATTTTAAACCATTAATAATAATGGAAACTTTATTAATTACGATCAATGTTTACATACTACAGTGATAAACCTCTCTTTACAGGTAGTTTACCAGTGTCTACTTGAATTAACTCTATATATATGACAACAATATTAGTATGACATTAGTTGTGGGTTATCCCATTCTTTGTTACGTTTACAAAATATATAATATGAGGACCTGACACAAGTGTTAATAATTTTCCTAACAAGATATTTTCTACATTGCTCGTCAAATTTCAGATCTTTCAGCATTTCAACAAAGTCTAGTGAGGCGGATTGATTGAAAACTCCTAGTGAACTGATAGATAAATTGACAAATTTGACCTTATCATATTTGTTGTGATGTTCCTTAATCAGTTCCTGATATTTTTGTCTTTTACGGGTTGCATTAGTTAGAAGATTAGATTCAAATCCGACAGTAAGTTCGAGCATGTAAATACATTTGTTTTCAATAGTTATCAAAAGATCAGGGCGTAATCTATCTCCAGTGAGAACAGATGGACTAATATAGCCTGGAAGGTCAACATAAAGGTTAGCATGTTCTACGGATTTAAGTGTGGATGCAATAAAGTTTAGAACAGAATCATGTCGCCAGGTAAAACGTCCCTCAGTTAGGTAGGTCTTGCATCCAGCGACGACGTGAAGTAAAGTTTCGGGTGCCAAACAGAACGAGCATTCAGATGTAGATGATATTCCCCATTTTAACAGGTTTTTGCGAGTCGGAAGCGTGTTATTTATGTACCGGATGGTGAAGTTAAATATATTCTGTGGAAGTTTACTTTGTACGGAGGACCATATGGAGTTGAACGAGAGCGTCGAATATTTAATGATATTGGAGAAGAATGAGCCTTGTGAAATGAGGTGGTGCTGAAGCTTATCTTCGTGTTCGTTTCTGATAGTGCTCAGTACGTCCTTAGTATTTTTATATGTGTCATATTGAACATTTTTGTAATTGCTAGTATCCTTCCATAGGTTTTTTATGTCTTCATTTGGCGATGATTTTAAAGCATTTCGAGAGACAGTTTGACATTTAATGAATTTAGTTGAGGGAAGAATGATATTTAAACCAAATTTGTTATGTGGAAGTAGAACATTACTAAGAGTTGCAGAAATAGGAAGTTCCAGCCATTTTCGGATATATTTCGATGCCATATTATCTAGTTTTTCATTTACCCATTTTTCCATTTTAGAAAGTACATAGCGACTGTACAAAATAATCTTGTTTCTCGGATGTAATGGTAATTCGTCAATTTCATTTAGGATATTAGTAAATAAGTCATATATTTCAGATTTGTGATCTTCGTCAGACATGTTGAAGTCAAAATAACGACCTAGGTAGCGGAAAGATTTACCGATTTCAACACGTGGCACGAGGAAGTTATTTACAAATAGTTTGGGAAGATATTGAATGGATTTTGTTACATCTTTCTTAATACCAAATGTTGAACATTTATCTACACGTATGATCATATTGGCCCACTGACACCAGATCGTAAAGCGGTTAAGAAGCATCTGGTTTTCTCTTTCTTGGCCACTAATAACGGCCGCATCATCTGCAAACTGAAACCAATGGAATGGATTTAATGGAATGCCATTCTCGCTCAATTTCCAAAATCCAAGTTGACGGTATTTTTCTGATTTAATGTGTTGGATGAAAGTATTGAAAGACATATTAAATAAAAGAGGGCTGAGACAATCGCCTTGGAGGACGCCACGACCAACTGCGATAAAAGGAGTGTTAAATTCTTCTGTAATGTTGGATGTTTGGAAATCAGTGTAAAGGCTGCGTATTAGGTTCTTTATGTGATCGGGGGGATATGATGATATTCAAGGACTTCATAAATGAGGTTATGATGCACTTCACCGAATGCATTTTTCAGATCGAGTAGTGTTATGATGAGAGATCGTTGTTTAATACGTGCTTTATTAATTATATGTGCCATCTGAGCTGTATGTTCTAATGTTCCTGAGAGTTTGGGAGTGAAACCTTTCTGGATATTTTGTTCTATGAATTTATTATCTGCGAGAAATTGAAATGTTTTATTGCGAAGACATGATGTGAAGACCTTAAGTGGGATAGATTCAAGAGTAATTGGTCGAAAGTTTGCCGGCTCGTCCGTTTCTCCTTTCTTATGTATAAGTATTGTGCATGCTTTTTTCCATTCAGATGGCACAACACCGCATGACCAGGCTGCATGGATTATCTCGGTTAAGTAGGTGCGTAGATACGGACATCGTTTAAAAGAGATTATAGATAATTGGTCAAGTGGACATGGCGAGCCAGACGGTTTCATTTTACGGATGATGTTCGTAATCTCTTGATAGGTCGGGGGGTCAAGATTAAAAGGAGTTTGCGGTGAATCAAATTTTGGAATCCAGCTAGGGATGTTGAATGTTTTATTGGCGTTAATTGCTGAGAATGTTTTAGTGAAGTAAGATATACATTGCGCCAGATTAAATGAAGGAAGTGAGCTGGTATTCTTTGTGAAAAATCTTTTAACGTAATAATAATAATAATAATACCGCGGCTTTTATAGTAGATACAGGTAAAAACAATATTGCGATTATATCGCAGCCTGGCCAACTCACCTAGCCGGGACCGATGTTGTCGCTTGCTGGGTCAACTCACCTAGCCGAGATGAAAATTGCACTTTCTGTCCATGTAATCGCATTTTCAGCTGAGTTGTCCCGGCAAAGCGAGTTGGAAATCGCACGTGCACTGCTTTTTATATTGAAAATATAAACATATATAACGTTTAAGAGACTTAAACTAGCATTCAAATGTTTATTTGTGTTTCAATAGACCCTTAGAAATTTCAGACAGCAAAGCGACTGTATATTACGAACGTACAAGCGAAAAAACTTGTTACGCGTAATACTGAATATAATCACACCAACAAACATCAATCGATACTTGAGGAAGCCCTTTGATGCAGCATGTAAACAATTATGCAATGAACATATAGCAAATGAGTTTATTTCAGACCGGCTCACCGGGTTAGCCCGAACCATGTAATCGCACCTATAAAGAGCCAACTCGCCCATTTAATCGGCCCCTAAGATGCACACAAGAAAATTGCGTTTTGTGCGGGTGACTTGGGTGACAGTGGAAGTGCAAGTTTGGGAATACTTGCCTAGAGACATTCTATTGTTCATTGTTGCTTTATGTCGTAATTGCGAAATTGCCTATTGTTGAATCACCATGAGCAGATGTAGTACACTTAGCGTACCTATGTTTCCACGATTGCAGGGAGTTGAATGCAAAGCTATTTCTGCATGCCTATTGAAATTATTCTCAGTCTACTAATATGGCGAACCCAAGGGCTATTTATCTTATAAGTCTTGGTAAATTTAAAGAAGGTTCAATTTGGTGGTTAAAACAGTTTACGAAACAGGAAGTTTGCAGAATGAACTGGCAATGCTGAACGTTTCACAAATAGGTAACTACCATTTGGGCAAATGATTTCGACCACTCTTTTCATCGGATCGCATTGGGCCATTATTGATCGCAGTGATACTAAAAAGGTGTCATTTGACAGCTAAAAGCCTGATCTTTATTTCTGTGATAAACGTGAATCAATAAACTAAATATTATGCGCGCGATAGCATGCCAAAGTTGGATTACTTTTCTGCACCCTGTACACATGTTAATTTGCTACCCTAACACGTTATTGCAAGGAAACTGGAGTCGAAGCGGCATTGTGTATGTTGACGTATAGGGTAACCGCTTTGGTAGTGGGGTTGTCAGAGTGTGTTTGATTCTCGGCCAGTACCCTGCATGAAAGGCATTGTTTTGAAATGCGTCCAAACATTGTTATTTACGTATAGCAGTGAAATAGGTCTTAAAACATGTTAGATGACGCTACACCGAGAGGCCTTAGCACCAGTTAAGCTGTAGCCTACATGGCAGACGGTTGGAAAATGTATTATATCGAGACAAAGATTAATTCACAGGGTAACAATAAACTTAATTCCCAAAAAAAACGTGCTGTTTGATTTAATGTAAGGTAAAAACTAGAGCAGCTATT
This sequence comes from Trachythela sp. YZ-2020, assembly GCA_016169945.1. Classification (NCBI taxonomy): domain Eukaryota; kingdom Metazoa; phylum Cnidaria; class Anthozoa; order Malacalcyonacea; family Clavulariidae; genus Trachythela; species Trachythela sp. YZ-2020. Next base: position 650,663 of record JADLSH010000024.1, on the reverse strand, counting down.
ACTCTCAAATAAGTTTTACTATATATTCAGGATAGGTTAAATTTTGGTATACAACACTTCGTAGGAAATTTACAATTTTGTTAATATTTCCTCGCCTTGGGAATTAAAAAAGAAGAATTTGGAATGTCCCACATGACAAACAGCCAAGAAATATGAGAAACTTTCGTAGGCGATTTAAGCATGGCAAAATTTGGATCAACAAATCATCCAATATTCCTTTGATGGCATGGTTTCCCGAGCTAGACAATTTACTCTTGCCATAGGACAAGCTTTTTTTCAGTTGAAAGAATATTGGTCTTTGCAACAATTATGCCATACATGCGTTCTTTTGACCACAGTAATACTATATATGAAGTTTAACCAAATAGTAATTGATAGGCCATTTTATGCTATTTTAATTATTCAAGCAGTTGAATAAGTGAATCAAAATTTTTGACAATGAAACACTCTTTTCTTTTTATGGGAGAGGGGTTTTGGGGTGAAGTACTCTTGTGTTTATGCCAAGCGACATCCCTACTCATCGTCACATACCTAATATTGTGCTGAACTGATAATGCTTGTCCGGGGTAGCGACCCCTGACTAAGAACACACGTGGACAGTCCCTAACCTGACCAAAGGAGCATGAGCCCAATTGCGCAGTCCGTAACCTGACCAAGGTCCACAGAACCGCTTGGACAGTCCTTATTATTTGAAATATATATTTCTATGTGGCCTTGCTAGAGTTTATTGGCCTGAAGTTGACATATTGGAATACTTCTTCCCCAAACTCGACATTTATCTATAATCAACCTTTCAACTATGTGTTTATCTGCAGTCTGCGAAAACACGAAGAGTGTGGTGGAACTCTTCTTGTAAGTACAAGTTCAGTTTTCAATTTGAGAACGCAAAGTGTTGCTGGGGCATCTGTGCCAGCGACCAGGGTCGCTCAGAGGAGCGGGGGCAAAGGCATAATTTCCCCCGGGTCCCCATCCAAAAGGGGCACCCAAATAGAAATATAGTGAAATATTCATAGTGAAGTAGTTTCTCAAAATGCAGGAATTTGCCATATTCCTGAGACCCTAAATTTCATTTTTTTTTCCAATAACCCATCCGTACCACCCAAAAGTATTTAGGTACTGAATACAGATTGAGAATTATTTAAACTTTCAAGACTACATTACAAAATCCAGCTGATTGTCCTATAGATGTTCAAGAATATAGAAATTGTTTCTAACGAAGGTAACCCCAAAGTTATTTGACGATGGAAAATCACAACCTCGTTCCCAGGCTATCTCCTCTATGGGAGCAGATACCCTGTCTTTTTTCTCCCTAAGAGGAAAAAGCCTGGGACGAGGTTGGGAAAATCACTGGTCCCCATAGTTATAATTTGCCGTGGGGCCCCGCACGTTTCTGGGCGGCTCTGCAACTATAGTTTTTGGGTAGCATTTTTCTCCAATTTTCCCAAAATGGAATATAATGGGAAAAGTAAATTCAAGATGGCGGTCACAACAATAAGTATAATGAGCGTGGGTCATTTTGCCAGTCTGTTAACATAGCAAATCGTTATTTGCAAATGTTTTCCTTGCAAGAAATGTCAGTTAACAGTTGAATTCGGGGACTGTATGAAACCCACCTTTGCCTACTAGACTATAGCGATAGTAGTCTGAACAAAAACTGGGAAAAGTGTCTCAATTGGGACATTTCAAAATTGCGGTTTCATAAATCATGCTGAATAACCATAAATAGATATTGTCATTTTAATTCATATATAAATACAAACGTATTATAAATAAATATTCTTTGGGATTTTGCAAAGCAAGATAAGTTCATTCTTTATTAGAATCCCTTATTATTCTATTGATACCATAATAATTAAATATTAATCTTTAATTATAATATGTTCTTATAAGATAAGTTATAATTTACGTCAGTCTCTGGTTTGAAAATTCCAAAAATATTTATGTTATATATATAAAATAAATACTATTACAACATATTTATATTATTATATGATATTATATTAATACAAAGCTTATTTTCTGTTGCAAATTTTCTAATATTTAAATAATCCACATGCAAGTTTAGATAAAGGACATATATATGACCAATAATTAGTTTTGTAAAGTAATTTACATGTCGACGAAATTCGCTTTAAGAATACCCTTTGCTTTGTCTTCCACAAGTTCTGCCGTTATCTTTTTCGTTCTTGCCATGTGAGTGGTTTTACATCTTGCCACTACAAACTTGGGGTGTGGCCTGTAAAAACCATCTGTGTTTTGAATGTCTTTATTTCCCCTACATCCAACAACCATCGGTTCTTCTTTTACGATTGCATATGCGACAGGTCGAGTTACTGGTTCGCAGCCCTGGCAGCATGTTATGTTACCTACCGAACATAAATGTAATTTGAGAACAGTTTCAAACCCACATTTTGCACCAATTTCACACACGGAGAGGCATAAAATCATTTATACCGAGAGCTGCTTGGTTAAACTTTATAAAACTCAATTAGAATTTATACTATAGTTTTTTTGCCAAAGATGGTAAATAGAGTCTATTATTATATTTTTACCTATCCGTCTGTCTGCAGGGAAAATCTTTCCAGGAAACGGCGTAAATGATTCGATGCTGCAGTTATCACGGCTACCAGCAGCTCCCGTCGACTTCGTGCAGGGGGATATGCTGGAATTTTGTGAACGGTAATGCTTCTTGCTTGATGCCAAGCTGAGTGTCAAAAGCAAGAGGAATATAGTCTAAATAAGAACATCTTGTTATATTTCGGTTGCGAATTAGAACTGTTACTGTACTGCGAAACATTCACATTTTGTTCAGTATATAGTTCAGGCCCTATGTCAGAAAAGTTGACAATTCAATTGAAACTTAAAACATTATTGATCGTATTATTGATCATAGCCCATGCACATTGGGGTGACTTTCCATATTACTATCCCGATATTACGTCACAAGGATTAGGGTTAGAATTAAGGGCTAGGATTAGGGTTAGGATTAGAGTTAGGATTATATAAGTTTAAGTTTGTATTAAAATTCAGGTTGTTAATACGGAAATTGAGCCCACAGTTGATTGCTAATGCTAAGGATACAAGAGGATACACATGAAAAAATAATTGTCCAAAATGGACAAATTTGGCTAACGCTTGTTTATACCCAATTCACAACCTTGGATAACTCACATGCCTAGTTAGTATTGTTCTAGTTTGCGAAAACGTATATAGAATAGAACAAAAGTATAACTAAGAACTATATCTCGAACGTGCGGTGCCAGTGTGGGTATAGCAAATACGGCTGTTGACGTTTGTGTAAAACTACTTGAAAAATACAATGAGAACTTCGACGTTTCGGGCGAAGGCCCTTCGTCTGGAAGTGGCTCGAAACGTCGAAGTTCTCATTGTATTTTTCAGGTGTTTTACACCACAGTCAACCGCCGTATTAACTAAGAATACATAATTCTAATGCTTAGAGACCTTATATATTTATGCTTTGTTAATCAGGTTATTATATACTGGAAATTAATTTCGGGAGAAAAATATACATAATTGTATAACTATTTTTCAATTAATGTATACTTACACCAATTTTAGACTTTCTACAGTACATTAATGCTCTTGAGTCCGTTAACATCTTCTTGTCTCTAACTTTTACGGTTATGAATTGATTGAGTTTATATTTGGTTTGACTGTAATGATTCGACAGTTATACTATGGTATTGATAATGATAAGCTAGGGCTTTCTATAGTCATTTATATAATTGTGTAGCTAACAAGCTATTTTTAATAACATTACGGTAAAGTCCACCTGTATCGCTTTAAATTTCCGCAAAGAATCACGTGCATGTGAGGACTGTAACTATATAGTAGAGTCGGAAGTTGAAACACTGCTTCTAGGAAACTGATATATTAAGGAGTTTCGTTGGTTTGTTACAAATATTTTAACATGTTACTGTAACGCGTGGGCTAAATATACTACTTTCCAAAGTTGGAACATTTATTGCTTCTAGTAAATTAATATCTATCTTCATGCAGTCTGATACATGTATATTGTTATATTTAAGGTTTTTCATTGGTTTGTTACAAATATTGTAACGTAGTTAACTGTAACTCATATGCTATGCATTATTTTGTAACTAGTACTTTCGAAAGGTGGAGCATTTATTGCTTCTAGCAAACTGATATTTCCCTTCAGTCTGATACCTTGCTTTTCATTGGTTTATTTCAAAAATGGGAACGTGCTAGTGTAATAATTTATGCAGAGAGAATGTTTCGATATTAGCGACGCCCACGCCCGGAAACAGCGTTGTTAAAATTGTTAAAAAGTAATTCAAATCACGGCAAGACTCTATGGAGCGTTAAGTCGCTGGGACTGTGTAAGGGCTAGATATGTAGATCCTAAGATATTGGATGTAATTAACCGATGCTTAATTCTATTTTAAACTTTATTACTTTTTTATGCTTAAATCTATTTTAAACTTTATTACTTTCTGTGTGGGAGCACCTATATGAGAGCCATTGCGCGTCCTCGGTTGCAGGGGCCGCGGAACCGGGGAGGAGGGCACTGGGGGCCGGTGCCCTCCTACTTTTTTTGTAAAAGGAAAGTGCACGTTTTCTGAAATGAAAGTGCCCTCTTTCTGGTTTAAAACTGCTCTCTTGCAATAAATGGGTAAAATCCATCTACTTATAACTTTTAGATTATGTAAAAAATTGCCTCAGAATGCATGAAATGGTGTTGCAGAGTCCTTAGAAATCCAAATTTTTCTCGGGGGAATTCCACCAGATCCCTCCAACAATACTTGTTCTTTGCATTGTACAGTTAGGATCATTTTGACCCACTAAAAATGACATGCAAGGTATGCCACTAATGGGTGCCCCTTTTTGGCGGTGCCCCCTACTTTTGGGATGCTTCCGCGGCCTATGCTCGGTTGTACAAATTTGATCACACAAGCAGTAAGGTAAACGAAACATTCCGACATCTGACATCCAAGCAATACAATAGAGCGATTTTAAAGATGCCGAGAATGCCCAGCGACCAATATTGCCAAACATTTTGTAGTATAAAGCACTGAACTATATATAGTCCAGTCGTATAAAGTTGTTTTGTGGCTAACGAAAATATCTGTGATTGCCCAGAAGGCATTCTATAGTCGCTCCTTCCCAGCGACTAATAATTTAGTACTAAACAACGCAATTGCTGCTTAATGTTTGACTCCTAGTTGTGAAATAGAAAGTAAGCTTCCCTCGTGTGTAAAATATTGTTTTCACCACTATACAAGCTAAACTCCGTGACAGCAATTAGGTTTCATCGAAAATGAAAATTGTTTTAATTTACACATGTTAATTTGCTACTCTGGGGCGTTATTGCAAAGAAACTGGAATCGAAGCGGAATTGTGTCTGTTGACGTAGGGTAAGCGTTAAATTCACGACCTGTAGCCTTCAACAGATGAATATTCAAGACAAAATTTGACAATACTTCAACCAATTGCATATAATAATTTTTGCATCGTCACGTTTTTGAGAACAATTAAATACAACAAAAAGATGTGAAATTGATATAAGAATGTCAAACCTTGTCATAGTTGTTTACCTCGAAGCCAAGGACAAAGTTCAAACCGAATCCAAGGCCGAGTTTTCGCCATAATTTCCAGCGATTTTACCAACAATAACATGCATGCTATTGAATATGCAAAGGAGTCTATAATGAACATTTAATGTACGCTATGTTGTTTAATTAGAAAACAGCCTAAAAATTCCCTTATATATACAGGGTATCGCCCGCTCTTAAACGGCGGCCATTTTGAATAAGCAGGGACGAGGTTGCGTGATTTCTGCTTCATCATTGGTCACTGTCGCTATACGGAGTCACGTGAGAGAGCGCGCGAACCACATGGATGGAAGATACAGGGCCTTAAGTTAGCGAGAAACTCGCAGACATCGTAAATAAAAGATGGGCTGAAAAACCTGACGACACCAAATTTAAGGCAAAAATGGGCAAGTACAACAGGCCAGCGAACTGCGATCGCCTGCTTGTTTCCAAAGATAACCCTGAGATTTGGGGGAATTTGAGTCATGGCACGACATTACAACCCCAAAACCCCTTACATCCGTAAGTGGGAACAGTACTGTAGTGGCCGGAAAATTGATAACATTTCACCAACTGTAGAGGGTGGCATAAATTTCTTAACTGAGTTTATTCTGATGGATGTGGATATAGTGCGATAAACACAGCCAGAAGTGCTCTATCAGCAGTAGTGGCTTGGCCCCAACACAAAACATTTGGCACCCATCCTTTGGTGTGTCGTTTCATGAAGGAAACTTCACTACCTATAGATATACTAGGGATGTTGACATCGTGATTAATTATCTAGCAAGCCTTGGACCACCAGATGAACTGACCTTAAAGGTATTAACCTATAAAGTTGTTATGCTGTTAGTATTAGGGACCTTAAGCATGTAGTACGGCAACACGACGACGACGGCGATTAATACAATAAGTCGATGAAAAGAAATGAATAATTAAACTCCCACGGGAGTTTTAGACGCGGTCCTCGCTCTGTTTACAACGGCAAATCACAGATTTTCACGCCTTGTATACAACGCCTGCAATTCAAGCCGAAACAAGTGCTACTTCAAATTGGTTCAGTACTCAGTAGAACTCTTCTCAACAATAAAGCCCATGTCTTCAACTTCTTAAACTGTATTAAATTCATACAATTGATAATACACGACAAGTTTTCTTTACTATCATTTATTTGAAGGAGTTTGTTTTGGCCGTCGTCGTCGTGTTGCCGTCCTACATGCTTAAGTTCCCTAATTATTATCAAGACAACGACGCCAAAGTCGCCAAACATTGCATGCGCTGGATATAAACTATATGCAGCTAAAGTAAGATAAATGTACCTTTACTATTTATACTTTGTTGAAAACGTCCAGAGTGGGTCATCATCTAACACCTATTAAGCTTCTAGCGTTTAAGCCAGACACTACTCTATGTATTGTACATCATTTACACTGTTACATCGACCGAACGAAACCATTGCGGGGGGAACAATCTAAGTTATTGATTAGTTACCAAAAGCCGTACAAAGCAGTGTCTGCAGACACCATAAGTAGATGAAAAAAGTCCTGAAACTTGCAGGTATCACTCGCTCCGCTTCTACATCAGCTGCTAAAGCTGCATGTGGATGTTGCCATTGACACTATCATGGAACGTGCAGGTTGGACTCAAGAGTCAACATTTGTAAAATGTTATAACAAACCTATTATTACTAAGGATCATTTTGGCAACAGCTTACTGCATGCAAAAATGCAGAGACAGTTAAATCTGTAAATTTATGTTATGTTAATAATTATGTTATCTTTTTAAATAACATGGGAGTTAATTACCAATTCTATTGTTTATTGCTTTACTCCCTTCGTACTTCTTTAAAATCTCACGTGACTCCGTTTAGCGACAGTGACCAATGATGAAGCAGAATTGAAAAATTAAACGACACTTACCTGTAAGGTGAAGTTTGATTGTGATTCTGCGAATCATTGGTCTGGAGCTATAGGAGTCATGTGCCCACCCCATCCCTAAAACTGATCCATGTGGTTCTCTCACATGACTCACCGATGATTCGCTGAATCACTGATCAAACTTCACCTGACAGGTATGTCTCGTTTAATTTTTCAATTATCGGTGAAGGTATACGGGTGTCCTGTGGAAGTGCAAGTTTGCGACACCCAAAAAAAATATGACGACGAAGAAAACAGACACAGGCATTTTAAACCACTGTCCCCTTTGGACCAGTGTAAATTTTACACCGTTGGCGTTATACAGCGTTTGCGTTGGCTTCCAAGCATTCGAATGCTCCAAGCATTCCAAATATATTTGATTTGTTATGGTTTATCAGGCTGATTTCATGCTATGTGTGCGGCTCAATGAATTTTATATTATCGTGCAGTGGTCACAACAAATTTGGACAACAAAATGTGCAAATTTACGTAAACACTAACAGACCTAACAATTTGCAAAGTATGACGAGTTCGAATATGTTTGAATGAACTTCACACATACATACATACAAACACGCACGCACGCACACGCACACACACACACACACACACACACACACATACATACACACATACATAGATACAATTTTATTTCAATTTTATTATTGGCATCTTAGGTAAAGTATCACCATTATATTTAAAACTTCTCTTCATAAATTCAGTCTTAGGCATTGGTAGCACTAAATCTGTGTCCCTATTTCGAAGATTGTATGAAATAGGACAATTACTAATTTTTTGAAACGATTCATTAAAATTAGGTGCAGTGAGATTATTTAAGATTTTATATATAAAAACCGATTTCAAGTAATCTTTCCTCACGTCTAAGGTTTCCCAAGCGAGGGTTTCGAACACGTCAGCCGTCCGAATATCATAATTTTCTCCTGTAATTACTCTAGCTGCACGAGAATGATATTTTTGTAACTTTTCTTTAAGGTGGCCCAATACAAAAAAAAATAATTTTCCATCTTTTATTACTATTGAATCTCTACTGCTAATATGTTGTTAGGCTCGACACTGTGACAAAAAAAATATGTTGCTGCAAAACATTGTTGCCATGGTTACCGAGATAAAGCACCCCCTGTGGTGAAATTCGTGCAATTTTATAAACACAATAACTAAATAAGCATTAATAATAAAATTCTGGAATAACTTTTATTTACTAGCAAATAACATTGTCTAGGGGTTGAACGAAAACAATCAACATTGAAGCATTATCACCAGTTTTACAGGTCAAAAACTGGAAAGGCATTTGTCGACTCAATTGGAAACTGTCGCCACTTGAAAACTATTCAACATAACTCAATTATTTTAGTTTACAACCTGGAGCTTGATGTGATGAGTCTATGCTGAAAATTTCATCAAGATAGCTACAATACCTCTTCAGATATCCTGCGCGCAATAATGGAATTGCTAATTTTTGCTTATTCGAGAAAAATGCATTTAAAGTTCAGTGTTCGGTTTATGAACATGATGGTCACATTAAGGTGGTCTTATACATTGAAAACTATTTTTCCTAATTTAATACTTTTTCCTCATTTTTACTCTAATATTATAGAACATGAGTGGCTGACACAAAATCACTCACTGTTAGTACAATTTGTGGATTAGTGTTACAATGTTTAGTGATAGATAGATAGATGGTTGATTATAGTTTATATATTCGGTATATAAATGTGCCCATATAGATATTTGGAAATTATGTAAAAGTTGTATTTGTATAATTATGCCAGTTTAAATAAACAACATATTTGCAAGTGTATGCGCCTTATAATGGAAAACCTTCTATTTACTTACATCATACGCACAAATGAAAAATTCGAGATGGAGCTCCCCTATATTTAATATGCAAATGAAAAATTGGGCATGGAGCTCCCCTATATTTTCATGTTTAGAAATTATACGTTGACTAATTCGGGGTCGAAATCACATAGCCAAACACATCCTAAACGGGAGAGGTAGGCATATATATCATGAAAATGCCAAGCTAGATTTTTTCAAAAATGTTTAACACGTACTATTTCAACATCTAAGTTTGGTTCCCAGCTGTGACCTCCGCCGTTGCCGTCTTTAAAAAGACACCAATGTTTAACCCTTCGGTTCTTTGAAAGGTTATGGCAGATCGACTTTCGTCGGACTTTACAGGATGTCCTCAATCAGTCAAAGCCTTGAAGTGGAACCGTAATTATACAAAATACATAGCGTGAACACAATTTACTTTCACGCCATTATAACGCCTCTCCCGCCTAAATATAACCTACTTGTACTTGGTGTAATTTGAAATAAAATCGTTTAAAATCACTATATAGCTAGGGGGGGGGGGTAGGTGGATGTCGTTGCTATGGTGGTTACTACGGGACAACATTTCAAACAAGCTGCTATTTTCCCCTATTTACCCATTTTCCGCCAAACAAATAGAAAAATTAACACCAGAAAACGAAAAATGGATCATTAACTATGCATAATATGGCTAATTTCAAAATAGGATTTTCCTTTAAAATTTTGTATTGGACCACCTTAAGGTGGCTCCCTACAGTTCTGTAAAACTATGTGTACTTTTCAGTAACTTTCGCTTTCAACCAAAATTTTATTAGATACACTTATGACAGGGCAAAATGAACATTTCCACGAATGTAAAGAGATCTTGGGCTGTCCATTTCTGGAGAAACAGGAATAGTGTTAGTGTTGCTATGGCAACCATAGTGTCTTATCTTTTGCGGTTATATTGTCTAATTTCAGATTGAATCGAAAATATCTTTTTTTTCCTTCGGTCAATTTGTCTGAACTTTTTTTGGAAGATTTATGGTTCACAAAGGAATAACATATCAAAATTTGAAGGGTAGTTTACAGATAAGTTTTCGAGATATTTTGGAATTTCGATTGCAGAGAAACTTATCTGTAGAATTTTTTGAAATTTGGATATATTTTTCTTCTTGCCTTGTTTAACAATTGTGCAAAGTTTTAAAAATTTTCACCGAAGGAAACACGAGAAAAACAGCTCGAAATTTCAGTTGAAGTTGCTGACGTCAAAAAAAATCGACTCGACATGATCGCATTTTGCGCATGCGTCTGAATTATAATGCTGAACAACACGATCGAATTGAAACAAAATCAAACGTGTTTATAGTTTTGTACTTGGTTCTTTGTTGTGTATTTTTATTCCGATTTCTTGGCTTGTGCCAAATATTATTTACTTGTTTGAGATGAAAATGCATGATTAATTACCATGGAAATAGAAATACTATTAATCCAACGTCTCTTCAATTTGTTTTGGTTGTTAAAATCGATATCGGTGTGACAACTTTTCAAAACATTCAAACAACATGTATTTTTCATAAGACAACTCGTATTATTAAACTGTCTGTATTGTAGTTTTTAATAGGTCAAACACTACAGGAATAACATAAGTTTCAAACTTTCAATTGCTTTGAAGACTATTATGTTACTTTGACAGTCCTAGACTGCCTTGAAGAGAATATAATTTGAAATATAATTTCAGATATTTTAACGAAGATTTTGAACATTATAAAGGATAATACTGAACATATATAGGTAAAAAACACACTAAAAGAAAGCTTAGAAACTGGTTAAAAACATACGTACTGTTTAAATTTCAAAGATTTACGATTATAATGAAAAACGTGTGGTTTCTTTGCTATAAAGTCTCCGAAAATAACTTCCCGCGGCTTGTTTCAAAATTTCTGTCGGGTCACGAAGATTGCACGCGTGGGACGCGAGGATGACGTCTGATCTATATAGATCGTGTTTCAAACTGTACTATAACTGTAGGGAGCCACCTTAAGCCCTTTCCCACAGTTCACAATCAAAGTATGGTTGCACTAGAGCATTATATATAACCTGAAAAGTTTCAGGCGGCACAAAAGGTTTTACCCGTCTAATAACTGCAATTCCAGCACTGACTTTTTTGCAAATCATTTCAATATGATTATCCCAACTTAGCTTTTCATCCAAATCAACTCTCAGGCATTTATAGTAACTCTGGGAACAGGTACATCATTAATTAAGATAGGTTGGTTACAAATCTTATTTTTAATATGAGAAGATCCCACATACATATGTTTAGACTTGGTGGGATGAATTTGAAGCTTATTTTTACCCATCCAATTACTTACATTTTTAAGATCTTGATTTAATTTGAAGACAAGTACGTTCGGTACTATCGTCAGATGATGCACAAATTTCAGTATCATCTGCATATAGAGAGGGCGTCGTATTATCAAGGCATTCAGGCATATCATTTATAAATAAAAGGAAGAGTAATGGGCCTAAGATACAACCTTTGGGAACTCCACATATCCTTTTTAGAGATGATATCTGCCCATTAACAATACACTGTTGCTCTCTGTTTTTTAAATATGATTCAAACCATTTCAATTCATTACCAGAAATACCGAAATTCTCATTCATTTTCTGTAACAATATTTTATGATTTATTGAATCGAAAGCTTTCCGTATATCTAGAAAAACAACGCAGTTTATTTTTCCTTCATCCATTTTACTTAGCCAATCATCACAGATTTGTATAAGTGCCGACAGTGTAGAATGTTTTGGGCGAAACCCAGACTCATATTTCGATAGGAGAGAGTTCTGAGTTAAATAGCTATACACTTGGCGGAACATCCAGTATTTAAGAAGGTATGACCGATTATATGTTGTGATTTTGAAGGCACCGCGACATTTTCCTTCGTGTCGAAGTCATTAGTTCTACCCGAGTGCTCAGGAAACAAAGGATTACGATACGTTTCGGTACGATAAGGGTACATGCATGCAGTGGAAAACAGCATATACAAGGAAATTATCAACCACGATGTTGTTGCAGTATTTGTGCGTCATGCAGCAACATCATGCTTAATTTATAGCGGTAATACTTACATAGTCATAAAAGCTAAAGAATATTTATTGAAATCGTTATAAATATACAATTTTGGCTTTGCCTATGAGAATATTTTACAGTGGTATGACATTGATATTGAAAGTTTTTTCTATAAATTAAGTATATGCATGTCGGGTTTTTTACTGATAATACTGTTTTTTACTAAAGACTACATTATTACATTTATTTTATTAAGTTAGTATTAAATATTTTATATATACAGATATATTAAATATAAATAATAGTTTTTCAATATATTTTTTTGCTAAAAAATTCGCCTTTACTTTCAATATTTACTATCAGTCTTTCTCGCAAGCTATTAAAACTTCTTTCTCTGTTGCTACCAATGTATTTCCATGCTGTTTTAAAACTGTCACAGTCGTCTTGAATGTTTTAAAACCTTTTTTACAGACGCGGCGAACTTCCCCAGTGTTAGGATCCCCAGATATTATACTGTTATACATAGTAATTGGTGTTTTTCTGCAACCCACAACAACCATCGTTTTCACTATAACTGCATATTGGACTTCTTTTGTTACATTCGTACAATTGTCGTTACATTTGATTTCTGGGTTGGCCATCTTTGGGAAAATATCGTCCCTAATAGTGTAGCTCTTAACGCAATTACGATCGCCTCTACCACGAAGTCCTTTCTGCGTTGACTTAGAGCATGACACCATGACAAGTAATACCAACACCTGCATGAAGAAAGAAGAATTATTGAAAAGTTCTTGGTCCTGAGTGCATTTTCCAAAATACAGTAAAAATAATTTTCGCCTATAGTCGTCAATTAAGCATTTAAGATAGAAACACCACTTCAGGTTGAGAAAATAGGCTGAAGGGTTTCAATAGATTAACTTTTGTACTTTATTAAAGTGAAAAGCAAGTTCTGAGGCGATTCTATTTTCCAAAATCGTGAGTAAAAGCAGTTTAGCTAGCTTATAGTCAATTAAACAACTAAAATAAGGGCACCACTTCAGCTGACAAACAGGCTCTTTCGTTTCAATATATAGATTAACCTTTGTACTTGAGATAAAGTGGAAATAATTTTTTATAAGGACATTTCAAGCATTCTAAAATTATTTTTCCTAAAGTTATTTTTCTTTATAATAACTGCAGTTATATATATCAAATGCAAAATTCAACAAAAAGATATATCAGCATAAAAATACAAAAAATACATGGTTTGATCAGGCGTGAAATCAGGCAGAGTCATGTTCTAATCTCTACTTCAAAAACAACTGCATCTGGTTTAATGCTTTAAATTGTTATCTAGTCAATATACCAGTGTTTACAGTGATTGTTGCTATAATTTCTCCTCATCAATTACTTAACAAGAGAGTATGTTTTTGGAAACGCAGCACTAGAATATGGCTTTCCGCTTTGGTTAACGTACAAAAGTTAACATTATTTAAAGAACCAGTCTATTTGTTACCCTGAAGTGGTTACTGTATATTAGGTGATTAATTGCCAAAATTTCAGGATTGTGGTTCTTAATCCACCGCGGTTCGTTTATATCCGGGATTTTACTGTACGAGTTAATATAACAACGATTGAAGGTCTTATAAAACTACTGAGCATAGCAATAGGTCTCCCGGTTATAATAAATAATAAAAACCTTTATTTAAACCTACTGGTAAATAAATTGCTAAATCCCAGGGATTAATATCAGTCAATGTATTGAATTGATGATAGATTAATTGGTATTAGACTGATTTATAATTAAAGCAATTAATAGTAATACTTACATTCATTATACATTTACGTACGTTTAACATAAATCTCGCGTCTTTCATTTTTCTTTTCTTTACTCTATAGCTGTATATATAATATCCAAACTTTGTTCTTGAGCCGTTACTGTTACTGTGATACTGATGATTTGAGGGACTTATATATATATGCCTGCCCTGATGTTATTTTCGAATGCATTACTCAAATTTCCCCCCTCGTCGGCGCCTAAACTTCTTTGTTTTGTATTTCCGCAAACTGTATATAGTGACGTTTCGCTACTTATTGCGTTTGGAGGACGAAATATCTGTCTTAGCTTATAGCGCATGAAAAATTCATATTTGGTATTGTAACATCGTAAGGGTTATTTTTAGCGCTTTTTATTGGCTTGTATGAAATTGTGACATATGTTACAGTAATTGTTATATTTTGAAACATTTTGATGTTATTTGACTAAGAAATGTACACCCATAAAGTTGTTTTGTATGCATCGATATTAAACTAAATATTATAACTTCCTCACCCGGAAGGCAAATTTAATTGAATTTACATTAGAATTCCTAAATCTTTCTTTGATTTTTTTAAATATATTAAAGCCCAAGTGTAAAGGGGAAACAATCTAAAATAATATTAAACCACGCAAAAGTGTATATTCGTTTTGTTTAGGCGTGTTTGTGAATTGCAGGCAGATAAATTTTGATTATACAACAATAAATTGTTTCCCATTCACATTGTGATTATAATTGCGACAATACCTATATTATAATGACAGATAGCCGGAAAACCTAAACAAAGTAATGGGCTATAGCTGTTATTGCAATGTTATGCCAGTTTGGGATTTTGCAAAGGAAGATAAGTTCATTCTTTATTAGAATCCCCTTAGTTTTATTCTATTAATACCATAATAATTAAATATTAATCTTTAATTTATAATATATTCTTATAAGATAAGTTATCATTTACGTCAGTTTCTGGTTTGAAAATTCCAAAAATATTTATATTATATATATCAAATAAATACTATTACAACATATTTATATTATTATATGATATTATATTAATACAAAGCTTATTTTCTGTTGCAAATTTTCTAATATTTAAATAATCCACATGCAAGTTTAGATAAAGGACATATATATGACCAATAATTAGTTTTGTAAAGTAATTTACATGTAAAAAATGAAATTTATACACAATCTATTACAACTTCGACGAAATTCGCTTTAAGAATACCCTTTGCTTTGTCTTCCACAAGTTCTGCCGTTATCTTTTTCGTTCTTGCCATGTGAGTGGTTTTACATCTTGCCACTACAAACTTGGGGTGTGGCCTGTAAAAACCATCTGTGTTTTGAATGTCTTTATTTTCCCTACATCCAACAACCATCGGTTCTTCTTTTATGATTGCATATGCGACAGGTCGAGTTACTGGTTCGCAGCCCTGGCAGCATGTTATGTTACCTACCGAACATAAATATAATTTGAGAACAGTTTCAAACCCACATTTTGCACCAATTTCACACACGGAGAGGCATAAAATCATTTATACCGAGAGCTGCTTGGTTAAACTTTATAAAACTCAATTAGAATTTATACTATAGTTTTTTTGCCAAAGGTGGTAAATAGAGTCTATTATTATATTTTTACCTATCCGTCTGTCTGCAGGGAAAATCTTTCCAGGAAACGGCGTAAATGATTCGATGCTGCAGTTATCACGGCTACCAGCAGCTCTCGTCGACTTCGTGCAGGGGGATATGCTGGAATTTTGTGAACGGTAATGCTTCTTGCTTGATGCCAAGCTGAGTGTCAAAAGCAAGAGGAATAGAGTCTAAATAAGAACATCTTGTTATATTTCGGTTGCGAATTAGAACTGTTACTGTACTGCGAAACATTTACATTTTGTTCAGTATATAGTTCAGGCCCTATGTCAGAAAAGTTGACAATTCAATTGAAACTTAAAACATTATTGATCGTATTATTGATCATAGCCCATGCACATTGGGGTGACTTTCCATATTACTATCCCGATATTACGTCACAAGGATTAGGGTTAGAATTAAGGGCTAGGATTAGGGTTAGGATTAGAGTTAGGATTATATAAGTTTAAGTTTGTATTAAAATTCAGGTTGTTAATATGGAAATGGAGCCCACAGTTGATTGCTAATGCTGAGGATACAAGAGGATACACATGAAAAAATAATTGTCCAAAATGGACAAATTTGGCTAACGCTTGTTTATACCCAATTCACAACCTTGGATAACTCACATGCCTAGTTAGTATTGTTCTAGTTTGCGAAAACGTATATAGAATAGAACAAAAGTATAACTAAGAACTATATCTCGAACGTGCGGTGCCAGTGTGGGTAGAGTATAGCAAATACGGCGGTTGACTGTTGTGTAAAACTACTTGAAAAATACAATGAGAACTTCGACGTTTCGAGCGAGTCAACCACCGTATTAACTAAGAATACATAATTCTAATGCTTAGAGACCTTATATATTTATGCTTTGTTAATCAGGTTGTTATATACTGGAAATTAATTTCAGGAGAAAAATATACATAATTGTATAACTATTTTTCAATCAATGTATACTTACACCAATTTTAGACTTTCCACAGTACATTAATGCTATTGAGTCCGTTAACATCTTCTTGTCTCTAACTTTTACGGTTATGAATTGATTGAGTTTATATTTGGTTTGACTCCAATGATTCGACAGTTATACTATGGTATTGATAATGATAAGCTAGGGCTTTCTATAGTCATTTATATAATTATGTAGCTAACAAGTTATTTTTAATAACATTACAGTAACTTAAACTTTTCGTAAAGTCCACCTGTATCGCTTTAAATTTCCGCAAAGAATCACGTGCATGTGAGGACTGTAACTATATAGTAGAGTCGGAAGTTGAAACACTGCTTCTAAGAAACTGATATATTAAGGAGTTTCGTTGGTTTGTTACAAATATTTTAACATGTTACTGTAACGCGTGGGCTAAATATACTACTTTCCAAAGTTGGAACATTTATTGCTTCTAGTAAATTAATATCTATCTTCATGCAGTCTGATACATCTATATTGTTATATTTAAGGTTTTTCATTGGTTTGTTACAAATATTGTAACGTAGTTAACTGTAACTCATATGCTATGCATTATTTTGTAACTAGTACTTTCGAAAGGTGGAGCATTTATTGCTTCTAGCAAATTGATATTTCCCTTCAGTCTGATACATTGCTTTTCATTGGTTTATTTCAAAAATGGGAACGTGCTAGTGTAATAATTTATGCAGAGAGAATGTTTCGATATTAGCGACGCCCACGCCCGGAAACAGCGTTGTTAAAATTGTTAAAAGGTAATTCAAACCACGGCAAGACTCCATGGAGCGTTAAGTCGCTGGGACTATGTAAGGGCTAGATATGTAGATTCTAAGATATTGGATGTAATCCAGTTCACTCCAATGGGTTGACCATGTTAACGAAGTAATCAAGAAAGCGAATAAACGTTTGTATTTCTTGATCTTGCTCAAGCGTGCTAACGTCCCTGCTTGTGATATTGTTAATCTTTTGCAACCTTTTGACTGTCCGACCACACGAACAAATCGTTTTAGGAACACTTTTGTCGTTTCTATGTCAAAGGAGTAGTTTAAAAGGATATGGGTGGGGTTCTGATATGACTTCCACCACCATTGCCGCTGCCTCGCGTTAACCTTTTGCTTTTATGCATGTTTTTGGGTTTTTAGTTGTGCTGTCAACCTTGGTTGATCTCTATTTTAGCGGTGGTGGTGGTGGGGGACATATCTGAATTTGCGCTGATATCATATAATATGTAATATTATTACATTCAGTAATATGTAATTGTGCATGTGTTGTTTTTAATTTGTTTGTAATATGTAAGTTTTGTTAATTTTACGCAATTCAGCCAATTAGGCTGCCATGTAAAAATCTATTAAACTATCTATATATCTATCATCTATCTAACCGATGCTTAAATCTATTTTAAACTTTACTTTCTTATGCTTAAATCTATTTTAAACTTTATTACTTTCTGTGTGGGAGCACCTATATCAGAGCCATTGCGCGTCCTCGGTTGCAGGGGCCGCGGAACCGGGGAGGAGGGCACTGGGGGCCGGTGCCCTCCTACTTTTTTTTAAAAAGGAAAAGTGTCCGTTTTCTGAAATGAAAGTGCCCTCTTTCTGGTTTAAAACTGCTCTCTTCCAATAAATTGGTAAAATCCATCTACTTATAACTTTTAGATTATGTAAAAACTTGCCTCAGAATGCATGAAATGGTGTTGCAGAGTCCTTAGAAATCCAGATTTTTCTCGGGGGAATTCCACCGGATCCCTCCAACAATACTTGTTCTTTGCATTGTACAGTAAGGATCATTTTGACCCACTAAAAATGACATGCAAGGTATGCCACTAATGGGTGCCCCTTTTTGGCGGTGCCCCCTACTTTTGGGATGCTTCCGCGGCCTATGCTCGGTTGTACAAATTTGATCACACAAGCAGTAAGCGAAACGAAACATTCCGACATCTGACATCCAAGCAATACAATAGAGCGATTTTAAAGATGCTGGGAATGCCCAGCGACCAATATTGCCAAACATTTTCTGGTATAAAGCACTGAATTATATATAGTCCAGTCGTATCAAGTTGTTTTATGGCTAACGAAAATATCTGTGATTGCCCAGGATGCATTCTGTAGTCGCTCCTTCCCAGCGACTAATAATTTAGTACTAAACAACGCAATTGCTGCTTAATGTTTGACTCCTAGTTGTGAAATAGAAAGTAAGCTTCCCTCGTGTGTAAAATATTGTTTTCACCACTATACAAGCTAAACTCCGTGACAGCAATTAGGTTTCATCGAAAACGAAAATTGTTTTCATTTACACATGTTAATTTGCTACTCTGGGGCGTTATTGCAAAGAAACTGGGATCGAAGCGGAATTGTGTCTGTTCACGTAGGGTAAGCGTTAAATTCACGACCTGTAGCCTTCAACAGATGAATATTCAAGACAAAATTTGACAATACTTCAACCAATTGCATATAATCATTTTTGCATCGTCACGTTTTTGAGAACAATTAAATACAACAAAAAGATGTGAAATTAATATAAGAATGTCAAAGCTTGTCATAGTTGTTTACCTCGAAGCCAAGGACAAAGTTCAAACCGAATCCAAGGCCGAGTTATCGCCATAATTTCCAGCGATTTTACCAACAATAACATGCATGCTATTGAATATGCAAAGGAGTCTATAATGAACATTTAATGTACGCTATGTTGTTTAATTAGAAAACAGGCTAAAAATTCCCTTATATATACAGGGTATCGCCCGCTCTTAAACGGCGGCCATTTTGAATAAGCAGGGACGAGGTTGCGTGATTTCTGCTTCATCATTGGTCACTGTCGCTATACGGAGTCACGTGAGAGAGCGCGCGAACCACATGGATGGAAGATACAGGGCCTCAAGTTAGCGAGAAACTCGCAGACATCGTAAATAAAAGATGGGCTGGAAAACCTGACGACACCAAATTTAAGGCAAAAATGGGCAAGTACAACAGGCCAGCGAACTGCGATCGCCTGCTTGTTTCCAAAGATAACCCTGAGATTTGGGGGAATTTGAGTCATGGTACGACATTACAACACCAAAACCCCTTACATCCGTAAGTGGGAACAGTACTGTAGTGACCGGAAAATTGATAACATTTCACCAACTGTAGAGGGTGGCATAAATTTCTTAACTGAACTTTATTCTGATGGATGTGGATATAGTGCGATAAACACAGCCAGAAGTGCTCTATCAGCAGTAGTGGCTTGGCCCCAACACAAAACATTTGGCACCCATCTTTGGTGTGTCGTTTCATGAAGGAAACTTCACTACCTATAGATATACTAGGGATGTTAACATCGTGATTAATTATCTAGCAAGCCTTGGACCACCAGATGAACTGACCTTAAAGGTATTAACCTATAAAGTTGTTATGCTGTTAGTATTATTATCAGGACAACGACGCCAAAGTCGCCAAACATTGCATGCGCTGGATATAAACTATATGCAGCTAAAGTCAGATAAATGTACCTTTACTATTTATACTTTGTTGAAAACGTCCAGAGTGGGTCATCATCTAACACCTATTAAGCTTCTAGCGTTTAAACCAGACACTACTCTATGTATTGTACAGCATTTACACTGTTACATCGACCGAACGAAACCATTGCGGGGGGAACAATCTAAGTTATTGATTAGTTACCAAAAGCCGTACAAAGCAGTGTCTGCAGACACCATAAGTAGATGAAAAAAGTCCTGAAACTTGCAGGTATCACTCGCTCCGCTTCTACATCAGCTGCTAAAGCTGCATGTGGATGTTGCCATTGACACTATCATGGAACGTGCAGGTTGGACTCAAGAGTCAACATTTGTAAAATGTTATAACAAACCTATTATTACTAAGGATCATTTTGGCAACAGCTTACTGCATGCGAAAATGCAGAGACAGTTAAATCTGTAAATTTATGTTATGTTAATAATTATGTTATGTTTTTAAATAACATGGGAGTTAATTACCAATTCTATTGTTTATTGCTTTACTCCCTTCGCACTCGTACTTCTTTAAAATCTCACGTGACTCCGTTTAGCGACAGTGACCAATGATGAAGCAGAATTGAAAAATTAAACGACACTTACCTGTAAGGTGAAGTTTGATTGTGATTCTGCGAATCATTGGTCTGGAGCTATAGGAGTCATATGCCCACCCCATCCCTAAAACTGATCCATGTGGTTCGCGCGCTCTCTCACATGACTCACCGATGATTCGCTGAATCACAATCAAACTTCACCTGACAGGTAAGTCTCGTTTAATTTTTCAATTATCGGTGAAGGTATACGGGTGTCCTGTGGAAGTGCAAGTTTGCGACACCCAAAAAAAATATGACGACGAAGAAAACAGACACGGGCATTTTAAACCACTGACCCCTTCGGACCAGTGTAAATTTTACACCGTTGGCGTTATACAGCGTTTGCGTTGGCTTCCAAGCATTCGAATGCTCCAAGCATTACAAATATATTTGATTTGTTATGGTTTATCAGGCTGATTTCATGCTATGTGTGCGGCTAAATGAATTTTATATTATCGTGCAGTGGTCACAACAAATTTGGACAACAAAATGTGCAAATTTACGTAAACACTAACATACCTAACAATTTGCAAAGTATGACGAGTTCGAATATGTTTGAATGAACTTCACACATACATACATACAAACACGCACGCACACACACACACACGCACACGCACACATAGATACAATTTTATTTCAATTTTATTATTGGCATCTTAGGTAAAGTATTCCAAGTAAAGGCACCATTATATTTAAAACTTCTCTTCATAAATTCAGTCTTAGGCATTGGTAGCACTAAATCTGTGCCCCTATTTCGAAGATTGTATGAAATAGGACAATTACTAATTTTTTAATTATTAATTTTTAAACCGATTTCAAGTAATCTTTCCTCACGTCTAAGGTTTCCCAAGCGAGGGTTTCGAACACGTCAGCCGTCCGAATATCATAATTTTCTCCTGTAATTACTCTAGCTGCACGAGAATGATATTTTTGTAACTTTTCTTTAAGCCCTTTCCCACAGTTCACAATCAAAGTATGGTTGCACTAGAGCATTATATATAACCTGAAAAGTTTCAGGCGGCACAAAAGGTTTTACCCGTCTAATAACTGCAATTCCAGCACTGACTTTTTTGCAAATCATTTCAATATGATTATCTCAACTTAGCTTTTCATCCAAATCAACTCCCAGGCATTTATAGTAACTCTGGGAACAGGTACATCATTAATTAAGATAGGTTGGTTACAAATCTTATTTTTAATATGAGAAGATCCCACAAACATATGTTTAGACTTGGTGGGATGAATTTGAAGTTTATTTTTACCCATCCAATTACTTACATTTTTAAGATCTTGATTTAATTTGGAGACAAGTACGTTCGGTACTATCATCAGATGATGCACAAATTTCAGTATCTTCTGCATATAGAGAGGGCGTCGTATTATCAAGGCATTCAGGCATATCATTTATAAATAAAAGGAAGAGTAATGGGCCTAAGATAGAACCTTGGGCCTTGGGGAACTCCACATATCCTTTTTGGAGATGATATCTGCCCATTAACAATACACTGTTGCTCTCTGTTATTTAAATATGATTCAAACCATTTCAATTCATTACCAGAAATACCGAAATTCTCATTCATTTTCTGTAACAATATTTTATGATTTATTGAATCGAAAGCTTTCTGTATATCTAGAAAAACAACGCAGTTTATTTTTCCTTCATCCATTTTACTTAGCCAATCATCACAGATTTGTATAAGTGCCGACAGTGTAGAATGTTTTGGGCGAAACCCAGACTGATATTTCGATAGGAGAGAGTCCTGAGTTAAATAGCTATACACTTGGCGGAACATGCAGTATTTAAGAAGGTATGACCGATTATATGTTGTGATTTTGAAGGCACCGCAACATTTTCCTTCGTGTCGAAGTCATTAGTTCTACCCGAGTGCTCAGGAAACAAAGGATTACGATACGTTTCGGTACGATAAGGGTGCATGCATGCAGTGGAAAACAGCATATACAAGGAAATTATCAACCACGATGTTGTTGCAGTATTTGTGCGTCATGCAGCAACATCATGCTTAATTTATAGCGGTAATACTTACATAGTCATAAAAGCTAAAGAATATTTATTGAAATCGTTATAAAATACAATTTTGGCTTTGCCTGTGAGAATATTTTACAGTGGTATGACATTGATATTGAAAGTTTTTTCTATAAATTAAGTATATGCATGTCGGGTTTTTTACTTATAATATTGCATGCAATTCAATTCCATTTCAACTTGCGGTGCGTTTCTATTATGTTATGTTTAAAGACTGTACATTATTACATTGATTTTATTAAGTTAGTATTAAATATTTTATATATACAGATATATTAAATATAAATAATAGTTTTTCAATATATTTTTTTGCTAAAAAATTCGCCTTTACTTTCAATATTTACTATCAGTCTTTCTCGCAAGCTATTAAAACTTCTTTCTCTGTTGCTACCAATGTATTTCCATGCTGTTTTAAAACTGTCACAGTCGTCTTGAATGTTTTAAAACCTTTTTTACAGACGCGGCGAACTTCCCCAGTGTTAGGATCCCCAGATATTATACTGTTATACATAGTAATTGGTGTTTTTCTGCAACCCACAACAACCATCGTTTTCACTATAACTGCATATTGGACTTCTTTTGTTACATTCGTACAATTGTCGTTACATTTGATTTCTGGGTTGGCCATCTTTGGGAAAATATCGTCCCTAATAGTGTAGCTCTTAACGCAATTACGATCGCCTCTACCACGAAGTCCTTTCTGCGTTGACTTAGAGCATGACACCATGACAAGTAATACCAACACCTGCATGAAGAAAGAAGAATTATTGAAAAGTTCTTGGAAAAGTTCTTGGTCCTGAGTGCATTTTCCAAAATACAGTAAAAATAATTTTAACCTATAGTCAATTAAGCATTTAAGATAGAAACACCACTTCAGGTTGAGAAAATAGGCAAATAACTTTTGTACTTTATTAAAGTGAAAAGCAAGTTCTGAGGCGATTCTATTTTCCAAAATCGTGAGTAAAAGCAGTTTAGCTAGCTTATAGTCAATTAAACAACTAAAATAAGGGCACCACTTCAGCTGACAAACATGCTCTTTCGTTTCAATATATAGATTAACCTTTGTACTTGAGATAAAGTGGAAATAATTTTTTATAAGGACATTTCAAGCATTCTAAAATTATTTTTCCTAAAGTTATTTTTCTTTGTAATAACTGCAGTTATATATATCAAATGCAAAATTCAACAAAAAGATATATCAGCATAAAAATACAAAAAATACATGGTTTGATCAGGCGTGAAATCAGGCAGAGTCATGTTCTAATCTCTACTTCAAAAACAACTGCATCTGGTTTAGTGCTTTAAATTGTTATCTAGTCAATATACCAGTGTTTACAGTGATTGTTGCTATAATTTCTCCTCATCAATTACTTAACAAGAGAGTATGTTTTTGGAAACGCATGCACTAGAATATGGTATTACTATATGGGTATGTGACTGTTTGTTTTACGGCCCTTAGTCTTAGAACTGGCTTTCCGCTTTGGTTAACGTACAAAAGTTAACATTCTTTAAAGAACCAGTCTATTTGTTACCCTGAAGTGGTTACTGTATTTTAGGTGATTAATTGCCAAAATTTCAGGATTGTGGTTCTTAATCCACCGCGGCTCGTTTATATCCGGGATTTTACTGTACGAGTTAATATAACAACGATTGCAGGGCTTATAAAACTACTGAGCATAGCAATAGGTCTCCCGGTTATAATAAATAATAAAAACCTTTATTTAAACGTACTGGTAAATAAATTGCTAAATCCCATCAATTCAATACATTGACTGATATTAATCCCTGATAGATTAATTGGTACTATTAGACTGATTTATAATTAAAGCAATTAATAGTAATACTTACATTCATTATACATTTACGTACGTTTAACATAAATCTCGCGTCTTTCATTTTTCTTTTCTTTACTCTATAGCTGTATATATAATCTCCAAACTTTGTTCTTGAGCCGTTACTGTTACTGTGATACTGATGATTTGAGGGACTTATATATATATGCCTGCCCTGATGTTATTTTCGAATGCATTACTCAAATTTCCCCCCTCGTCGGCGCTTAAACTTCTTTGTTTTGTATTTCCGCACATTTAGTGACGTTTCGCTACTTATTGCGTTTGGAAGACGAAATATCTGTCTTAGCTTATAGCGCATGAAAAATTCATATTTGGTATTGTAACATCGTAAGGGTTATTTTTAGCGCTTTTTATTGGCTTGTATGAAATTGTGACATATGTTACAGTAATTGTTATATTTTGAAACATTTTGATGTTATTTGACTAAGAAATGTACACCCATAAAGTTGTTTTGTATGCATCGATATTAAACTAAATATTATAACTTCCTCACCCGGAAGGCAAATTTAATTGAATTTACATTAGAATTCCTAAATCTTTCTTTGATTTTTTTAAATATATTAAAGCCCAAGTGTAAAGGGGAAACAATCTAAAATAATATTAAACCACGCAAAAGTGTATATTCGTTTTGTTTAGGCGTGTTTGTGTTTTGCAGGCAGATAAATTTTGATTATACAACAATAAATTGTTTCCCATTCACATTGTGATTATAATTGCGACAATACCTATATTATAATGACAGATAGCCGGAAAACCTAAACAAAGTAATGGGCTATAGCTGTTATTGCAATGTTATGCCAATTAAGTAATTAGTATAAGTGAATGTTGATAGCTCATGCCTATAATAGTTGAATACTTCTTCTGACTCATTGAGATTGCTTGCGTGGGATAACTTGATACTAAGTCCCTTTGCAATGAACTGTGAGTTTAGTCTTAATAAGGCGACTTTCTATTCTCAATAATCCATAGTATGGCCTCAAAATTCATGTTGATTTTCGGTTAGAACTGATACGAAAAATGACAACATAAAGTATAAAACAAAAACCGAAAATTGAGATCATCTTAAAAACCCAAGATATGAGCTTAAAAGAAAACGTAAATTTGAAATGGTTATATTTCGATCCTATTACAGAATTATCGTCACACCAACTGATTTACAAATAGTTGTAGACGCTCTTTATATATGTACAAGTACAACTGAAATTTGATATATGTATGACTTGTATTACAAACGGTGAAGTATAAATTTAAATATCAACATCGCCGTAGCAAAATAATCGTAAGAAAATAACTTTATTAAATCGTCTTAAATATCATCGCGGAAAAATATTTTTTAAGATACCTTTATAATTTGCTTCTGAAAGAAGGACGAAATAAATGGAACGTGATGTTTTAAAAAAAAATCAAGTCAATTGCTCCATTTTGTTTATTAATGCATTGCCTTGTTGATGGTAAATTCCCCCACCCATTAATTTTAATGAAAATGTTAATTTAAACTGATTTTCTTTCTGTTAAGCAAATATTTCATGTTTTCTATCAAATCGGACGGCGTAACAATGAAATTGATAGGACATTACTGAAATTGGGAAGCATACGATCGATCCATCGGAAACGCTATGAATTTGCAAGTCTGCAAGTTTTCATGGACAATTCTAGTATCATTGTATCGAAACTAGCATGCTAGCTTTTCGACAAATGTATACTGTCATAAGATGAGATCAGTTGTCATATTTTCATGATTTGCACAAGAAAATATACTTATCGAAATATAGCTTGGACTTTTTGCTGACAAAATATTACTTTTTCTAACGAGATCAACGTTTCAGCGACTAAATGTATATTTTGAACTATATTATTAGCAGACGAAATACTTTTCTATAGCATGCTGTATTCGTGTTATATTCTACTTTGACTTTGTGGGTGATTTGGTTTAAGAAGATGCATGTTCTAACAAAGCTATATTCCCTTGCATGTTTGTGGTTAAAAGACGTTCGAGAAGACCCTTAAATATGTTGAATATAATTGCATGGTCACTGTTCACAGTTGGTTGCCAAAGGCAGCAGGGTTTGAATTCGATCTGTATATTAACCTACGCAATATTAGTAGTATTGTAAAATGGGGAACTATTGAGTAAACGCGGGCATAAATAAATGACTGCATACATGAAAAATATAGAGAAAAATAGGTTATCTTGTTTCATATGGAGTTTTTGTAGATGCTGCATTATATTCCTCATGCTGTGAGACAAATCAGTTGGCCAAAACAACGACGATCAATACACTTAGGTCTGCATGAATTAATCTCTTCCCACTTTATATTGCATGTTATTTGTTAATTGTGCTTATTCAGGACTTTTATTAGCAAATTTGATTTGATTAGGTTGTATAATCTTTTTGTATTTGCCAGACAACAGATGAAATTATTTGGGGGGGAAGATATACCTCCCTACACGCGATCATCTATTTGGCAAAAATGTTGATCCGTGAGCCTGCTGAAAAAACATGCATGCGAAGATGAAGGGCCGGGATTGCTTGGAAATTATTCATCAAGCTTTTAACCATTAAGATTCCTAAGGACAGTTTCCATGGTATATATGAGTATGATAGTTTAAAAAAAGTTGAGAACTTGCCCAATTCCCACATTTGCTAAAATCTCACAAGTTCCCAACGTATAAGCAAGCTGTAACAAGACAGTTATCGAGCCAATATAACAAGTCTATGCCAGAATTGGCCATAAAATCACTTGAAATATTGTTGTATATCTCCAAATCATCTCGTGACTCATAAATATCATCTCGTGAAATATAATATATTTAAAAAATAGAAAATAGTGGCTGTCATTTTTCGAATCTGCATGTCTGTTAGCTAGTATGAACGGGGTTTCAATGCATTACTTTATCCGAAAAATGTATATATTTATCATTGAAAAAGGTCTATATTGCACAAAATACCCTCTATAAGTAGTTAATTCCATCACGTTGTTAATTACTTTTACATCAGTTACGTTATTACATATAATATTATACTAGTTATTATACTAGATACATTTCAGTCTAAAATCCCCTACGTATTTCTGGTATTTCTTTCGACAACATCTTAAAAGAGCTGAAACGACAACGTTTCTACAGTATTTTCCCACAAATTCGAATGTGAAAGCTATTTCAAGCATGCTAAGGGCGTGCTTACAATCGATTTCAAAGGAAGTGTGCAATTATACATTAGCAAACGACCAGTTGACAAATAATTATGAACCGATCGATTTAGACCAACACAGGAGTAATTTCCATGCATGCCTATTTTGTTTTAAATGATGTTTCGGTAAGTTCTGATTATTAATAATTCAAGTTGTGTTGTACTTTTTATGTGTTCGCGACATTTTTTGACGAAAACCACAAGCCGCCTATTTCCGATTCGTATAGTTATCATGTATATGTCATATTTATATTGCCTTCGATATTCACGATATATACTATAGGCACAGTGTGCTGTTAAGCCCTGGTCAAGCGAGGATGAGAGTTGTTGAAAGTTAGCAAGCGAGAGTTTGCATGCATGAGAGTTTCATCAACTCCCATCCCCGGTCAAACGAGCAAAAACTCCCATCAAATTTCATCAAAGTTTGAACCAGCTCAAAGTTAATGAGAGGGATTAAAGTGCATAAGAGTTGATGAGAACCAGCTCAAAGTGAATGGGAGTTGATGAGAATGCATGAGAGTTTATGAGAGTTGGCAGTCAAACGCGAGTGAGAGTTGCAACTCTCGTTAACGCTCATCAACCCACATCCTTGTTTGACCATGGCATGAATATTTGATGGTTGGGTAAAAATTATTTTCATACATTTTGTGGTTTAAGGTATCAGCGAGTGATTTCCCAGGCGGGAAACGAATTCTTAATTGTTATAAAATGAAAGCCCAGCATAATATTTTAAACAACGACATTTTATAAGAAATATTCTATTTACGTTACTAACGTTCGTTGTCACTAGGGAGAGGGGTGATGGATATATGAATATTGAAAATAGGTACAGTTGGGCTATAATTTTTATAACAAGTATTACATTCTATAGTTGGGTAAATAGAATTGTTGCACTGTTTTCAATTTCTCGAATTCACTACCATACTCATCATACTTAATATAGGTGTGGCATAAAAAATTTCATGAAAACGTCATATACATCCGTCCCCATCTATAACATATCCTGTTTTCGACAATTAATTTAAGACATATTATCATTCGGAAAATGATATCCCTGACATTTATAATTATAACCTTTTGGTAAAATATGCATATCATGCACACTTCGGAAGGAAGGATCAAATAGATCCTTTGGGTGGCAGATGCGTTTAGCGCGCTTCCCCTTACCTCTAAGTTAAGCCTGCTATACTGCCGGTCGAGGGCAGTGATTTACTTAGGATGCCCATGGTTGGTTCTCTCCTGTACTTCGAGGGTCTTTCTCCGGGTACTCCTGTTTTCTCCCTCACACAGAGCTAACATTTAAGCACTAACCTTAACTAACTAACCCTCGGAACCTTTGTCAACTTGGTTGCAAAAACCTGTGAAGGCTTTCCGTTCACCTCAGAGTTGTAAACATAATAAACTAAACTGGATGAAATAATTGAAATAATTTAGAATGTGAAATGACACTTTTGAATACAGTGTTAATGTCACAAGAACAATAATACACATTTTGAAGACATTATTAAGAACATCAGCAAAAAAATAGATTTATCTTGTCAAGGTACGTTTATACCCTGCGATTTGTTAAGCCGACTTCAGATGCACCTTAATGATATTTGAAAAATAGTTGCAAACGTCATCTGACGACATCATCAACTGAAAATATTCGAAATTAACATTCAGCAAAACCTACAATCGACCCGACAAACCGTAGCGTGTAAACATACTTGAAGAAAGAACTGTATGTAATGTAAGTTAGAACTGAGGTGAAAATATTTTAGATGATGTTATTCTGAGTTACTTCAGAAATATCACCTACTCGAACCGAGTTGACCTCGCAGGTCAGTTGGTAGAGCATTGGACTAGCAAACCAAAGGTCGCGGGTTCAATTACCACCGGGTTCAAGCAATTTTTCAGCTTGCCCGGTCTGGAGCCACTCAAAGTAGCATCATCTCATTATAAATTACGAACAATTTTGAAAGAGACAATAAGCCACTTTATAGTTTCCACTGCGCATCCAAATGACGTATTCTGCGTCGGGATAAGATTGCAGATGAATCATGACATGTACATGTAGCTAAGACCGAAACTGCGAAAGATTTAAAACATGCCGTATATTCTAGTGTTTACTTGTTCAATCATGCATTTGTGTTGTAGCATATAACCACATATAGAAATGTCAAACAATTTTACTTAGCACACTATATGTCTTCGCTGTAAAGTCATTATCCCGCCAATGATGTCGTCTAAGAGTTGTACTTTATTATTGGATTGTAAAGATTCGGACAGAACTTGTCTAGCTATGATAATAAGCATGCATGGCTGTGATCCGTATGCCTTATGCCGTTTACGTCTTTCCAGCCTTTTGAGATATTGTGACTAATTAATATCATTTAATTGCGTTGTTTCTGTTCAGACATAGAGTGTTCTTTGTGTTAATAGTGTTTAATCATATTTTAATATGCACCACAACTTCAACTTTCAAACTAAGTCCTTGAATTTTAGCTATATCTCCTTAATGGGAGACCGAAGAATCAGCAAATTTCCTATAAGCCCTTGTTTTATATAATATTTACAGTAGAACTCCGCTCTCTCGAACAGCCAAGGGAAACAACAAAAAGTTCGAGATTGCGGGGGTTCGAGATAACCGAATCATGCAGTATCAAATTACAAAAAGATAATTATAATAATTATTAAATTAAATTAACGTGGCTGATCCAATGACCCATTGATACATACAACTATTATTTGTGAAATATACAATAAACTCTGTCAATACAGTTTATTTATGTACTGTAAGTATTTTCAATTGAAAGAGTATGATCACGAGCTTAAATACATCTTGCACATATTCTCGTCCTGTAAAAGCAATATCATACATTCAGGCGAAAGGGACGACATATGTTTCCTTGCTCTAAATTAACCTACACATATATATATATATATATATATATATATATATAGTTGACCCTATAATCTTACATCTGCATGGCATTGCATGGACAGTTATATATTAAGCAAAGATAGAAAATAGATTCATCATGCAATATAAAAGGACACTTCATTTGCCATGTACTTTCGCTTTCTGACCAAGTCCGGCTAGAGGCTGGTATACAGTATATTATGCCTATATATACACTAAAAATTCTTGTTGAAAAGTAATTGGTTGAAAAGTAAATCTGAGGTCAAATTTTTTTGGTTAAAATACCAATTGTATTTGGTTAAAATTTAATTGGTTGAAACAACTATTCATAATTGTTACTTTTATTCCATGCAATTGAATGTCATTTGAGAAATTTAACAATTCTTACAGTGTTCGGTTGAAATAACAATCCGAATTTAGTTCAAAAGACCAATTTATAATTTTGTTAAAACGACCTATCAAATTATTATGTGAATGCAAACGTATTATAATCACATCACAAATTCAAAAGAATCTACGAAATACTATATAGCTAGCTCTCCCACCACATGCTAACATTCAAATGTCGACTGGCGGTGACCTGAATGTAACTATGTACCAGAGCCATTTGACACCCACCGTGATATTGGATAAGGCAAACCTCTTTATTAAATTTTCCACATTACATAATTAAGCGCGATGTGTATCTTCAAAGTGAGAACCTGAAAAGAGTTTAGTGTATCTGATCTTCTGCAAGCGATAAACTTTTCAACACTTCTTCCTTTGATTAAGGAAATTCTAACATTAATATTCTTGTTTCATTTGATGCAGTTTTCGCGCCTCTTCTCTAAGATGTTGTGCCCCTTGCAGGACCATGTCATGGGAGGCCATGCTCCCCCCCCCCCCCCCACTAGCCCAGCGCCACTGCTGTAAAGGTCATAACTGGATGTAATATTCATAGCTACACCTGAGAGCAATATGTAAAGTACTGACGACAGTATAGTTTATAGAACAAGACTTGCAAGAGTACGGGACAGGATTATTTTTTTCAAGTGCCAAATTTTCCCGCCAATGGGTTACATATGAATACATATTAAAAATACCTAAAAATGTATTAATACAGTATATCTATATTTTATCAGTTGCATTTGTTCCAAAGAAATCATTTTTGAACCATGATTAGTAGTAGGAGTCTATACAAGGGATGCATGAATAGAATCATCAGCTGTGAAACTAATAAAATCTTTGTATACCAATAGTACAGTGCTGGGTGTCCATTAAAATGTCCCTCCTTATCTTTAGATCACACTGTAGTGATAATGTTACCTGAATGTGTAAGTAATATTGTAAACTGTCTCTTATGTTGAAGAAGATAGCTACAAGATTTATGTATTACATTACACTGATTGACATTAAGACAACTGACTGGGAGCATTTGTGGAAAATGTGACTAAAGTCCTGCATCAGGAATCAAACCTGCAGGTCCATGATTGTGGTACATCACCCAGATTTCTTTTCAGCTTTCACTGACAATGTTAGCTGATAGTTTAAATATATTTTATCATCATCACATGCAGTAGCTGTCCCATAGGCAAGTGCTGTAACCACAAGTTAATGTATGTAAACTATATGTATCAGCCTGGTGATGCAAGGTGTATGTATACACATTCTATACTGTTGAGGGAGATATTAGAATAATTTACTCTTACCCTCTACTATATATGTACATGACCTTGTGGCTATTAGCTCTTTGCAACTGGGATAGCTTAGTGGTCAGAGCCCATACAGGACTACAGATGATTCTGCTGGAAGGCCTATCATTGTACATTTCCCAACCGCCCAGTGGCGGACACCTCGCAAACGTTGGTGGGTTGCAATCTGGTTGTCACAATATTTTCACCCTTTTTGTTGCCACCAATCTCAGTTCTTATGCCTTATGTAATTCATACATATAAGTTTGCTTAATTTATATAGCCTACAACAATGAATGCTTTCAGGGCTATAGAATTGCTGTTTCAGCCTTTTAACAGTTAAATCAAGATACTTTGTGATTAAGAGTCGTACTTTATTATTAGATTGCAGAGATTAAGAGAGAACTTCTCTAGTTGTGATAGATAGCGTGGTTCTGATCCGTATGTTTATGCCATTTACGTCTTTCCAACCTATTGAGATATTGTGACCAATATCATTTAATTGCGTTGTTTCTGTTCTGGCATATAGAGGATTCTTTGTGCACTTGTGTTGTATTTAATATGCAACACAACGTCTGCGGCGCAGGCTACACAACTTCAACTTTCAAACTAAGCCCTTGAATTTGAGGGATCTCTCCGGATATTCCTTTATGGGAGTCCGGAGAATCAGCAAATTTCCTGCAAGCCTTTGTTATATACATTATGCTTACTCGTAGTTCGTCCGATTTTACTAAATGAAGGCATTTCTGGTCATTTTTCCGATCAAGTTAATTATAGAATACCTATTTAGTGCATGCTGCACTGTTTATAATGCTTTCTTTATTATTCATACATGTCTGCATAACTTTTATAGTGAATATATATTGCGTTGGGGCATATTTCTCACATGGGACGTGATA
Organism: Trachythela sp. YZ-2020; assembly: GCA_016169945.1. Taxonomy (NCBI): domain Eukaryota; kingdom Metazoa; phylum Cnidaria; class Anthozoa; order Malacalcyonacea; family Clavulariidae; genus Trachythela; species Trachythela sp. YZ-2020. The sequence continues at coordinate 617,255 of JADLSH010000024.1, read as the reverse complement.
ACCGAAATTATTGTCAATGTTTTAACTTAAAAATTTACCTCATTGTAACTTTTTTATATATTTTTATTCGTTTTGTATTTATATATAGCCATGATTCCAAACGGTATAACCCTTCAGGACGGCTACGTACCTGCTAAAACGCACACAAAAACACGAATTACACGTTAAATCTATATCTTTGGAAATATTTTTAAATAGATGATAAATAAGGAAAACCCTTGTGGTCTTATGAATATATAATCTAAAGGGAAAATATTAAATGTATAACTTATAGAGCTTTGCCATATTGTTTCGTTTGCCTAAACTTAATTCTAAGACTTTTAATGCTCCATGAATCTTATTTAAGAAATATTTTTAGTTCATTTTTGTAAAATGCTATATATCCTCTTTTATAAGTGTTTTCTTTTATAAGCTTTTATAAGTACCACAAAATAATACAAAGCATTTTCGAAATTTTGTTGCGAACGTCGATGCATAACGTTGAAAAGAGCTATATAATATCCGGTTAGTACGTTAATCTTTGGCAAACCGGATCACTCCCAGGTCGTCTAACACTTTAATATATATTTATTTATATTGAATTGTACGTTCTTGGTATTTGTTTAAACGGATCTACAATCATATCCAGCATCATATAGCTAGATGGATAACAGTTGAACGTTGTACATCGTACACACTCAAAGGTGTGTTGTCGAACACACCAAGGTGTGTTTTCATTCAAAAGGTGTGCAACTTAACACACCTTACAGTCATCAAAGTAAGGTGTGCTAAAAGGAAGTGTGTTCCATAACACACCTTGGTGTGTTTTGTGACCCACCATGGTGTGTTCTCTTACACACCAAGGTGCGTTTTCTAACACACCAAGGTGTGTTTTCCAAAAGTGCGTAGAAAGGTGTGTAAAAAGTACACACCTTGGTGTGTAATGAAACACACCTTGGTGTGTCATTAAACACACCTTGGTGTGTAATTAAACACACCTGTTTTTAGAGTGTAAATATACTTGTTGTTAATTCAAAAATATATGTATAGGGCCTATATTGCTTTTTTCGAAATACAATATACATGAGTAAAACCCCGCTATGTCGAACCCGCATATCTCGAACCCCCTCTATCTCGAACTTAAACCCATTTCCCGTGTTTTTGCTCATATATACTATTTCAATCATTTTTACTCACTTATATCTCGAACTCGGTTAACTCGAACTCCCCGCTATCTCGAACAAATTTTGCTTTCCTTGACCGAAATTTACCCCGGTTATCTCGAACTTTAATGACTTCGTGAGTTCCTGATTTATTAGGGGGGAAAAATGCACGTATTTGGTTTCGCAGCGTATATGCACGTAAAACGGACTATAATTTAGATGCACTTTTTAAATGCACTTTTTAAATGTGCTCTAAGATACTTACAGCACATTTGTTAAATAAACTGTATTGACAGTGTTTGTTGTATATTTCACAAATAACAGTCATATCAATAGGTCATTGGAACAGCCACGTTAATTTAATTTAATTTAATAATTATTGAAATTATCTTTTTGTAATTTGGCACTGATTCAGTTATCTCGAATTACCCCCGCAATCTCGAACGTTTTGTTGTTTCCCTTGGCCGTTCGAGATAGCGGAGCTCTGCTGTATATTGTAAATCTTCGAAAGTATTTTGCACTGCCACAAAATTTGATCAAACCATACTTGGAAAAATGAAATGTTAAAGTCATCTTAAAGTCAGGCAAAATAACTTATAGTTCTAAGATTTATGCTTTTTTCCTTTATGGCTTGCTTAAAGCATTTTAAACTCTCTCTATATCGGTGCCAGAAAGGAAGGGTGTAACTGACATACTTATATACTTAGGTTTTGAAACTAAATATTGACTTAGCATGATAATTTTAAGTGGCCTGGAAGTTATATAATTGCAAATTATAGTCATTGTAACATGTTCCGTGTGTAAGGAAGTTAATTGCATGTCTAACCTGTTTTAAAATGAAAACCCGCATTAAAGAACCAGATGTGGATTAAGAACTACTATATGCAGCCTGAAGCTGTTGTGATTACCCAGTCACAATTTTCTAAACGTTGCATATATTGACTTATTGTTTTTCGTTATATAATGTTCTATAATGGTAAAGATGCGACAAAGCTTATACAGTTATAATTGTATTAAAAATTAAAAATCAATTAGTATCTAAAATACAAGAACCACTTCAGGCCGACAAATAGGCTATATAGTTTGTAAAATACCTCAATATTTGTACTTTAGCTAAAGCGGAAAACAGTTCTAAGGGCAGTTATTCTTAAGCTGCTATACATACATATAATTCAATGCTATAATAGTTCACATTATGTAAAATACTTTCTTGTTTAGTACTCAACTATAGAGTACGTAGATTTTATCAAGTTAAAAGGCTTAGAAATTTGATAGGAGAAATTTTAAGGCTATATAGTTAAGAACCGACTCTATATATGCCTGATTTTATACTAAGTATTCCTGTTGCGTAAGAACCACTTCAATCATGCAGCTTCTTAACAAATACAGAATAAACGAAAACAGTAAACATTTTATATTTATTTAATCAACGTTATTACATATCATAGGTATATATATATTGGAAGAAATATGAAAATGTCTATATATAGCTACGGTCATTATAGTTAGTATTATTAGTTCTTTAGAAGGTTTAGTTTCATGGTTAAGGTTGGGCTTTAATCTTATCGCAAGAGATCATTTGAACTGTAGTACAATGACCAGTGGTCAGCTCTATCAATTATTTTACAGATATTAAAAAGGAAATTAGATCATTATAAATGTTATATAGTTATAATGTTCACATTATGATATATATATATATGATTGTGAACCTCAATGCTGTCGCTTGTTGAGTTTTCCTTAATTCTGGTGTATAAACAGCGGTCAGTCTTTCCAAATATAATATATATATGTATATATATATATTTTCCTTCTTTTTTGCGGGTCTTACTGTTTCTGAATTGTTCTGATGTTCTGTGAGTCGGTAAAATATAGCTATTATTTTCCCTCTAATCTCTATCTAGAGTCTTTGTGTTTGTGCTTGTGTTGTTCTTGCCTTAATAGAACTTGGCTGCCTTCCATCATTTAAGCAATGTATAAATTTATGTTTGCGGAACAAACGTGACCGCAAACTTTTGAAAACGGTCTCCAGAGTGGAAACTTTTGAAAACGCAACGAATCCGGATACGTGTGGACGCACTGTAACCGGAACGTTTTGAAACGAATTGATGAAATTTCAGATCCACCCCCGCTAATAATACATAACAGTATAGGATCCATTCGATAGCGCATCATGCTCTGTAAGCGATTCTAGCGTATATTCGTATTGTTTTCGCGGATACGTGTGGACGGTCGAAAGCGCAACCAATCCGGATATACGTGTGGACGCGTAACTTTTTGAAACCGCAACAAAATGTCTGCGGATACAAACGAATCCGGATACGTGGGATTGTCAAGTCAGCAATATTGAGACTACTCGTGCGAGTAATCCTGCAGTGCAGGGAACCATTTTTTACAGTTCAGAAACATCCTATGATACGGGAATTGCCTTGCACTTTTATTATTTACGCGTGGCGTATTAATGGAGGAAATCTTTTTGCACACTCATATGTCGCAGGGATTGCCCAGTTGTATGATTATAATTTTTCCTCAGTCAGATGTGAGGAGAGTGCTTGCAGTATTGTAGTTAGTAAACACCACAGGTTTTCTTGGAGTATAGGCTACTTCTGTTTCTTCGAGTACTCCTTAAGCAACACTTGTACAATAAGGGATGACCCTTCCTGGACCTTTATTGGGAGAATAGTTTAAACAGAACTGATATAGAAGTAATATCCACTATAATATACAACTGATTCCACTTTTTCAAACACGCAGGGCTTTTTCCGGGTACTTTACTTTCCACCTGTAGTAAAACATATCCAATAATTTGAAGCTAATACTATACCTCTATAGGGAGAACAGTTTAGAACTGATAGAGCTATCCAGTATAAATAGAGTTTGTTTAGTTTAGGTTTGCTCCTGTAGTAACACTGGATCAATAAGAGATGACCATCAGTGGACCTATAGGAAGAACAGTTTAGAACTGATACAGCTATCCAGTATTAATACAGTTAGTTTAGTTTGAATTATTATATTGGACGAAATTTTTGTATCGCATGCAATTTTGAATTGCCTGTGGTGATAAACGTTATGCTCGATTTGCCATAGAGTTTTCCCACTGATCTTATTAATAGGACTGGATGGGGTACGTAATAAATACGTGACCTTTTTTGAAGCATGAATATTTAGTGAGCAAGGCCTGCTGATCTCGAAGTGAATCTGGATTGGGTATTTATATAGTTTAACGAATTCGGGTTTAGAAATATATTTGATGAGGTGGTTTTTATTTATTAAAATAATGTGCATTGTTATATGGTGATCTTGAATTTTAGCCACCGTTTTAAGAAGAGAGACATTTAGCTCGAACATTGGTCTCTTAGTATATAATGGCGGATTGTATTCTCTGGCAATGTTTATCTGGCTTCATTTTCTGCACCAGTGAACAATGGGATACGCCATGCAGTTTTCTTTTGAGATCAGTGAAGAAGTCTGTGTTTTAGACTCAGTTTAGATTTCACCGACGTCAATGGTGTAGCATCGTCTATGTTTAGCACAACAATATTTCCACCCAGTGGCGATTTAGTGCATCATCGGAATGTTCCATTGTCTTTTCATTGTTTGAAAATCCCAGGGACCGCGGAGCATTTTTTGGATAAAGAGGGGGCTAGTGGCACTAGAAGCGAATGATGAAGGCGTGAGAGAATTTTGAAATCTATAATATCTGAAATGCCATTTCGTGCACTTTGGGGAAATATTTTATGAGCATTGTTAATATTTGGTCGACTATACCAAATCTACCGATCGTATCCCAGTACTCAATGAATCACGAAATTATCATGATATGGCTTCTTCTTTGAAAGCCGTTTACCATCCTATCTAGACTACGTTCGAACCTTACTATCCGCGGTTTGTAGCTTATCTAGCCTTCCAATCCAGACTTCGAACAAGCAACACCTGATCGTTGACAAAATCACAAAATCCCTTTATAGTTAGCTAACTGGTGTATGTATAATGTTTTCTTTAGTGTAACTTGTTTATGAAACCCCCCAGTCCTCCCCCCCCCCCTTGCTCCGCAGTCCCCGAACCCCATTGTTCTCCATGCCATCCAGCCACTCATTCTTTTGCTTTTTAGCAATTATTCTGCAAAAGGACTATTGCTTTCAACTCCGAGATCAGCCTGGAATATATAGATGACTATTTAGCAACTTTTGAAGTAAGCAATCCAACAACGTCCACGTGAATTATATTTTTCATTTATAGATAACAGAACTTATCTACGTGCACTCCAAAGTCATGATTGTAGACGATCGTTACGCTATCATTGGATCAGGTAAATTGAGTGACGATATTTGTTCATAAAAACAAAGATAATATTTTTCTGCATGCATGGAATATAAGTGATAATGGGCATAGTTACAACAGAGTTGCAAAAAGGCTGCGAATATGCGGGTACAACCCTTGAGGAAGGTTTACTGGCATTGAGGAAAGTTGAAAGTGAAACACTGAATAAAACATTGCAAAGCACTAAGTAATAGACTAGTTTTAGTAGCAACAGTCAGCACTCAGTCAGACTAGCAGAATTGCAGTGGGCAACTGGCAAATCTACCAAAAGCCTGCGCGCATGTCGGAAAATTTCCAGTTATTTTGAGGAAGGTTGGGAAAACCAAAATCCTACCCGGACGAAGGTTGAAAACGTTTTGCAACTATTTTCCTGTCTCATTGTATTTTATCAAGCTTGATAGTAAAATTTTCAATCTCATTCTAGCAAATATAAACGACCGCAGCCTACTAGGAAAAAGAGATTCTGAAATTACAATATTAGCTGAAGACTGCGAGTTTGTAAGTATAATGTAATGCTTTTGATTATTCATGTCATGCAGATGTTGGAATCCGCGGTAAACCAATCCCTCAAGTGACTTGAGCTGAATGCAAACTTGGTCAGAAGGTCTCGCAAACATACTGTTAGTTCTTACAAAGTGCACACTAAAATATCATCAATGTAAACTTTAAATATTAACATATTCTCTTCCATATATTTCCATCGTGGGGAAGCACGGGTGGCAGATGCGGTTAGCGCGCTGCCCCTTACCTCTGAGTTAAGACCGCTATAAAGCAGGTCGAGGGCAGGAATTTACTTAGGTTACTTCTCTGTGCTTGATAAACTCATGTAAGTTGAGATTGGTTGGTTCTCTCATGTACTTCGAGGGCTTTTCTCCGGGTACTCCGGTTTTCCTGCCCCACTCTTATGCATTAACCTTATAACTAACCCTCGGAACCTTTATCAATTGGGTTGTACAACCTGTTAAGGCTTTCCGTCCACCTCAGAGTTAAGCATGAATAGATTGTGCTAGCAAATCCAGCCAAAGTTGCTCCAAAAAAAGGCTAAAGTTGCTCAAAAGTTGCCAAAAATTGAAAAAGTTGCCACCAAAATTTGAAAAAGTTGCCACCAAAATTTGAAAAAGTTGCTTACTTTGGCGAGCCATTTTATTCTAGATAACAACTTAAACATGGAAATGTTGGATGTGTAATTCAATATAATCTTAAAGTTGAACATAACTAACGTCTAACAATGGTAGTACTTTGATAAAGTTTACTGCCTCTTTGCGTTGTTGTATCTAATCATGACTGAAGCCACAAGGGAATTGTTTTGCTGGTCATTAAAGGCATTCTTCAGAAGGCTGAAGGCTCTCTCAGCAGATGCTGAACTTGGCTGGATGACCAAGATCTTCTTTGCCACCCCTGCCCAGTGTGGAAGTGTCTCGCTGTGGGCTGCCCACCATGCCACCTTGTCTTCCTCATTTTCCATGACAACACCATCAGCTGCAGCAAGATAGTCAGGTAGCTCTCGGGCCAAGTTGGCAATGGTGTCATCATTATCAAGAAAAGGAAAGTTTCTGAATTCTTCCAAGGAGGCAGCTGTTGGATTTAGGTTTTGTACTTGCAAAGGACAACAGAGCCGTGCAACTTTAAAAGCACGGACTGTATTGTGAAATTGAACGCTAAATTTCTGTTGATAGAAATTTAGTCCTGGTTGAATACAGGCTTTTGCCTGTGCCATTAGCTGGTTGAGTATGGCAGCATTGCCACCAGCAATTGCACGAGCAACTGCTGTGACATTGGGGTAATGCTCAACGGCCACTGCACGTGCAACAGCACAGAGACGCTCGTAGCAGGAAAATATCAATGGCCCGTCACCTTCAAGGTAGTAGGTAGCACTTTCAAAATGAACACCCGCATCAACAACTGCAGCAAGCTCCAAACGTAGGTCTTGTGTGCATCTTGATGATCATCAAAGATGTCCAGTAGATGTCGAAGCGTTGCTGGGGACATTTCTTCGTTTTCTCGAAGAAAAGGCTCTATGTCTCCAAAGTAATTTAAAGCTTGTTGAAGAATGTCCCACTTGCTCCACCATCTGGTAGCACTATGTGATAGCATGGCTTGACCTGTTTTCTCCTTCCAAAGGAGCCGAGCATTGTAGCTATGCGCAAAAAGCATTATACAATACTGGGTGAAAGAATCCAAGATTCGAAATTCGAAATGGTTACCCACATTGTCAATGGTATGCGAAAAACACACAACGTCAAACAGGTTGGGATAGAAAAATTGGAGTTGTCGCAAGGCAGCCCCATTAACTGAAGCCCCATCCCTCATTCCACCAATTATCGTGTTAGGACCAAAGTTATGCTTGACAGCAAGGCAAGACAGTAACCTCTGGGCTAGCTCATCTCCCTTCAATGCCTTTGCTAGTACTTCAAGTCGTATAAGGCGCTGTGTAGGTCTGAAGTCTTCCTGTACAAACCGAACAATAATAGCAAGGGCCTCGCCCAGTCTGGCTGTTCCATCAAAAATAACACTGGCCTCTTTCACACTCTTCAGCTCACTCATGAGTTTGTCCCTTTCTTTTTCTAGTACCGCTGGTATGACTTCACGGAGGTTGGTGCTGTGGGTCAATCTATGGCCATACTTCTCCAGGAGAGGGCGAAGAATATCCACTTTTGATAGTGGTATGCCCCCAGAAATAGCACACTCGACTATCTCAAATCGGAACAAACGCATTTCTGCAGGCAATGTCGATCCACTGGGGTGATCCCGCATGTCTCGCCTTTGCAGACACTCCATGATTGACACTCTTGTCTTTCGCAATGCTTGTCAATTGAACTTTTCTTCAAGGAAAGCGTTTCACTGCAAGCATTGCAACGTAAATTTCCACTCACCACTGCGAAATTTTGCTTTGGATATTCCTTCACGCGATCCCAAGCACATGCTGCTTTGCCAGAGCCAGAGGCCGAGCCACCGCTTCCTCTTTGTTTGTATTTGCCTTGGTTGACGTGGATTTTTCGCTTTCGAGAAATTGAAGCGCTTGTCGGAGTACTTAGACGTGCTCCAGCATTTATGGCTACCTCAATAGGGTCATTCTCTTCAGTTTCTTCGTCAGACTCAGATATTTCAGCTTGCGATTGTGATGCCATGACTAGCAGAATGCAGATTAGCAAATACCAAGAATCAAGATGGCGGCGGCTCTGTGAGTCTGTGTTGGAGCGAATAACCGCTGGATAATTCGTGGGCGATATTAAATATCAATTCATGCACGATTGTCGAATGTCGATTGCACGGAAAGTAGAAAACAAAGGAATGTTAATAATTTGCAGGGTCAATACTATTTTTAGTGTCGACCAGTTTCAATTAACACTACAGAAACATTTATTTGGGATAATTTGGGTGCTCAATTAGTGATAATTTAGTTTTTCATTATTTGTTGCTCAAAAGTTGCCAAGGAAAGCAAAAGTTGCTCTGGTTGCTTGCAGTACAAAAAGTTGCTCAAAACTCCAGAATTTGCTCAAAAGTTGCCGAGCACAATCTATTCATGCTTACTCAGAGTGGTAGACATAGTAAACTAAACTAAACTCAACTCAACTAAAGGTCCGTTTACACGCTACGATTTGTCGGGCCGATTTTAGGTTTTGCTGAATGTTAATGACGAATGTTTTGAGTTTATGATGTCGTCATGATGACGTTGGCCGCGTATTTTTCAAATATCCTTAACGTGCATCTGAAATCGGCCCGACAAATCGCAGCGTGTAAACGTACCTTAACCATTCAATATTTGTATATTTTGACTATTTTTTCAGTTCTGAGGCCATTTGTTTATTAAATCTGAAGCCCTGAGTTATCGTTGCTATTGCCATAATGCACTTTCTGGTCGCTTCGCTCGTAGAACAAACTGCAAACTATTTTTGACTATCTTCAAAAATGTAAATATTCGGCTCGTGCAAGTGACGTCACAACTGGTAATTGTTTGGCTTTCACCACTCTGGGTGAAACTGGGCAACTTTCGTTAATAACTCGAGTTCCAGACATGCTAAAACAACAAATTATGCATCAAAATAGTCCTCGTTGTTGAGGGACTCTAGCGAGATATAACTCGCAATATTTCGCAATGTATAGGCACTTAGAGGGAAAGTTAAACTTGACCTGCATAAATTTGATGTTTTCAACAGATTGACTCAAAAATGAATGGGAAAGAATATCAATCTGGTGTTTTTTCATCAAGCCTTCGACATCGATTAATGAAGTAAGAATAAGAACTGCAACATGTCATGTTCATCGTTTGTTACTTACTTTCTTTTGTTTCTATCGGTTTGTTTATGTGTCTGTTTTTTTGTTTGTGTTTATGCTTGTTTGTCACTCTGTCAGCACAAGGACTCAAAATATTAATATTAGGTATATGAATATTTTGGAGCTGGTGGTAATAGGCTAGGAGAAAATCGATCAAATTTTGGTGAATTTCTCTTGTGGAGTAATAAATAATGAAGCATGCATAATTTATACCTGTTATTTCACTTTTAGTAAACGTGATATCTCAAAAACTACGCAGTTACTTTATCAGATGTATTTGAGCAACCAGATACGTTCGTCACTATATATATAACTGTATTACACATAAATCCTAAAACTAAGTTAAGTGGTATGCCAAAAGTTCAGGTTTAGAACAAAGATACTAAATGTTCTCTTATAGTTAAACATCGGTTTCATATTCAGTCATTTCTCTATCGTTCCTATTCATAGTGCATATTGTCTAATTCCAGACCGTATTTATTAGCTCATACAATACGTATTTGTTTTAGCCCTTTGAAAATTTGCACTATCTTTGCCATCTCTTAGTCTTTTCATCTATTTATTCCTCTTTCTTTGCTCTATATTCAGCGAACATCTTGGCTTGCTGGAGTCAGAAGTTATAGTTGAAGATTCTCTTGTAAATGACCCCATTTCAGAATCATTCTTTAAGGTATGTGTAACAATGTGTGTTGAAGGCGAGCATTTCACTTTTCTTATTGTGGAAAATACAAAGTTTAATGTATTTCGCAAAGATTTCGGTCCGTAATCATCAATGCAAATATAGGCGAATCTCCCCTTTACCGACACCTCTATTACGGACAACTCTCTAATACAGACACCTTTCTAATACGGCGGACACCTCTCTAATACGGACAACTCAGCTCTATAATACCGACAATAGGGACAACCAACTCTCTAATCGGGACAAATAATACCAACTCTTTAATAGGGACACCTCTATAATACCGACACTCTAGTAAAGACACTTCTCCAATGTGGACACCTCTTTACTACAGACACTTCTCTAATACACGCACCTCTCCAATACGGAAAGCTCTCTAACGTGGATACCTCTGTATTGGGGACACCTCTCTAGTACGGACACCTCTCTAATACGGACACTTCTGTAGAAAGGACACCTCTCTAATACGGACAACTCTCTAATACGGACGCCTCTGTAATACAGACACCTCCCTAATACGGACACCTTCGTAATACTGACACCTCTCTAATACGCACACCTGTCTAATACGGACACTTCTCTCGTGCGGGGATCACTCTAATACGGACACTTCTTTAGAAAGGACACCTCTAATGCGGACAACTCTCTAAGACGGACACCATTCTAATACAGACATCTCTCTAATATTGACACTTCTCTAATACGGACACCTCTCTAATACGGACACCTCTCTAATACGGACACCTCTCTAATACGGACACCTCCCTAATACTGACATTTCACTAACACAAAAACTTCTCTAAAACGGACACCTCTCTAATACAGGGGATACATTTCTAATATGGACACCTCTCTCATACGGACATCTCTCTATTACCGACGCTTCTTTGAGAGGTAGAACTGCACTATTACTTGTTATAACAGGAGTAGTTTGACAGCTGATTACACTGATTATCCTAACTTAAGCTTTGACTCTTTTCTTTAGGACGTTTGGTCAGCTATTGCTGAGACTAATACCAGTATATATGAAAAGGCGAGTATTACCCCCTTTTTTGTTCTAATAACCTGATAGTTACTTTTAGTTATTCAGTTCATGTAAAGTTAGTGAACAATTATTGAAAATTAGACATCCATGGCTTTCAAAATAAGCCGGCGGCCGCTGGAGTTTCGCCGGCTACTTTAAGTTTACCGCCGGCTACTTTTGATTTGGTCAGAGCAAAAATTAAAAGCAAATCGATGTTCCACACGGAAATTAGGCAAACACGGTCTATTTATCCTTAAATCTTGATTCTTAAATTTGAAGGTTAATTCAGACTTAAAGTAACAATAAAGGAATTAGCTTTCAGCTACCTCGATAATATTGAATTTGTTAGCTAAAGCGATAATATTGAATTTGTTGCAGAGTTAAGTTGTCCTTTGTTCTTTATATCTCCGCGCTTTTTTTAAAGTTCCACGCGAGAGCATGCACCCAGACCCAGTCCTTGAAACTCCCGAAATTTCAGGTCGGCAAAAAATTGCCGACCTAAAAGCGATAATCTCAATCTAGGTCGGCAAATATTTTCAAAACAAATAGACAATATCCAAACGAAAATTTAATTTGCTTGCTGCAAATACGCGTATTTATAAACAGCAATTAATTGCAATCAATGCCAATAGCAAACAAAACAACTAACAAAATGTATGAACTCCAATCGAACAGTGCATGTACATATAGCATGACCATGAGCAAGCAAATTCCATTGACAGCCAATGACAAGATCGTGAGCGCTAAAATATTTGCCTATAAATACGCAAAAACAGTTGCGCTGAAAAATGCGGGAAAACCCTGCACGAAAATATGTATTTGCTTATGCGTAACATGTCAATCAATGGTGATTTAATTAAATTTGATACTCGCAAAGCGTATTTTGATTACGCAAGCTAATGATCAAAACCTGAGAGACGGACTTGATCCAAGTCTAAACAATAAACACATAGTTGAAAATGCGTATATGAAAGATGCGTTCGCGGAAAAAAATGCCGAGACGTATTTGAAAGTAGATCGGCAAAATTTTGCCGACCTAAATCTACACATATCGCTTTGGAGGTCGGCATTTAGGTCGGCATTGCCGAATGCCGACCTGAGTTTCAAGGACTGCAGACCCGTCTACTTTTTTGCTTTTTTTTACTCTCGATCACTATTAGTCGCAGACGGCTACCTTTCTGGGACAGCTACCTACTTCAAATAATTCTGAAAGCCCTGGACATCGATCGTCACTAATACAGCAAAAGAAATTGAATTGGATTTTCGCAAAGATTTTCAATGAATGACAAATTAAGAAATTTGGCGTCGCTGCGCAGATGCCACTAACACCTTTAAAATATGTATACACGCAGGCTATCATCCTTTTACTGCTCTTCGAACCTAAAAGTTGTTCACCGATAGTCCGGATCGAGACCACTGATCTGGAAATATTACTGGATTTAGTATATATTGTGCTAAAAATGAAGCCGTAAATCAGCCATCACCTTAGGATCAACTAACAACATTTTTAGCGCATTTAGTAGTCCTATATATTTAGAATTCGCAAACGATTTAAAATGAAGTAGAGAAAATTTTCCTGTATATTTGGTCCCTTAGTGATGGCGGATTTCGTTTGTCTATAGCAATGTTAACTGGCTTCATTTTCTGCACCATTCAACAATAGGTTGCGCTATCCAGTCTACTTTTCAGATCAGCGCCGGTTGCCTTGTTTACAATTTAGCTGCCAGGCAAATTCCAATTATACAAAAGATTATGTTCTCCATTGTGAATCAAGAATGCATATCACAAAAACGAAGCTCTCTTGCGAGCTTTAAAAAGCTATTGCCTGCCAGAAAAACATAAACAAGGCAAGGTGTGCATACTTGACTAAATTTGCTGGTCTCTAAGTATACCCTTTGGTATTTCATGAATTTTAACCTTAAAGTGTCTGTTTCCATTGAAGGTTTTTCACTGTCTGCCATCGGATGCTGTTCACCATTTTGACGACTTACCTCAATACAAGGTGAATTTCACTGTTCTTTAGTATATCTGTAAGTTCTGAATTATCAGCCAATCAAAACTGAGCATGATAAACTGTTATTGGATGAGGTTTTGCGATATCCGGAATTATCAAGGTCTCGGTAAGTGCCTCACCTTGATAATTCCGGATATCACAAAAACCGAATTCAAAAACTGTTTTATTTTATATTGCATGGTAATAGCAATGGTAATTTAAATTCTTCCCGTACAAAACGACGTTTAGTTCTCAAAAAAAAGCAGTAAAACCAATTTAAAACATAACAATAACAACATAAAAATATTAGAAACCTCATTTCCTACTATAGTTTCGATAAAAATGTCAAAAAGCAGAAAGAAATCGTTTTTTATGCTGTTTTTGTTGTTTTTATTCGTGTATAAATACAATATTTTACATACCGCTAGATATGTATTACAACCTACATATAACAGTGTTATCTGGTGGCAGATTTATCTGCAAGTGCGTGACTTCTATATTTAGCTGTAACCTATTAGTCAATTAAAACGCATGTATTGACTACAATGTATAATAATATGTTTTTTATGCTCTTTTCTTTAAGAATCTGCAAGGACTGGCAACAGAGGACCCTCAGCAAGCACGCAAAGAACTGGAAAATATCCAAGGACATCTTGTCAATATGCCTTTGAAATTCTTACAGCATTCTGATCTGAGACCACCCAGTGGGTCGAAGGAAGCTTTAGTTCCAATTAAAGTTTTTACATAGCTAGTTAATATTCGTTCAACATTTAAATATTTTCAAATTTTCTAAAACATTTTTTCAAGATACGTACTGTAAAAGCCCACATGAAGATGCAATCCACAAAATGTAAAACGACTAATTCAGTAATTCGTGTGTTATGGTCGCTCCAAATTTAACAGGACATTCGAAAATTAAATATGAAGTAGCACGGACAACGAAATCGATATGCAACTTGGAACATATGCGCAATGGTAATAAGTATAGGTTATCAAGTGAGGGATGAGGTGATATCAGTTTTATCGCTCGAGGACGATATCATTATTGTCATGAGTGAGCGCAGCGAACAAGGGACAATTATGATATCGTACCGAGAGGGATAAACTGATATCACCGTGTCATGAGTGTGATAACCTATTTATCACATCTAATGCCTTTATCAGGGTGATAAGCAGCGGGAAATAAAAACGATATCGTCCCTAGGGACATATCGTTTTTATGTCATCCTGTTATCGGCAAAAGTATGTGATAAAATGATTTTACTCACAACCTAAAAAACATTAGCTAACTTGTGTTGCCCATATAGTCGCAAAGTAATTTGTAGCATAACTACACAGAGAGATCTACAATCCTGGTTAAAAATCCTTGAAACACTTAGTAAAAATAGCAACTTCCTGTATCGCACCACTGATTTGTCCGTTGAAATCAGAATGTAATGTTCAGATCCCATTCCCCCCATACAATGTTGGGTAAACACTTGCAAGTCTGCCATACTAAGCACAGCATTGTGTGGGGGGGAGGGGGGAGGAGGTCGTAAGTTTTTCATTGCGTTGGGTGGCAAATGTTACTGGTAGACCTGGAAAGGTGGGGGGGGGGGACAAAATGATGTTTTTAGGGGGGTCCGGGGGCATGCTCCCCCGGGAAATATTTTAATTTAGAGTCTCTTAAATACCATTTCCTGGACTTTGGGGGACGATTTGACAGAATTCTGATGGTCAGAAACGTACCCCCCCCCCCCCATCCTTTTTTTTTCACCGGATTTGAGAGAATCTCAAAAGTGATTTTGAGGAGAACTGGGGGGGGGGACGTGTCCTCCCCAGTCCCCTCCCTGGCGACGCTACTGATATTGAAAAATCTCTGCTGCAGCATTGGTACCATGATTCAAGCGCTTATATCGAAATAAGCCTTCGTGTATGCTGAAAGTTGTTTCGAAAACCATTTAGTTCTAAGCTTATGTCCTCCACTGTAGGGATTGGATGTCTCACACGCTTTATAGCTTCGTTGGCTTGTCTCATGTCGACACAAATTCTTACGCAACCGTCTTTCTTTGGTACTGCTACAATCGGGGATACCCATGGGGTAGGTTGGTTTTCAGGTTCTCGTTCCATGATGTCATCGTTTTCTAATTCCTCTAATGCACATGTCACTTTTTCACGAATGTGGTATGGGATACGCCTTTGCGGTTGGGCTTTAGGTTGCCACAGCGACACGCTTTCGAGTCTCGACTAGAGCTTCGAATTTCCCTTGGAATTTAACTGGTTTTTGTGCATTATATGCAAACACTTTGATGTTTGTTTTCTTAAGCTCAACTCCGTCCATTTTATCAAATGTTGTTTTGTCTATTAAATTACATTAATCGTAGCACCCGTATCTATTGTCGCGTCGAATGAATGTTTACATACTGTGACGCGAACCGTCGGTGTTTTGTTACTTTTTACTGCGTATAGATAATTGTCTGAGCTTGCATCGGAATCACTGTCCGTAGGTTTAAGCGGATTTATAGATCGTTTGCTTTCTTTTTGCTCTCGTTTCTTATAATACTGAGGTTTCGATTGTTTCGGATGAAAATTTCCGCATGCGGTAGAATTTAGCGGTAGGTTAACAAGAAAATGTCGTATTGCGGAAGAATATCGCGGCCGTAGTACGAAGTAATAGTAGTGAAATTCTCGAATCTCGTTTGTATTTGCCTGAAAATGCCTGATTTGCAAACTCCTTCAAGTCGTTCAAGACTTGCGGGCGGGAACGCATGTGACAATGATCTGATTTGAATTTTTGATCTGATTTTGTCGAAGAAAAGAATGTTTTAAAAGCTGTACAATTCAAAAATCTATCGATGATGGCTTCCAATCCTTCCAATCAGCGATAGAATATGCAAATTGACTCAAGTAAGTAACCCTTAACGATTCTTATAATTATGTTCTATTCCTTCTATATATTAGGTATATTATATGAATATTTATATCGAATTCTCCGCAATTTTTATATAAATATATAATTATGTTTATAAATATTATACTGCTTGAGTGAACTGAATTTACTGAACTTCTGAAATGAGTTGTCAAATATGTTGACTTGACTGTCTTGAGTCTTGACATCCTTGTGATTGTGTTGTACTATTTATAGTTCATAATTTAATTTATTAGCCTTGTAAACCATGTTTACAACCATCACGACAGCCTATCCAGGCCTGCACAACATAATAGGAACATTCTGGTAGGGAACGGTGCTAGACGGCCAGTACCAACCAAAGGGTTTTTCAAAGAAGCTTTGGGATCTTCTCGAAAAGTCACGGGTGTGTTCACAGATGTGATATGGGATCCGCCTCACTGGGTTAATCTAGCCGTAGAGGATGTACTCGAAGGAAAAATTGGTCAGTCAAAAGAATTTTTAAAACGGCTAATCGCAAGAATCACAGCCATTCACCAAATATTTCAAAGAGGGAAAAGTCTGGCTCAAGCAAAAACTAAAGCAGAGAGTATGAATAGCAAGCTTCAGTTAACAAGCCGTACCTGTGCAACGCGTTTCTCGACCTCACAAATTCACGAATTTAAAAAGCTTATCTGTTCAGCTCATTTGTATATGGCTATGTACGATGAGTTCCATAAGAATGATCCCAAATTCGAGCTGAAAAGGTGGGAGATCTGTGGAAAAGATTTCGTTGCGGATCTTTGTGGGTGCGTTGACGTTTTCTTACCATTGATAACCTATCTTGTTCAGTTACAAGGTCTCAGTGTTCCTATTTGGAAAGCCTCGGTGTGGTTTCCTAAAGTCACGGCAGACTTGGATGGGTTGGGTAAACTACGTGTTAATTCACTCAC